>OZ010580.1:108062650-108192650 GCA_963932145.1 Acanthosepion lycidas | reverse complement strand
TACACATATTATATATATACACACATACACATACACACATACACATATTATATATATACACACATACACATACATATATTATATATATACATACATACACATATTATATATATACATACATACACATACATATATTATATATATACATACACATATACACACATTATATACACATACATACATTATACATACACAATTGACAATACATTACATACATTACACATATATACATATATATACATATACATTATATGAATGCCATAAATTATTTTTCATTCATCGTCTTTAAAAACAATGTACCTGTTTTTAAAAGAACTATTTAAATTTCAGGTTCACGTTCCTACTTTCTACTCTGAATGCAATAAATCAAAATGTAAGCTATATTAATCTATCTGGAAATTCGTAAAATTTTTTGCCAAACGAAAAGTAAAACCTATTTGTAAAAAGAAAATAAACAAAATTGCTTCAATTTCGTTTTTTATCCGAGCATAAAAAATGTTTCATAAACTTACTTCCTCGTCAGAATCATGCAGATTAGGTTTTTCTTTCTTTCTTCCAAGTGGTCGAACAGCTTTATCTTCGAGTATCTGGTCTGTTAAAGTTATTCCTTTTATCTTGGACTTTTCATTTTTTACTTTGCCCATTTTGTTTAATAAGTTAAATCGTGAACAATTTTCTCACACGTGGAAATGCAAATGGAAACCGGAAGTCCGAACATTGTGAAGTCCTGCGCAATCTATTTCATTTACTTCTCAGTGGTAAAAAAAAAAAAAAAAGAAAAGAATGATTTGTTAAGGATAGATATTTTACAAGAAAATAATATTTTGTTGTTAGATTTATTTTCGAGTTAATAAATATTATTATTATTTTCATTATCAATTCGTGTTTTGGAACTCTCCAGCAAAATGGATACGTTTTTCCGCTTTTTCCCGAAATTAAAGCAAAAAAACTGAAAAACTCCTATTCTCTGTTTGAAAATATTTGCAATAAATCCGGGAATTATCCAATTTAACGGAACCTTTTAGTATTTATTATTAAATGAATCGTCTACTGAGGTTATTTTATTAGAAAACGTTGTGTGGCGGTTTGTAATTTAAACCACCCACCCTTTTTTCGACATCTTGTGTACTGGTACGGGTTTTTAGGTGAAATATGAAGATAATACCTGAATATGTTGTTTCCAATAAAGAATTTATATTACAATAATATCAAGTGTGAAATACGGAAAATTCGTCCCGAATTTTACCAATTATTCAATTAATTTAAAACAGTAATTTTTATGTCAGTTGGTAATTACATAATTTAAAAAATAATGTTATTTTCTTTCCAGCTTTGATAGAATAACTTTTTTTTTTAATATTTCTTATTGTTAAAAAACTTATTTGTAATTTTCCGTGCAATTTTGAAATTCATCCGGTTGCTATTCGTAAGTGATTTTATTAAATGAAATACAATACTCTCTAAAAATTATCACGTTGAATTGAATTTATGAAGTTTTCATAAAATTAAGTAAGATGATGATACATGTAAAAAATATATTTTTACCAAGATTTTCTAATAAAATTTCTAAAATAATTTCATTCATTTGTGAATAAGTCCTGAAAATTACATTAAAATCCGACAAATATTTTGATCTTTGCAAGAATTTCCAAATTAATGTGTTTCACTTTACCGCAAAAAGTTCTGACGCAAGAAAAAAAAAGTTTTTTAATAAAAAATTTCGAATGTTCTAAAAATGAGAAAAAAATTAATTAAATATTCAAAAAATACTTTGATCCTTTCTCTTAAGGATTTTGACCGTAAAACTATATTTGTATTAAGTTTTTGGAGCATGTTTTCGTTGCGGTATGCTGATTTTTTGCGATTTCGTTCCGGAGGTAAAGATATAGTTTGAAAAATCGAAAGTTTCATACCAATATCGAGTGTAAATCTTTTTTAAAAGAATTATAACTTTTTTTTTTTTCATTTTAGTTTAGCAATTGTTAGATTATTTTTTACGTGGATCTTCAAACATGAGATAATTTTAAATTACCGGCTTTGACTATATTTTCCTTATCGGAAGAAACTTTTAAATTCAGAATAATTTAAAGAAGAGAAAAGAAAAAAAAGAAAAGATGCATTTCTTCAATTAGATATTTTTTATTTTATGACATCAACTAGGTACGAAAATAATTTAAAAAAAAAATGAAAACAATGTATAAACTCAACAAAAGACAAAAAGTATTTAACTAAAAAAAAAAAGTTACTCCTAATAAAAAATAAAATTCTGCTAAATTTCATAAAAAATCGTATAGAATAAAAATATTCTTATACTATTGGTTATATACGGTTAAAGATAATTTTTTATTTTTAAACATCAATGTCTTGATTTTTGCACTGTTGGTGTTCCATATTTAATTTTTATATTCGTGCAGGAGTGCAATTATACATTTTTTTATTCCAACCTCTCACTCCACAGACTGTTAGTGTTGTGCATAAATAAATTACTAAATAGTAAATAACTTCAAAACATATCTTAAGGATAAATTTTTGGTATTTAAAACTAAAAGATTTTAAAATTATATTGTTTACATTTTTTGTCACTAGTGATTGTTTCATAATGTGTAATGAGTGAACAATGCTTTTAAAATACCTAAAATCTTTATGTAATATAGAGAAATTAATTTTCCTTTTAATTCGGTTGAGAGTCTTTCAAATAAAACTGAAATTTAAGTACAAAGAAAGAATGGTCCATGGTGGTACCCGTGTACGTGTGTGTGTAAAAATTCAGTTAAAGTATGTCTGTAAAAAACTAGTGTATATTTATAAATGTTCTTATTTATGTACATATGTACACTATGTAAGACTTTTATTGAGTGCTTTTTTGCAGAGAAAATAAAATAAAAACTATAATATATAAGCAAATTTAATATTCTTAACACCCAAAAATTAATTTATTGCATAAATCTATAATCACAGTGGTTAATAGAACAACAGATAAGTACCTCACTATGAAATTTGGAGAAAGATTGTCTCATAGACATTACTGATGTGAATTTGATTCTCACTGAGTGCCCATACTTGTGCCAAACTAAGCTTGTGAGAGACAAAAATTTATCTTCCCTTGACTAAAATAAAAAGCTAAAATCACAAGAATAAAAAAAAAAAACAGTCATGTGACCTAATGAGAACTGTGCAAGTTATCACTAGCCGCGTAAAATAAACAGCCTCTTTTAGCTCCAACCAGCAAGATAAGCGGATGTGCGTTTTTGGTCCATGAAAAATCCACAAAGATAAGTACAAAAATTACACATTGTTCTTTTGGCATGCAAGCAATTGTAAATAACAAAATGCCTACTTTATATTAACAATATAAATATGTATTATATACATTCAAGTGTTTTTATACAAAGACTTTTGTGTTTTATTTGAACTTTTTATATGTTTATGTTGCTGCATTTCCATTTACTTTGCAAATGAAGTCAATATTATATATATGTGCACAACATATTTGCTGACCATGACATGAAATATGCTGCATAACTCAAGGACCCTGAGTTACAAAAATTTCAAGACTTAAAAAAATTCAATTTTCTTGGTACTGGTAATAACAGTTTCATATACTGTGATAATGCTACTGGTGTTCCCAGACCATATATACCTGGGGAATTACGGAAATCTATTTTCGATAATGTCTACACAATATCACACTCAGGAATTAAAACTATAATCATGTAAACTGATCAAATCAATACAGTTCACTTAGATTTAATTGGTCCTCTTCCTGTGACTAGGAGATGCTATGAAACCTACAATACTCCTTACAGATACATGTTAACCTGTATTGACAGCAAAACAAGTGGATCAAAGCAGAATATATTATTTTATGTTTAAGAGTCTGTTGAGATTTAGAAAATACATGAAAATAAATAAAAATACATTTTCAAATTCCCTCTGCAACTAAAATTTTTTTGAGTCTAAAAATAGAAATGTAAAAGTAGACTTGTTTTCACCCTCACATGGATGTTGTAGTAAGCTCACTACATGACTCTTCTCAACCAATGATAACATGACAAAAAATATTAAATTTTTGCTTTTATTTGGAGCTTTCCGGGCTATATAAGAATGGAACAAAAGCCACTCATGACACCTCACACCAAGCACACACAACACGGCTCACAGCAAGCACACAGCAGTATGCACAAGAGTATTCACAGCAATCACACACAGGATCACACGTGGCACTTCACTCACTTGCAAAACTCTGAAGGAAGCCTTTCTCACATGGGCACTGATGGCATATAGAGACATCGACCCAAGCGGGATCAAATTTTTGCCTGAACTTCCAACTACTACAGAAAAAAAAGTGAGTTACTTCTATGTATAAATATACATGCATAAACTCATGCCCATATATATAAGTGTTGAGAAGTCAATTAATAAAAATCACCTGAGGATACCATAAGGTTGAAACCAAGGTAGCAGATTCAACTGATCCCCTGATTTTTAAAGTATATAGATATAAATTATCAAGACATCTTACACTCCATATCTCAGATACAAGTTCTATCACACAACATTTAAAGACATATTCCTGTCTTCCTTCACAATACAGGTAAATACTTGTTGATAACATCAATACTATGAAAATAATGAACAAAAACTTCAAATTCTTGAGGTCCTCTATATCAAAATCAACCAACCAACAGTGAACAAAATTTATCATGAGTATAATAGCAATGTTTTAAAATGTATTTAACCAATATTTTAATGCATTTGCATTTTTACCATCTCTGGTTACCCCCCTTACATTGTGGACACTTGTTTAGAAAAAAACCCATAGCCACAATGGTTAATTTTAAAATAATTATAACATAGTTCAATCCCGTGTGTTTACAAAAATCACAGTGATCACAGTTACATTAAGTTTTGTCTTAACAATTCACCTCTGAAGATGATCTCAGAGGAGATCAAAAGTACTTAGGAAAGGGAAAAAAATCTACAGCATGTTCCTAATGAATTTCATCTCAACATCAAATTAGTTAGATCCAGTGACAGGACCCAAAGAGTGTGAGTTCAATACCTGGTTAAAGTGGTGGAAAACTTGGAGAGGGGAATTAACAGGAGATAACTAATATCCATTAGACATGGCACATGGAACTAGAACAGTCTACCCCAGCGAACAAAATAAAGTGTTCACCTGAAGAAGGCCGGAGCATACAACAGCCAAAACGTTGTGATAAATATGGCAATAAAAATGAGGATGATAGTCCAAGCAATCTAAGTGGTATCAAGAAATTGATTAGAGAATTAGAAAGGATCATTATAAAAATAAATAGACATAATATGTCCAGACTATTCAGCAAAACATGTTTGAATGAAGATATGCTGCCTAAATACACACACACACATAAATGTATATATAATAAATATATCGCACATATAGTGTTGGTGTTAATAAAACAGTGCTTGATGTAACATAACAGAGCTATTAAGTATATATTAATAAATATACATATTATCCCTTACTGGTAGCACAACAAACCATATACCAAAGACCTATATAACCATAGACACACCAGTAAAGATTCAAACCACATTCTACATAATTTACATAAATCAGTCCAAATTAGATTATCTACTAACTCCAGCAATAAGGAAATATTTGATAATAAAATTAAATATATAAAAGCTTTAGAACTAAGTAACCATAAAGTAAATTTAGAATATTTAGAAAAAAATAAAAAAGGTAAAAAATAAACAGAAACACCATTGGCATAACATAATATGGTTTAATCCATCTTTTAATCATAATGTTCAAACGAATATTGGAAGAATTTTCCTAAATTTAATTTATAAGCACTTTAATCATTCACCTAAAAATGATTTTTAACAAAAATAATGTTAAGATCAGCTACAACTGCATTAGTAACATTGATAAATCTATATCTCAATGTAACAATATTATATTAAACGGGTACATATCCAACAAAGTTAATTTTTTAAAAATAAATGCAACTGCTGAAAAAAATGATCTGTCCCTTGCATGGCCAGTGCTTGGGTCTCGGCCTCTCTACTACATGTCAATTTCACAGTTTTCCAACGCTAGGCACAAACCCTCAAACCAAAATAGGGTGGGGAGGGCCAGTGTTTTTTTAAATTATCAAAGATTAGGGAATTATCCAATTTAAATAAAAATTTTAGCACATACTCATGAATTATGTCTTTTATAATGAATAGGTTTTTTATTTTAAAAATATCTGAGAAAATGTTATTCTTTTTGTAATAACCACCAATATTTTCATGACTAAATTTTACCCAAAAGAATGTTTAAGTTTCAAATTTTTATATTTCCAGAAATATTAATTGCTGACACATTTCCACTGAAAAAATAGTTTTACAAAGATTCCAACACAATACAAATGGGATTGTCTTAAAAATTTGTTTTAAAAACAATGATTCATTTTTCAGGAAAATTTTTCATGAGTTGAAATCTTTAAACTTTTTTATTTTTTAAGTGATCATTTTCTCAGTTTCTTTCTAGAAATGCAAAAAATAGAGACTAGAAATTTTACTTTAATTATTAGCTATGAACCTCTGGTATTACTAAAAAGAAAAAAATTCAGAGATCCTCCTTAGTGGATGATCTCAGAATAAAAAAATGATTATAACTGAGATATATTACCCTATTAATTGATTTAAAAGAACTGTTCAGAAAGAAAATTACAACTTAAAAAAATAAGTGCTACTGAAATTATCACTTCTACCAACCTCCTCCCCAGTGAGCATGCACCCCCCCACACACACACTGTAGGATAGTAAGCACCGGCCCTGTTGATTATTATAGTTGATGATTAATAATATAACTTACGTAGAATAAAAGGAAAAAGTAGAAAAAGCAAAAAAAAAAAAAACATTGTTGAAACTAGTTAACCTTTTTGGAGCTCAAACCTTGTTGGGGGTTCCTGCATAGTATACACCACACCGGCCATACAGTGTATATTATTAGTTGATGACTGACAATGTAACATCAGTTTAAAAATAATTAAAAAAATGGTGGATGGCCATAAAAACAGTACTGAAAAAAAATATCAGCAGACACAATGGGGCCCCAAAAAATGAGCCAGGTCGGGGTTTTGGGAGTAAGATGCACAGTCCCTGGTCCCTAAAACAGCCAATGTATGACCGATAATATTGTATACTGAGCCAGTTCCGGTAATGATGTCAAATTTTGTTTGGGTTCCACTGAAAATCCTTGAAAATTTTGTTTCTACTGTAGTAGAATGTCAATGACTTTAGGCAATTCATTAACAATTCATTAACAGCACTGCTCTCTCAAAACATTTCTAGCAATTAAGGAATGGTAGTAATAGACCCATTATTATATGGATTATTGTAACTAAAACCAAATCTTACAATGGGAAATGTGATAGATGTAATTTATACCTTGGTGAAAAAATAAAATACTAAAATAACCCTAGATTATTAAACAAGATAAATGAATTGATGGTTACATATCGGCATAAAAATAAATATCTACTGAAATACATTGATCCAGATTAATTTTTAATGTAAATTATGTTTTATTTGTTTTTTTTAAAGAACCAGTAATCTCCTTTTATGCTTAATATGAAAAATTAATATTCACAAAGTAATCTTTTTTTTTACATATATTTATAAATCCCGATTATTTTAAATGCCAAATATAAATTTTTGAAATTAAAAAACTGTAATCCCTGTATAATATATGACTGCACTAACATTGCAGATATTTTTATTAAAATTTAAATTACGTAACAGTCAGTCTATACTCAGCAGATACTCGTGAAGTTCATCTGTTGTTATGCTGGATTTCTTTTTCATCCAATATGATGAGTGTTAAGATAGTCTGTTATGTTTAGCATAATATTCCTTTTAGCTTTAGGATTCCTTTAAGGAATCTTTTAGTTTAGTTTTTAATTGAAGCATTAAGTTTTTCTTTGATTTTTTCTATTAACCCCAAAATCATAAATATTGTCATAAGAAAACAACACTATTTCTATAATAAATCTGTCTTAAGCTACTTAGTTAGTTCTAGTTAAAAAAGGAAGAATTCTTGATTGATTGATTTGTTTTTTTACAGCTTATCAACTTATACAGCTTATCAAGTTATTTAAAACCAGAAAATATTTTTAGATTGTAGGAATATTTTAGAGATAATAATGATCAACTGATACACATCTTAATATTTAATCCATAGCTGGGGAAAGAAGAGGTGGATTCATACCTTCTCCAAGTGCATTTGCACATAAGTAAATTTAACACCTGATTAGAAATGGAACTTTCCATTCCAATTTCCAATTCCAATCCATTATTCGTTACACCACCCACACTTCCAAGCTTATAGCACTTGGTATTCCCAAGCAGAAGCCCATCTAGGTACTGACCAGGCTTGATTTCTGTGATTGTACAAGAACTGGTGTTTCAACATGAAATTGGCATAAGTGGGAAGAATACTTGAAATTGGCATAAATCTATAACTGTTATCAGGTATTTTAGAAGGCTAGTGTTCTGCCTCTTGTATATGTATCTGTCTTATATGCATGAGTACCTTGAAACAGCTACATAAACACCTTATGGCAATTAAATATCTGAAGACATGTATTGTTTTACTTTCCCCTTTGTCCCCTTTTCCGTTTAGGTACATTTTAGATTAGTCAATGCTTTTAACCACTTCCTTTAGTTATCACCAGAACCATGCTTTAGCACAGGCTCAAGTATGTGGTTCATATTTTCTTATCCTGCAAAATCTATCTCTTATGATAACATTGCCATTTTTCTGTTCTGTTCTGCCTCCTATGTACATGTCTGTCTCATATATGTGTGTACATTAAGACAGCCAAATAAATACCTTTTGGCTTTTAATAAACCTGCTGATGCACAAAACTTTGTCATCAGAGTTTCAATTGCTGTATGACATTTAGCTGAGGTATGCATACATTCAAGACAGACACATACATGGGAGGCAGAACAGCTAGTGATTGATTTATATTAGCCAATCAAAATCTTTGATTTATATTAGTTTTGACTGTTGGCAGAAACATTAAACGTAATTCTTGCAAGTTCAAAATTTGGGATTATCTCACTTCTACTAGACTTTACTTTTTATTAAATTTTTATCAATTTATTTAACTTTTTATTTGTTACACCATAACATATCTATTATATATATATATATATATATATATATATATATATATTGTGAAATGCATTGGTTTGATGCTCATGCACACATCATCAGAGTACCCTAATTAGCTGATGATCATTAGGGGTTTCAGGTCTTTCAACATCATACCCACTCTCCACATCGACCCAGCTGATACTGATCAGATAGCGACTTGTGTACCATCCATCAGCTATAACTGTTCAAATTTTATAGTCCAATCATGAACAACTTCTGGTTCACAAGATTCTGTGGTCTTTTATAAAAAAAGGAAGCAAATTGTTTCATTCTCACAGTAAATATGGCAACATTCTCAATTTCAAATGGTAAGTAACCATTTTTGTTTCATTCACACGCACACATAAATAACCAGTTCTACCCAATGCTAATTCCTCTTATTCTGTTTTCATTCATAGTAACCATTCAATCAAGCAAAAAAAAACATAACTCTGGTTGGTGGGAGAGAGGGACAAGTATTAAGATCACTCATTGGTAACAATGGTACCCTAATTCTTCCCCCTAGTCAAGATTTTATTGTCACATTTAGTTTTAGGTCATGCCCAATACACACACACACACACACACACACACATATATAGTGTTCTTTTGCTTGAGCAGCATGATAAAATTAACTTACAAAAACATAGACATAGTACACTATCTACATAGTACACAGACTGATCCTAAGTAATCCATATGTAAATAATCTATTTTTTACAGTTATGTATATTTATATATTCAAGAACTCACATATGAAAACATACAATAAAGACCTAAATATGCTATCATTTTTGACAGCATAGTTTTTATAATAAAGTGCTACACTCAAAAAAATCACATTTCTTTCTCAAAAAATACACCTTTCTTTTTGTTATGTCCATTCTGTTTTATTAGGTGAAATGTCACATTTTGATGAATGACAAGAAAAAAGCACTTTCATTTCATCAAAATAATATCTGTTTTGTTCTATGACTTTCTTGCAGCACAGCTCTAGGCTGTTTATTCCATTAAAAAGAAAACTTTTCATCTTTTACCTAAATAAACAATACAAATGTTTTGACTACTTTGTTACTAAGAGAAGCTTCTTTTGTGTATGGAAATATTTTGTATTTACTGATCAATCAGAGACATGGTCTTATGTCCATCTGAAACTTGTTATTAATGTCTCTGGGAATCTACTTTTTCGCATAAAAAGAGGCAGGTCACTGGATAAGATTAGAAAGTATTCAGACTTAAAGACAGAAATCACTTCAATGTCAGATGAAAAAGAAAGCTGGGAGTGAAAATCATATGAAAATCACTGCCACTGTTAGGAAAACGAAAGGTTTTGGATTTTAAAAGGACAACATCAATGATGAAAGGGAAGAACAAAGAAAGATTTTGGAGCTTACTATGCTGCTGCTGACCATGAAAGTGAAGCTCACAAAAAGCATAATGAAGTTTCCTAAATATCATTAAAGGCCCCCAGAGAAGTATGTGGGTAGCCAAGCAGAAAGAAAACTGAAAGACATTTAAAATATTATTAAAGGTCCCAGACAAAGTAGGTTTTATGTTTCTCTATTCAGTTTGTGCACTTTTGTATTTTTGCTGTACTTTCTTTTTTTTTTTTTGCTTGCTTCCTCAAAGCTTTTTTTTTTCATTTTCAAAAGTGTAATCTTTTTTTTGTCTTGTATATTTGATTTGTTATCCAGCCTTAGTTTTTGTATAAGACATAAATTTTGTATTTGTTTTATGAACTGTAAAAATGTTGTTTTAAATTTCACATAGTGGTTGAGTCTTGTTTGTTTTGCACCTTATTCAACTTAAAGGATAAGATCCTGTTTTATACCTACTAACTAAAATTCTAATACCTACTAACTAAATTTTAATAACTTTTGAATGATGGAGTATGAAGTGTAAAGATTTCTCATGGAGCAAAATTAGGTTATCTCTAGGGTGTTTCTTTTTTATGTGTAAGATATTCCAAGTTGTAAAAGTTTTCTGACAGTTGGTTTTGATTGAATGTATTCAATTGGTCATTTATGACTGGTTTTCTCTTGGTTTATTTTCAAGTCTCTTATCTCTTGAATGAAATGTTTGGAACCTTTTCTGTATACTTGTTTGACATTAAAAGTACAAATGCCAAATTATTGTTCACTGAGCAATTGTAGCCTAATTTGTAAACATATAATATAAGCAGTTGACATTGTTTAATTGTTATCATTTTCTGGGAGCTATGAATAATGTTTTTTTTATAGAAACAAAGACCAAAAACAAAATAACAAAGAGATTAGTAAATACTAAAATAATGACTTATGTCAATAAACTTTTGTCAGTTTTTGCAAAAAATCAGCAAACAAAAAATATGACATTTCATATGGGACAAACTGATAGTTTCATCTATATTAAAATGGAATGCTAATTGGATGAAAGGAGTGCATATAGCATAATAATAATTATTAACATGGAAAATAGAACTCTGAAGCATTAAAAGAGACAACTCTGAATTCAAAACCACAAAGAAAGCAGTGGGAAACCATTTCACTATCTTCCACTCAAGTAGTCACAGGAATATATATATTAAAGAAAAAGAAGCTATGGAAAGACATAATCATCTATGTCCTGAAGGAACATGGCATTTTAAAAAGGACATAGTGCATGAAAAATAGCTCCAGGAATTACAGACTTATTTTCCTGTGCTATATTTTATCATGTAATGTAAATGGAAAATATGTTGAGTATGAGAGCGCTATCTAAGATGTCATGTTTTAGATATTGTGAGAAATATAATAAATTCGACAAATGACAATGTGATGTTATAGATAACAATTTCACAATAGTCTTCATAAATACATACAAAAACTGATATGATAACAGATGCCTCAGCACAAATATTAATAACTAGTTTAAAAGCCACCTGATAGGGTGGCTTTTAAGCTTCTTACAGAGGGCTCTTGATTGGGTCTTTCGCCCAACAATGACATTTCATGCATTGAGTACATATTAAATTTTAATAAACTTGAACAATATTTTTCAAACAATAAACTGTGCTATGTACTGTACACACTCCAGGGTAACAGCAATTCCAGATACCGCTTGAGCAACTTTTCTTTGGAGTCTCACTGCAAAAGTTTAGTTGCAAAAATTTTACCAGTACCTCCAGGTGCATGCAAGAAGAAAATCCATGCATTGTTGTTGCTGATGTCATCAAAGGCCTTCTGATGCACTTGCTGTTAGTCTTGGTTCAACAAGGAATCATTGTTTTGAACACATTGCCACAGTTCTTCCATGTTGTATCTGGTTTCTCTCAGAATTCCTTTGTTAATTTGTCCAGTTTCTCTGTTTGGATTTGACAGACCAAAATTGCTGAGATCTCTTTGAGCCAAGTTAATCACTTTGTCTTCAATTCCACAAAGAGCTAAATTTGCAATCTGAGAATTTAATTCCAATCCTGGATGAGCAAATTGCATTTGAAGAAGATGAGATATTTAAAAGTTAGAGTTGTGTCTCTTTAATTGAAAAAGTGTGATGCACACAGACATTTTTGCATTTAATATATAGAAGATAAAATATTTAACAATTAGAGTTGTTTCCCTTTAATTGACATTTTTGCATTTATTATATAGATGTCATAAAAACAGGAGACTATTCCATAACATTTTTTTATGTATTTTTAAAAATAAGAACATAGATCTAAGAGTCATGTTAACCATACTTCAATGTCCAATCATAAAATGCTGCTTAACTCATAAAAAATAAGGATACTAAAAATACAGAAGCAATATAATTTAAGCTGCATATCTAAAACAAAAAAAAGCAAATCAATATTACAAAATGCTTAATAACTGATATATTACAAACAACCTGATGGAAATGTATATAAATAAAGATGTGTCTTTTAAACATATGAAAATTCTAATTTACTGAATATAAAATAGATTAAGACTGATTTATCATAGAAACAGTTTGTTTGCTTTTTTCAATTTAAGACTGTATCTATGTTTTGTGGGGTTCACAGAAAAAAAAAAAAGGTGTGGAAGGTAGAGGAGGTAAATTTGATTTTGTGAAAAGATTAAACTTATCCACAATGAAAAAGAAAAAGAAAAGAATAAATAAAGTGTAAATCCCAAATTTTTATATTCCAGAAATTGTTTGGATATTTTGCTAAACAAAAATTAAAAAAATTTTTCTTAGATCAGCTCCTTATGAAAAAAGTTTTCATACAACAGGAAATAGTCTAAGCACAGAAAGATTTTTTACTGACTTTCACTCAGATTGCTACATCCAGCTGTTTTTCAGACTATAATATGGACTCCTACTTGAACTGATTAATGATACATTGTACTTTTATTTATGCCCCTATGTGGACATAATAGTATCCACAAAATGTGCATAAATATTTAATTAAAAAAATGCTTGGCTCAATTCTAAAGTGTGTTCTAATAACTTAATAACTATATAAGCTTAAAGGTTGAAACTTTTCAGATTAATAATTTGATATTTGACAATATATTTGGTAATATATTTGATATTTGAAATGCTATAAAAGTTTTATCTTTCTCCATAAATTATAAATTCATTACATTTTATTTTGTTGTTATTCACTCAGTTCAGAATAATTTTCAACAAAAAGATTTTTTTAATTTTATTTGAAACTGATTAATAGAATGGTCTCATGATGAGTTTTCTATAATTTAAATCCATCTAATTTGTTTATTTTACCAAATCTTAACTTATACAGATGTTTAAAATTTTTCATCACAAAAACTACAAATCTAAAAATGACGTTTTATTAAATGGATCTTAAATGTTCTATTTCTTCATATGTGTGGGTTTTCATTTACAGTATATCTGTTATCCAATATATAGAGTGACTAAGAGAACCTAATAAAAGGCATTCTGTAAAAAAAACACTTAATTTTATATTTAAATCATACTTATTATAAAACCCAGGTTGTGTGTGCGTGTGTGTGTGTGTGTGTGTGTGTGTGTACGTTTATATATTGGATCGGATTTCCCACATTTTTCAACCGATTTCAACAAAACTTCACAGGACTATGTAAAATTACCTTGCAGTGGTTCTGACAGTGCCGAAAATTGGAAAAACACAATTGTTTTTGCACAAAATCAATTTGAAAGCACAATTAAGAGGCATTGCGAGAATGAAGGGGGGACAACTCATATCGAGTTATACTTATTATAAAACCCAGGTTGTTTGTGTGTGTGTGTGTGTGTGTGTGTGTGTGTGTGTGTTCGTTTATATATGGGATCAGATTTCCTACATTTTTCAACCGATTTCAACAAAATGTCACTTTTTTTTGGCAGGTAGTATTTCTTACTGTCTTGCACACTTTTTTCTTTATTTTTACATTCAGAATGCTTTAAAAATTCCATTTACAAGACAATTGTTTATAATAAAATTCTATTCAATCGGTAGACTCATAACGATTGAAAACAATGTTTTAGTTTGGGTTTGACCAATTCATAAAAACAAAAAAGCAAAACAAAAAAAAAAACTAATTAAAACATGCATGTCCGTCAACCTTAAACAATAATCTTTGTCAATTTTATTTTTCAGTTTTTATGATGGTCGATACCTGATCTATCTCTTACTGATACATCCCCGGGCAACACCGAGCTCTACTGCTAGTAACTTATAAATTGATTTTTGCATACAGTTTTTTCTTTATTTTGCCTTTGATACAAAAATCTTCTATTTAAAAAATTGTCTTCCTGCAATGTAAACAGCAATTTACAGTACATATTCTTAAATTGTGATTTTACAAACTTTAATTTTTTTCAGTAAATATCATACCAACACAAACAACACCTCAGATCATAAAAACCCAACACCCCCTCAATACATAATACAGCTAGAAGTGGCTATGAAATACACATACCACCCAGATGCAAAACAAACATTTGAACAATGATTTGCTTAGCAAATAACCATTATACCCTTTTATTGTTAAGGAGGATGTAACAGTATCATGGGAACTTCTTCCCTATACATATTCGATGTGAGTGAACTCTTTAGCATAGTAATACTTGGGGACACTTCACTTTAGTTAGGGTGCATGTTAAAAACCACTGGCTGTACTTGAATGTTAATAAATGCATTATTACTAAGCATTGTTTTATTATTTCTAACTACAACAACCAAACTCTACACTGATGACCTCAAAGTGTTCCTTTATTACATGTTTTCTGCTTCTGATACTGGACATGGCGCTAGATGCCTTAATGATACTGTTGATTCTCATCTGTCATGGTGCATAGGATGGATTTGATTCAGCTCAACCTCATCCACTAGAGGATCGTTCTTGTTTCTGATGAACAAGCAAAGGAGTATTGATCCAGGGCTTGTTAACCAAGTTGGCAGAGAAGTACCGAAAGAAGATCATCTTTCGAAACTAAAGAATTGTTCATGTGGGATGGAATTGGTCACAGTTGATAGGAATGATCTAATGGAGTGTAGGGTGTTGGAGAGTACTGACTCCCATTGATGATCATTCAGATTTTTTGACTTAAGGGTGAGTTTAATAGTCTTCCAGATGATACCATTGTATCTTTCAGCCTGTCTATTACAACTGGGATTGTAGGGTGTTGTCTTGTTTGTGGCAATGCCCTTATTTAATAGATAAGCCTTTATTTCTTTTGATAGAAAAGAAATGCCTCTATTAGTGTGGATATAACCTGGAAAGATAGTTAATGCAATTAACCTGTCAAGACATTTTATTACTGTCAATGCATGCATATTTGAGCAGGGAAAAGCAAATGGAAATCTGGAATATTCATTCACAAGGATTACCTGAAGTTGAAGGTAGGGGACCTTTAAAATCAATGCTTAAGTTCCATTGGTTGAGTAGCTTTCATTATCGTTCCATTTTCCATGTGAAAAAAAATCTTGGCTTGAATTCTGTACATAGTTGACATAAAGAATGTGTTTCCTTTACTTCTGTTGAAAAGGATAGATTCTTACTATGAACAAAATGAAGCATTCATGTGATTCCAGGTTGACATAGTCCTTGATGCAGGTCACCAAAGGTTGATGAAGACACTGAAGCACAAAATGATGTAGTAAGTGTGTCAGGAGCACATTGTCTTTTCGGGTCTAATATCTTATTGATTAACTAAAAGCAGACAGCTCAGTTTGCCATTCTAAAATTTTATTGTATTTAATTTTTGTCCTTTTGTGGTTATTGAGTATGAATGCCGCTGAACATTGGTCTGTAATCAAGGTAAAATGTTGCCTTGTAAGGAGATGATTCCACTTCTTAACAGCTTCAATTATTACTGTTGCTTCTTTTTCTATGGAAGGATAGTGTAATTTGATCTTCTGCAGGATTCATGACATAAATTCTACTGGTTTAGAGCAACTGCCACTCAACAACAAAAGGTAAGTCTTCATCTATATTTTGCAAAGTGGCATTCTCCAGTTGTTTCTTCAGAGTTTCAAATGCTTTAGAAGCTGTTGCATTCAGTGGAAAAGTCTTGTTTTTAATTAGTGGTTGGATTCTGTTGGAAAACTTTGGTATCCATTTAGCATAGTATGCAAACATACAAACTGTTCTCCTTAAGTAATCCCTGAATTCCTTAAGGAATTCAGGGATTGTTGGCATGAGTAAGTCTTGGAGTGGCTGAAATCTTTCTGGGTCAGTTTTAATTATCCTATTATCTACCCAGTAGCCAAGGAAACTAAATGAGGAGACAGAAGACATTGTTTTGCCTCATTTAGTGTTAGATATTTAGCTTTGATGGCTATTAAGAATTTTATTACATTTTGGTAATTTTCTTCTTTCAATAACAGTTATGTTGTCAAGATAAGGAAAGGTGTAATGAACAAATTTGCAGGCTATTTTAGAGATTTAGATTGTCCACCTTTGTTTCCTTGTGGTGTGCAGGGAGTGCGTCATAGTCCAAGAGAGTTCCTTAAGGGATAATAAACTTCGTATGAGAGTTCCCTAAGGGCTATTAATCATTAATATTACAATTTATATGTGAAAAAATCTTGCATTTTTCTTGCAAAATTTTGAGGAAATATTTAATGTAGAAATTCATGAAGAAATGTATAAAATAGAAGATCTAGCCTAATGTTTGGTCATTCTACTGAAATATTGCTAAATCTAACTCCACTAACAGCTCATAAGCACATGATGCTGTTTCCCTTTGGGAGTGTATCTCCTTCAGATATAGAAAGAAACTCCAGCTCACAGTCCTCAAGACTCACCATTTCCTGTTCATGGTGTGTATATATATATATATATATATATATATATATATATTATATATATTTTGACAGCATGTTTTCATTGAGACATGTTTCGTTGAATAATTTAGACAAGTTTTGTCTACTTATTTTCAATTGAATCCTTTCATATTCATGGACAAGCTTTTTGGTGACATTATTAAAGAAAGAGAGAAAATTGCCGTGTTGTTACATATTATTTATTCTGAGTACTTTCAACACAGCATGATGTCATCATCAGAGTGTTGTTTATTTCAAGACAAATATTGTAGTGTTCATCATTTTCAAAGACAAAATTGCTGTGTTCATCTCAAAGTTAAATTTTTTACTTGTGAAGTGAGAACGTCATCACTTAACTAACAATTCAAGAGAGATAACTAAGGATGATGTGTTGAGATTTTTTTAAGAAATAAGTATCAAAATTATTTAGTGCAAACCTTGATATTTTAAACTCTCTATTGTACACATTTTAAAACCTTTATGCAGTATCCATAATTAATTTTATTAATGTTTGGTTTCAATTTTTAATATAGATAACTTAAAAACACACAAACCAAACTACCCTCTCCATCATATTATATTATTCCCACTCCTACATATCAATTAACAAAGATCATCAACCAACTTATCACACTATACCTTCCCAGTAAATACAACATGAAATCAACTCTTAAAGTAATTCAAAATCTGAAAGATGAAAAACCTAACAATGAAACCATAGCTTCACTTGACATTGAAAATTTATTCACTAATATCACTGCTATCGAAACTATCAATATTATTATAAGAAACATTTACAATAATCCATCTCTACCTTCACTTAAAATTAGACCTAGTATATTATGAAACTACTGCTAACTTGTACTACTGAAGTCCCATTCTATGATCACAAAAATAACACACACACACACACACACACACATATATATATATATATATATATATATATATATATATATATATATATATATATATATATACAAGTTGATGTCTCCATGGGTTCAGTTCTGGGTCTGACTTTAAGCAATTTTTATATGTCTAATCTTCAAAATAATATATTTAACAATTTTAAAACCCTTCATCTACATAAGATATATTGATGATATTAGTCAAGAATATGGAAGAAATACATAACTCCAGAAACAATTCCAAGATAATTGTCCTTATATTTACATACAAACTTAATAATAGCAATAAAATTCCTTTTCTAGATATATTGATAAACACTAATAATAAATTCACTATCTCCCTATATAAAAAAACCTACCAGCATAAATTTGTGCACCCTTAACTATAAGAGTGAATATCCAAATTACTATGAAATAGCAATTATAAAAACCTAATAAACCAAGCAAAAATAATTCATCCACAAAACAGATTTTGAAAATAAGTAGACAAAACTTGTCTAAATTATTCAATGAAATCTCTCTCTCTCTCTCTCTCTCTATATATATATATATATGTATATATATATTTGTGTATGACATAGCATTATAAAACTGTCTCTGAGAACAAAGCATGTTTGTCATTCCTTTTCCTTTCAAGCATTCCATTCTGTCCATGAAATATAGTGTTATTATATCATTGGTTATAATAATATATTGCCCATAAGGTGGGGAAACATAAATAGGAGAATAAAACTTTCAAACCTTCCCATTAATTTTAAAATTAAAACATTTTAAATGATATAATTATATTATTAATTTTATTAACCAATATAGATACTATAATTTGCAGAAAGTAGATAATTTTGATCTATTCAAAAACATATTAACCTGTTTACATGTACTAATATCTTTACATCTCTATCATGCAAATATGAAAAGATCTTGTTTTTTTACTGTTATGAAAACTTTTCATATCTGATTCAACAAAGCAAAAGTAACGATAAAACAATCTGCATCAGTATTGTTCAAATTAATTCAGTTTTTCACAATGATTCTGAAGGATTAGTTAAACAAGTCATCAAAAAACTCATTTAAGACAAAAAAATTATATAATTTGTTGTAAGATTTTTGCTAGTATTGATTAGACTATGAGATGTCAAAATCTTTGTTCTACTGAAATCATTTATAGCACTGTGTATTGACTATCCACTTAGTTAAGCATAAATTATTCTGATGAATCCATTGACTGCCCTTTACTTTTTCTATTGTTGAATCTGTAAGTGCATATAAAACAGAGTATAGATTAAGCTTATTAATGTAATTGAAAAGTTTTGAATTCATAAATGTATTTCTAATTAAAAATTGATGGCAAAAACAAAGGAATGTCCATGTCACATGCATAAAAAAAATGTAAGGTATCAAATACAATTTCATGAAAATTAAATTATTCCAAAAATTATATTGGAATTCATTATAACAGGTTATATTTCAATCAAAATATTCCCTAAGACATTAGAAATGAGATTTCATTACATGAGATATTACAAATAAATTCACTTAGATCTTCCTGAGATTAATTATCAATTTATGCCAATGCACCATCAGCTTACAACTGTTTATTACTTTTTTCTTCACAGTTTCCTGGTTACAGATTGCTGTTTCATGGAGATTTATTAAAAAATTCTACAATAATCCAGAGTAATAATTTCAATATTTATGTAATAGTCAGTTAATTCTTTGGTTCAGATTTTTATATTACTGTTAATGAAAAATTTATTTGATATTTCTTTTAAACTGCAGTCATAGTGAACTTATCATCTTCAACTATTTTCCATTCACATATTTGCAAGTCAAAAGATACAGTGATAAAAGAACATTATTTTTTCTCCCTTAGTCACCGTTTGATCCAAGGTAAAAAAAAAAGTTTTGCAATATATAATCTCCTGTCTTAACTTCCCTATTAAACAATCCAGGAAAAAAAACATTTATATACCTAATACCTTTGAAACCATCAATAGAGATACTCTCTGCAGGGACAGTGCTAGAGCCTCACCCCTACCCCAACTTTGATATGGGGCCCCCCTCTCTGCTATATGACGATTTCAAAGTTTCCCAATCTGGGGCCACAAACACTTGAGGAAAAATGGTGGGGAAGGGCAGTGCTTTTTTTAAATTACCAAAAATCAGGGAATTATCCAATTTAAATGAAAATTTTAGTACATATTCATTAATTATTTACTTTTATAATGAATAGGTTTCTTTTATTTTTAAAAAATCTGAGAAAATGTTATTCTTTTTGTAATAACCACCAATATTTTCATGACTAAATTTTACTCAAAAAAATGTTTAAGCCACAAATTTTTACATTTCCATAAAGATTAATTGCTGATGTATCTCTGCTGAAAAATAGTTTTACAAAGATTCCAACACCACATAAATGGAATTGTCTTAATAATTTGTTTTAAAAACAGTATTTCATTCAGTTTCTGGGAAGATTTTTCATGTGTTGAAATCTTTAAACATTTTTATTTTTAAATGATCATTTTCAAAGTTTTATGTTTCTAGAAATGTAAAAAATAGGGACTAGAAATTTTATTTTTATTAATAGCCATGGACTTCTTGTTAGTATTACTATCAGTAAAAAAAAAATCAGTGATCCTCCTTAGTAGATGATCTCAGTTATAATCATTTTTATTCCGAGATCATCCACTAAGGAGCATCTCTGATTTTTTGTTTTGATTGGCAATATAACTTTAAAAAAAAAGGAAAAATTAGAAAAAGCAAAAGAAAAAATTGTTGAAACTAGCCCTTTTAGGGCTTCAATCTCGTTGGCAGTTTCTGCATAGTATGCACCACACCAGCAATGCAGATACACAATGTATATCATAAGTTGATGACTGACAATGTAATGTCAGTTTAAAAATAATAAAAAAATTGACATAAAACAGTGCTGAAAAAAAATGGCAGAGGCCACAACAGAGCCCAAAAAATGCTTCCCCCCCTCTTTAGGGGTAAGATGCTCCTGCCCTAACTCTAGAAGGTGCTCAAGAAGCTTGATATACTTGACAAGATATTCAATGTCATCATCTCTTTCTAACAGGGGATGAAAGCAGCTGTTCAGTCAGATGGAGAATTTTCCAATTTTTTGATGTCATGAACAGCAGAAAACAAGGCTGTGTCAGAGCTTCAGTTCTTTTTGTATGATTCTTTTCTACAATATTCAGGCATGCCTCTGGTAACATGGACACTGCTATTAAAATCCAATTCTGTACAAGCGGTAGACTTTTGACCACTAACAGTTGAATGCTAAGATGCTTTTGAGAACTTGCATCATTTGTAACCTGCATTTTACAGATGATACAGCACTTGTAGCAACATTATTTAAAGATACTCAGGAACTTGTAGATCATTATTCTAATGCAGATAAAGCTGTCATTAAGAAAATGGAAGGTGTCCATCAACAAACTTTTCTTCCAAAGCAAATTAGAGGTCCCAAACAAAATCACCAGTTTCCAAATTCTCCCATTAAGATTGAGAGGAAGAATCTCAAATATTTTAAATTCTTTACATATTGGAGCAGCAGAGTAAATTCCAGTTCATCTTTTAATGCCAAGATAGTTAATTGAATAGCCAAAGCTACTAATACATTTGGTAAACTCCATCATTGCCTTTGATATAAGAAGTGTTTAAACCTAGGCACAAAAATCCAAGTATATAAAGATGTCATTCATACCATGCTCTTGTATGGGTCAGCAAAGTGGACATCATATCAATCACATATTAATCAACTAGATATTTTCCACAAAGAATGCTTACAGACAATTTGTGGATGAAAGAGAAAATACAAATGCTAACTCTTTACAAAGTGAAAAATTGGATGAACTGAGACTTTTCCCATGCAATCACAATTGAATTGGGCTGACCTTGTCATCAGAATGAATGATGACAGGATACCTAAAGTCCTCATGTACAGTCAGCTTTACTCTGGAATAAGAAATGTAGGGAAATCATCGCTCAAGTTTAAAGACAAGATGAAGAGCAATCTTGCAGCTGTCAATTTCATTTAAAACCTTTGAGTGTATGGCCTTGGATCATAAGGAATAGAAAGCTAGTTGTTTCAATGACATCACTGACTTTGAAACTGGTTATCTTTAATGCCTGAGGGAAGCAAGAACAAAAACAAAAGCATCATTATGATTACCAATCCCTTTGTCTCAAAACATCATTTGTGGCCTTGTCTGCAAATCACTGGTCTGTCTGAAATGTTATGTGAGGCATATACACTTGAATTGATTTAACTGTTGGATACATACATGTCAAAACTGAGTGTCCATGATACAATATTGTTTATAGAGTGTAGCTATTCCTCACATTATTAATATATATATATATATATATATATATATATATATATATATATATATATATATATATATATAAAATCAATAATGTGGGGAATAGCTACACTATTTAAACAATATTATGAGCTAAAATAGTGCTCAGTGAAATAAAATATCGATTAAAAAACAGAGCAAGATAAAATATTAAATATAATATAAGGAATTAAGCTACTATAATTTTGTTATTAGTGTGTCTAAAGGCTGTCTAAGAATAATCTTTCAATTACAAAGTATACCAATTATATTGTGGGATGTCAGAAATTTGCATATTTACATAAATATATACTCAAATATTTTCTGTTTGAAGCATGACAGATATTTTTGTGACATCTTGACATTGTATCACCATTTAATAACTGGTCTATGGTTAGTTTTGCCTTCTGGCATAACTGATTTCCCTTCATAGATTTTAGCTTTCTTATAAATTTTTCACTTGATAACAAAAGGGATATCTTTTTCTCTTTTTTAACATTTCTTTCACGTCCTACAATATGCCTTTACAAGACAGTACTGTTTTTACACTTATATGATATCTCTATTGATATTTTTGTGGTTATAGAACATTCGTATAAAAGGTCTCGCCATAAAACCAACATGATTTTCACCTTGTAGTATTACCACATTATCCATTAAGCAATTACATATTAATTTTCATTTTGAATTCTTGATTCCTAATTTTATTATTATGCTTTTCACCAATTTACTAAAATAGGTTCTAATTTGGATTAAAAATGCTTTGCAAAGGAAATGCTTTTCTAATTGTTTGAAAAACCGTATGCCAATTTTTGTTTTCCCCACTGAACAAAACAGTGACAGTGAATAAAATCAGATTTCTTTTTCTGGTGTTCATTTTCTCTATAAATTAAATTGTACTTATGCACCACCAATGCCAATGCTGCTTCATAATCACCCTTTACATCATTGAATATCATTTCATTTAGTTACTTGATAACCTATGAGTTAGTTGATAACCTATAATTGCAGAAAACCATCACATCCAAACACCTCATTGGTTGAAAATTTCTTTGCTCCAGTTGGTGGAAAGGTGCTGAGAGTCATATTTTTTTCATATAAATTTTTATAGACAAGCTTAATGTTTCCATCACTAAATTGTCTTACAGGACACATGGGAAAAGCATAGATTGTGAATTTAGTTATTTGGCAGTCAGGAATTCAACTTATGACACAAGGGTTGAACTCCTGACTAACAAATAACTAAATTTGTTAGTGCAAAAAGACACTGGTTCAATTGTTGTCACAAGTAACATGACATAAAATTTTCTCAAGTATTGACAGTGGAATGAAAGTCATCTACCCCACTTGATTGATTGACATGTTTGATTCAAAATTGTCAGAAGTTTACTAAGGCATTTTCCAGACAGGCTGGAGAGTGCAGCGACTGAAATGTGCCTAATGACCAAGATTAGGACATGAGTAAATCAGTGTATAATAATAATTCCTTATTTAAAAATTCATACAAAAGTAAATCATAATGCTTTTACGTTTTTACCTGTGTTAACTTCATTTAATTACACTCAAGAAAAAAAATGTATCCTGCTTTCAACCTCATAATACCCTTTTGTCTTAGAAAAGGTTGAGAGGCTGAAAATTTGGCCTTCTAAAATTTTGTTGTAAAAAAACTCATCCACAAAGAAAAGGAAAAGAAGAAATTTTTAATTTTTATCTTTCTCTGTAAATTATAAATTAACTAAGTTTTTAGTAATTCACTCAGTTAATAATTTTCAATAAAAAGACATTTTTATTTTGTTTGAAATTAATAAAATGTTTTCATGATGTGACCACTGTGATTTGAATATATCTAATTTGCTAATCTTAAATTAATTTATTTATATAGATTTTTAAAGTTTTTTCCTCACAAACACTACAGTCTCATACCTTAGCAAAGAAAGAAAAATTAGAAATAAAAAGTATTGATAATTTTCATTCTGCTACTTTGCTTTAAAAAATATTAAAAAAATGTACTTCTTGGCAGCAGATATCAGTCAGTTATGTGCCATGCGTGATACACGCTTAGGCGATCATGTATCTTTCAATACATGACTGACGAGGTAGATTTCTTTCTGCAGTAGACCAGTTGCCATCCAAGGCTATAGAACCTGGTCTGTCCTGCTATTTACCCATAGCTGGAGGGAGAAGTTGAGGATTTATACTGTAGAAGCATGTTAAGAGGAATGACCATTGTGGATGTTTGCTTACAGCTGCGTGAATAACATGCCCACACAATTTATATTAAACATAAAATACCACAAAGCATGAAATACAAGAAGAAGGAACAAAAGGTTTTAAAACAAACATAACGTATTTATTTATGTGTTGATGTACATGCGTAAAAGTTAAAGAATTTATGGAGTTATATCTCTTAGACTGGGAATATTTTTACTGGAGATCACAAAGTTGGATTAATTATTAAACTGTAGTTTTAGAAGAATAAAGTTCTTGTTGCATGTTTGGAAATGTTCTGTATGTTTGTAATGTAGGTTGGAAAAGTTTGTAAGAGTTTGTATGTATGTGAATGTGTGAAATATTATTTAACGTCTGACCGTCATGGTCGAGATGATAATTCTCTGGGACTACATTTTGCCGCAAGAAGTGAGAAAAAAGAGAAAAAGGCAAACTCGTGTTCGCTATTTATAGATAATGTAATCACGTGACAGGATCAAAAGAACTTGGTGGGAAACTTGACTTAGTCATGCGCTGGAAAAATATATTGTGCGTAGGTGGATTGCAATGCCCACTTGTGTGTGTTTATTGACTAATTAGAAGCTGATTTTTTCCTGAAAATATTTACTAAGCTGAGAAGTCTCTTGCGATCTGATTCTCCCAAAAGTGCACAAATTCGTTCTAAATGGAAATATAGCGATTATAAAATTGTCACATAGCTGTGATTTATAAATTGTCCATTACACAGTAGTGTTGATCCAATGAATACTTGTTGTATAATTTAAATTTGTATAAGTATGTATGTATGTATGTCATGATGATCATTACAATACCTTTCCCAAGGGTATTAGCATGTAAGTGAATGTAATAGATTTGAATGGAATTTGAATTTGGCTCTCTGATTCCTCAATCTGAGCCTCTATTCTATCCATTACTTCATTGGCAGCAGATATATGTATGTTAAAACAAAATTATCCTAAAACAGTATTCCAGACAAAAAATTTTACTAATTATACTGAAGAAGTTTTATTAGTCGTTTATTGATTATTGAACAATTGATTTTGATTCTTATTTCATGTAGATATTTCAACTAAGCATTTTTCTTTACTACTGATGAAGCATTAATCCAATCTCAGAATATTCAATATTAAATCATTTGAAGCAATTATATTAGGATGCTTAGTATTTTACAGTAAAAAATAGCATGAAGTATAAAAATATTGATATTTAATAGAAAATACTATTTCTTTTTATTATATAAAATACAAGATTAAATAATATGAACTTTCATGTCATGAAGATGAATCTTAAAATTAGCTAGTGAAATTTAAAAAATCCTCCATTACATTCTTTAAAAAAAATCAGAAATAAGCGTAATTATAAACACATTGAACATTTCTGCAAAGTTTTAGATAATATAATGACCAATGAGGCCTAAATGGAACAATATTTTTTGTGGAGATTAAACGAAATTATGAAGTGTTGTCATCGAGAAGAAACAAAGGCAAATCCAGAACTGAACTTCCCGGGCCGTCAATCATGTGATCTGACATGTTTTATTTTGCAGCCCTTGCTTTAGCACATGGTACCCATCATGCATTGCGTACGCTAAATGTCGTTCGCCATGTTGTGAATTGGTTGTTATACAGCGTTATCTTTATCCAATGTCATCACGGTTTGTATTCTCGATCAAATGTTTTTTACTTAGACTTCATTCAGAGATCATACTTAAATTTAAAATATTCTTTATTTGTATTTTATATAGTCATCCAATGAATGCTGATTACGTCTCTGTTTCTAAATAGCGTGCTTCTGTTCAGAAGTATTGTGTGTCCGTCCCGCCATGTTGTTATTTGTTGCTTTTCTTATAAGTTAAAACGGGAGACCAATTAGTCGCTGTCTGTATAGTTAATCGAAACTGAATTTTTATAATTTCATCTATATACCTTTATAAAGATGTTGGTTGTCTCTCTTACAGACTACAAAACCTTATAATGTTCGCTCGATGCCCATTCTAAGGATGTCTGAAGTTGCCTGGGACACCAATCGGGGAATGTTGACAAACGGTGGCGGTGGTCACGGTGGACAAGACATGGCGGGGATGCGACAACACGCAGTTGCTACTCGCTCTCAAGACGATGCAAGAGTCGGATATTTTTTTCAGAGACCACAGACAGATGCCGAACTCGTCAATTACGGCAATAAACGATGGGCTCCTGGCGACGACAGTATTATTGAGCAGGTTAGTTCACATTTTCAACTGTCTACACTTTTCAGCTCAGATTGAATATGAGAAACGAACTCGTTTTATGGAAGCGATTGTTTTGATTTATTTACTGACTCCGAATAAATGTTTATCTGTTTATAACGAATCTTTTTAAACTATTTTATTGTCGTTAATTTTTTTCTTTTCTTAGGGTCGTGGGATAGCTGTTCAGGACCTGGAAAGGGAGTTCCATGCGCTCAGCCTTGGTCAAAGAGAGGTATCTCTATTATTGCAATCCCTACATTAAACAAGACATTTATTTGTGCTTACGTTTCGTGTAGTATGCTTCCAGTTTGATTTTTCGTTTCTTTATTGGGGGATTAGAAAAACTCTCTCGCCACACATTAAACAAAGGTTAAGTACAACTAGCAGGAAATGAACCAACTTGTTCCCCTCTTCTCTAGCTTATTTTACTACTATCACCATTCCTCCTACCGACACCTATTTCCTTTCTTTGTTATTTTCACTACTCGTCTATTATTACAATTTTCTGTTAGAATTCTAACAGTGATAAAAAAATTTGTTCGGTCTTGATTTGATAAAGATCTGTTTTTCTTCTAAACACTTTATCTAATATTAATCTTTAAAATTTGCATTTCGTAACCTTAAACTGCCTCGAATTTTGCTTTTTATTTATTTGCTATTTTGTCAGTAGTATTCTGAGTTGTTATTTTAAGTTTTGTAAGCAAATAAGTCTGCAATTGTGTGAGTTGTGGTATTAAAAATTTATCCATGAAAATTGGAAATGAAATGCTTAGATTTATTTAACTTTAACTACTTATGACACGTGTTAATAGTCTTCTTTAGTTTCATTAGATTTGGATTTATTTAAAAATCATAAAGATATTCATTTTCTTAAGGAAACCCAAGATTGAACCAAACACTAAAAAAATATTTTTGTATATGGAAATCAAAAATTTCTGAAATTAAGATAATTCCCTTAAGCCTTAACTTCTTTAATTACCCCTCCCCCCACCTGTCAACTTTTTGGATTGCTGTATCATATACCGACCTTCCCCCGAATTGTAGAAGAGATTTCCAATATTTTAGGGCTTAAAAAAATAACTTGACACCTTTTTATTTTAAAAGAATATTTTTACTATATCTACTTTTTCAAGTCGTCTTTATATGAAACTGTTGCTCGCTAGTGGGGAGGGTTAGACTGTCTTTGTTTGGTCTTTTAAATGCATATTATTAATCCATTATCTAATTCCAGCGATCCATTCATGTAAATTTTGAAGAGATTTTTTTTTCCTGAGATGCTTAGATTCGGAGAATCTTGTGATTCTTCATTTATTACAAAAATATCCACTTCAAATTTTTTCCTAAATCATATGGATCATTCCTTTCTTAAATTTGTGGCGTGCTTTATCGTGTCCTTTTTTGTTACATAAGTATATCAGTTCCTTTTAAATTTTTAGGTACTTGGTTCATTAAAATTTTGTATTTTTAAATAGCCAAATTTATATATTTAAAAAAATTTGTCCTGTAGAAGTTAATTTCAGGAAAGTTATGACTATTTACAATTTATATAACTTGTGTGAGATCTAAGCATTTCTTTCTTCTCCATATGAAGATTTGTCCTATTTTAAATTATATGATAGAAATGAAGAAAATCATAAAAACAGCATATGAAATGTTAATGTTTTTTGTAAATCTCCAGTATACTTCATTATGAAGAATCTGTTTTGTTGTGGTACTAAGAAATTTAAGAAAAAAAAAATTTAAATACTTTTCTAATCCCTGTTCACAAATGATTTGTTGTACAAGTTGATCTTCATTGTTTACATTTCCAAAAACTTGAGTATTTTTTAATTTTTTAGGATTATTTTGCTGAATTGATTTTATTGATACCATTTACTGTTTACAGTTTTTTTTTTTTTTTTTTTAATTGATTAAAATTACCACATAGGTATGGTTTTGTTAGTTCCACTTTATTTGCAAAATATTTGACATGTTGTAAACAGATATATGAATTTTTACTGTTACATTTTTTTACTTCATGGGAACATGCAAAAAGTATTGAAGTGACCAATTATTTAAACAATTTTTTTTAATACCCCCTCCCGAAAAAGTGCTAATTCAATTTTGGTTAGAGGGAAAAATCGAGCCTTTTACCTAGGTATCTCCACTTCTTGGTCAAGAAAAAAAAATAGCATAGCATGATAAAAAAAAAAGGCCCCAAATTGAGAAAAACGTTTGTAAAAATGTTTATTAAGAGGAAAAGGCCAAGGTATTTAATTTTTTTCTTTTTTTACTCTTTACTCCTAACATGTTTAAACTTTAGTTAAGGCTTTTTGTGTGTGTGTGTAATATATATTATATATATAATATATATATATATATTAATTACACACGTGTGTGTGTAGTAGCATGGCTGTTGGAATTTAATGAAAATTTCAGGACACAAATGAAAAAAATTTAATTTTAGAAAATCTTGGTCAAAATTTTTTTTTTCTGATTTGTTTTATCAGTTAAACATGTCCTGTGTTTAACTAATAAAACAAATTGAGGACAGAATTTAATTGCTTGGTGAATGTAAATTCATTTAATTTTTCTCAAACAGGTATTCAATTCCTGATGCTCTGAATTGTGAAATATAAACTAATGAAACTGACATTATTTTCTTAGATAAGCTTTTAATTGCTTTTATAAATAATATATATTAAGGACTTTTCTACTTGGAAGAAAGTTTTCAATGAATAATGAATTTTTACAAGAATTTTTTTTTTAAATAATTTCAAAATCTTAAATTCTTCAAAACTCTGACCTCATTACGTTATTAAGTGAAGACAGTATTTACTAAGTGAAAATGGAAAAGCTTAATACAAGTCTTCATGCACTAAGATTTTTAGATTTAAAATATATATATGTATGTATGTGTGTGTGTGTGTGTGTGTGTGTTTGTAAACATGCCCATTTTGACAGTATGGCTGACCATACACAACATTATCAGAAAATAAGATCGAGGACTAGTAAATTTAAAGTCAACATTCCTAAAATTAGATTACAACATTTTTAAGATTACTGGCTACTTGAAAATTATACAAAAAAAAAAAGCATTCACTTCTCATTTTCTTAATTTGTTTTAACAGCTACAGTCTCTGTAAAATAGCAAAGCTGTCAACACTTTCAGGAGCACTTGTTAAGGGATTTACAATTCATTTTTCTGTCATTTTCAACTTAAAGTAAATAACAATTGTTTGAAATCAGATTAATTAGACTTCAAATCAGTTTATTTTTGGAAGATTTTTAATAAAGAAAATTACATTGATGACAGATGATTAAAAGAAAAAAAAAAAGGGCACTAATCTGCTAAAAAAAAAAGGAAAAGTGAATTGATTACAATATTTTGCTTGCTGGAAATAGTAAATTTAATCCTTTTATCTTTTTTAAAGATGTTTTAATTTTTAAAATTCATTTTAAACTTTAGGTATTGTGAATTGGTCGAATTAGTGGCGGTACATACTTTTACTGTTTATAAATACAAAGATTCAGGATGTTTTTCTAATATTGAATCAGTTGAAATATAAGCATTTGATAACATTAATATAAATCTGAAAGCCAAAATGGTTGTGCTAATGTATTCATTTAATTAGGTACCTCCAAAAAATGCTCCAAACTTAATGAGAACAGTTTTATCATCAAAAATTTAAGTATTTTTGAATAATTAAATTTTTTTTAATCCTTTTTTAGAACTTTTGAAATGTTTTGATTTAACAAATTTTTTTCCTATGTCAGCAGATGTTAGCATAGCAATTCTTAGCATCTTTTTTGTGACGATGCACATTAATTTGGAATTGTTGGATTTCAATGAAATTTTCAGAACTTATTCATAAATGGAGGATTTTTTTTTTTTTTTTTTTTTTTTTTTTTTGCATGCTGAATTTTATGGTTAAAGTTGCATATTATACATGAAAATAAAAGAGACAACTATAGTAAATTTAGAGCCAAAATTCAATAAAAATTAGATTACGGAGAATATTTAAAAAAATTTTTTTTTTTTTTAGATTACCAAGTACTTAAAAGGCTCTTGCATTATATTCACCAGCTAATTTTTTTTATTTTTTCTTTAGATTAAGCAACCCCCCCCCCAAACAACATTGCATAAAAATTGTCATATTTTAAATTTAAAGTAAATAGTTGATTCACATCAGATTAATTATATTTTAAATCTGCTAATATTCTTCAAATAATGTTTCAGAAAATTATTTTATTTTTGGAAGAGGTTGTTTTTTTTTTTTTTTTTTTTAGATTTAAGTTTGCTAAAAATTAAATTTTAGAAATGTTAAAAGCTATAATTTAAAAAATTTTTTTTTTTTTTTTTTTTTTTTTTTTTTTAACCTATATTATAGCTAGTATTTTAGTTTTTGAATGTATACTTCTGAGCTTTTGATAAATTTATCTTGACCTCGTTTAATTTTCCTTAATATTTGGAGACAAAATTAACTTGTTCAGCCTGTTAATTTTATATAACTTGCTGTGGCAAGTATATGCTGAAGATTTTTTTTTTTTTTTTTTCACGCCCAAGAGCAAGGCAGTGAAAACATTAAGACACTAGGGGTTACTGACTTTGAAAGAATGAGAAACATTGGGATAGGCCAATAAAAGAATAACAGGATGACATTGCATTTAAGTTTTTGAAGATCATGGTTGACTGGAAAGCAAAACACCAGAAGAGTTCCACGAGTGAAGAAACTATTAGAATAGAACTGCTATTTTGGCTGTAAAATGATGAAATATTAATTTGGCATTAATTATTGGCTACTATAATGTAACAATAATTTTGATTGAAATTTTTTGAAAGGAATTTGACCAATTTGCTATATGTGGTTTCTTTTTCCAAAAGTGATATTGTTTAATTCTTGTAGGTGATGAGATATCCACAGGCAGATGCTGGTCCTATGGCAGGAGCACCCTACTTGACACAAGGGAGAGTTTCCAAGGTAACTTTATATTCTATTGCATTTAGTCATTATATCTCTCTCTCTCTCTCTCTCTCTCTCTCTCTATATATATATATATATATATATATATATATATATATATATATATATATATATAAATAAAGTTTATAGAAAAGGAAGTGTATGACTTTTACTTGTATGCATTATTATTATTATTATTTAGACTAGCATGCTCACAATGTATTGGTTATAATGCTGTTTTCTGTAACTGGTAACATGGAATTTTGGAGCAAACCTAGGAGTAGTGTTATTCCACTTTTCATGCTTAGGGAATGTTTATGGCAGTTAATACTGACTAGTCTTATTCACCTCTGTGTCACTTGTTTGTTTCCTTCACTGAACCGGGATATGTTCATGGATTGAACTCTTGTTGTTTCAACTGCCAGGGAACCAAATACATTTTAATCAACTGTCAGTTGGCAGTCTCTTTATGATAATGGAAAACTGTTTCAAGATGTTGATCAAACCATGACATCATTGAAAAAAAATGCACTATGAAAGAGGACTACAATTATAATACTGAAAAAAAATTTCAGTTTTATTACCTATTGCTTTCATCTTGATTAATATAGGTGTTACAGATCTATTGTTATAGATGAGAACAATACTTTGTATAAATTAAAGTATATTGACAATTTCTCATTTCAAAAATGAAATACAAAATTAGAAAAATTTAAAGAATTGCATGTGAAAACTTAATAATGCTAAGAACTTAAGAGTATCAATTTCATATATGCTGTAAGTTTTAACTTAAATTTTTTTTTTTTTAATACAGTCAAATTAGTAATTAATATTTTTATCTTTGCCAGATAATGCAAAGCTCTTTAGCTCAACATTATAGTACATAGAACATTTTTTTCCCCCCATCTCACTGTGCACAATCTCAGTAGTATTTTTATTACAGCCCAGGTTTTGACCCTAAGAAAGCCACTGGCCCAGACAAAATCTTAATGGCTGTCTGAGAATATCGACCTGAAATTATTCCTAATCTTAGCAAAATTATTTAACTGCTGCTTGAAGGAGAAAAGAGAAGTCTGGAAAAAGTCAAGTGTATGCCAGATTTTCAACAATGTTTGTGAATGCTCATCCCTCTCTTAGTATAGACCCATTAGTTTCCTCATTGTCTTTAGCAAGCTTTTTGCAGCTATTATCAACAAGGTTGTTGATTTACCTTAATAGGAATAATCTCTTGAGTGACAAATAGTACAGTTTTTGATTGGCCCAATCCACTGCTGATGTCCTAACTACCATTACACAGATGGTGAACCACTAGACAAGATGCATCTCAAGGACCCTCTCATTATAGAATCACTGGAAGAATCTCAAAGTCCTTCCTAATGGGTAGATCCCTAAAAGTAGTTGTTAATGGCTAGTCCTTTGGGGCCCTTGTAATCAATACAGGCATCCTCCAGGGGTTGCTTCTTGAACCAACCCTCTTTTTACTTTGCATAAAGGATATGCCTAAGAGTATACTCTGATCGTCTGTGAATATCTATGTTGATACAACAGTATATGGGTGCACCTCCAAAGCTCTAGATGACCAGAGATTGGCAGCTGATTTCTCCTTTGATGTCTCTGGTAGGTGGCTGGTTACATTCAATGCCTCTGAAACCAAACTAGTTATGTTGCACCATTGCTGATCAGACCTTGAACTATCACCAGTCATGATGAATGAATGTTCTCATAGGGAAGACCCTATACCTTGAGCAACTATTAGGCCTTAAATAACCCAGTTCTCAAGTGGAACTTGTACATATGATCTGTCACTAAAGATGCAGGAAAAATGGTTAGTTCCTTGTATTTCTTCTGTTCCCTGGGTATGACGATAAACTGCATCCAGCTGCAAGGCCTCTGATCAGGAGGTTTTGAGGAGTGTGGGACCCCCTCTTAGTTGCTGCTCCCAGGTTCGCTCCGACCCGGGGTGGTAGCATGCATGGTCTCGGGTATGAGTAAATATTTACCCCCCCCCCCCGGTCTGGGGGGTCGGGATACTAGGAAAGTGTAAGAATGGGTTTTTTGTAATAATAATAATACCATCAACACAAATTGTAGTATATAAAGTGCACATTCAAAAAAACTAAAATTTCCCCTAAATGGGGCCACTGATTTGCCATGGGTGGCAACCCTGTGAATTCCTGGGGACAGTCCTGGCAAGTGAGTGACTCCTAGTCTGGTATAAAATGACCAAGAGTTTCCACAACACGTCACTTCGATCACTACCTGGGATAGATGGGCAGATGGAATAGCCCAATCCATTACAATCGGTTAGTCACATAGTGGCAAGGACAAGTTGGGATCATAGATAATGGATCCGACAGGGCCACAAAACCTTACATCATACTATACTTGGGTAGATATGGTGGGGGAGTGCAGGTGCTTGTATCCACTCTCATCACAACTATACTGTCTGGGTAGCCTTGGCGGATTAGGGCTAATGGGATTGATTCCCCACCCGCTCCCTAATAGCGTCCCTTAAGGAACAAAAAATAAAATTATGACTTCTGAAAGTGAAAATGTGATAGAAAAAAATCAATTTCCAATTTCCATTGTTGTAGAGGGTGATATATCAAAAGTGTCCCTTTCGTTTTGCGAAAGGTTATTTCAGACATGATCAAGTAACAATCTGTTAAAAAAATAAAGAAAAATAATACTCTATTAATTAGGTACCTCCATGAAATCGCTTAAAAAAAGAGCATAGCTTGATGAAAAAGGCGCTAACCTTGCCGAAAACAAAATTATCGCCTAAATGCTTGTTATTAAGAGGAAAGACCAAAGTTTTTTTAATTATTTCTGAAAATTTAATTTAAAAAATTAATTTGGAAAATCTTGCAAAAATAAAAATAATTGTCTGATGTTAATGAAACTATTCACAGATGATGGAAATTATTATAAATGTTTTTTATTTTTTTTTTTTTTTTTTAAAGTCATGGCAGAAATATATATATATATATATATATATATATATATATTTATTTATCCCCCCCCCCCCCAAACTAATTTTATGGAAGTGTGTTTTTTTTTGTTTTTTTTTTTTTAATTGGACCCCCACCTACCTGAAAATCAGCTCTGAATTGTAACATACAAAACTCAATAAAACAAAGATATTTAATTTCAAATGCTTTTATTTGCTTTTATGAATATGGACAATATTTTCTGAAAGCAAAAATATTTTTTCGATGAAAAATGAATTTTTAATACAATTGTTATTTCTTAATTATAATAAACTTTTACATTTAAGTTGTTAAAATATTATAAAATTAGTTAAAAGCTGCATTGGGTTGCCTAAGTCTCATGAGATAGATATATTTTTTTTTTTTTTTTTTTTTTTTTTTTTTAGTGTGTTGTAAATTGTATCATTTTGTCGGATCAGAAGATCCGCTGTAATTAAGAAATGTAATTTTGTGTTTATAATCGGACTATAATTATAAAGTACCAACCAGAATACAATTAAGTTGCGTTATTTGAGTTAAGCATTGTTCTCTGCTGTTGAGACCTTTACTTTTGCGAAACACGTGTGGAGAAGTTAATTTGATTTTTCAATTTCAACTGAGAAGTGTACCTACAAGTATCAGTATCATATGAAATTTATATGATCTTATTTTTATATTAATCTCAGTTATGACATTTTTCCATAAATGAAATATCAAAATTAATAATAAAATGAATGGAAATACAAATAACACAGTAAAATGGAATAAATGTTCATAAAATTATAGTATTTTATGTAAACCTGATAAAATTTTATAAGAAAGGTACCTATGAATTAGATACCTTTCTTATGAAATTTAATCTCACTCTTAAGTCTTATTTTAATTTCTTTATAATATATATTTTCCATGAAGCATCATAAAGGTGACAGTTAAGTACTAAAAAAAAAAATTAGAGCACTGAAAGTTTTCTTTAAAAATAACAAGGTAAATAATTTGTTCACTTAAAAGTAAATTATTTCACTTTTCTCCTTCCGTAAAACAAATTATTCTCACGGAATCTGTCAATGTCATTCATCACCTGTCAAGTGACGCGAAAGTTTATGACCTGCTTTTTTATTTTCACATTACATCTTTTCGGTGCAGAAGTTATGCTTGGTTCAAAATATTTAAAATAAACATAATTTCTGATTTTCTTAAAATAAGTTTTGAAAAAATGATAATTGATATTTAAAAGAATTTCAAAGTGAGAGTTCCCATTTTTTTATAAAATGGAAAAAAAAAAAAAAAAAAAAAAAAAAAAAATGGTCAATTTTGCTGCCTCAAAAAACGAGATTTTTAACAAATTTCGGATGTGCTAGGAATGATTAAAAAATGTAAAGAAAAATACCTCAAAAATACTTTGATCTTTCCTCTTAATAACATAAACATTTAGACAATGAAATTTTGTTTTCGTCAAGTTTGGCGTCTTTTTTTAGCAATCTTGTGGATCTTGTACCTATCTATCAATTCAAGTGATATCCAAAAAAGACACAGAAATTGCTAAAAATCAAGCAAATTGACAACAATAAAGTCATGGCCTACTCCCATCAATTTCTTAATTCATCAAAAGGAGTAATATAATGCTCAGAACTGTCACTTTGTTCATCGGAAGAAATTGAAAATGACACCCTAAAAAAGGAAGGAGTAACATGTTAAAAGAATGCAAGTAAAAAAAAAAAAAAAACCCACACAGTAATAAACACCAACACATGTTTTGACATTTGACAAACTGACTCTACCAAAAGAAATAAAGATAGGTTACACAATAGCCAAGGTAGAGCCATACATTCCTAATCCCTGTAGATGTCAAAAACATCTTCAGAATGTTTGTACAAGAACATCAATCTGTTGAAGATTTGGGGAACCAGAAACTGAGCATGATGAATCACCTTGTGAAAGGCATCCTTTATGTCCACACTGTAAAGAAAAACATTCAGCAGACTCCAAAGAGTGTAATATTTGGAAAAAAGGAAATAAAAGAAAATACACACAAAATCTCATTCCAAGAAGCCAGGAAACTGGTTGAATCTAATTCACTTCAAGAGTCATATGCAAATATCACTAAAATATCAAATCAACAAAGTCATTCAAGAAAACGAAGCATTAAGAAGCCAAGATCTTATAACTTATTAACGAATTAAAAAGTTTAATAGAACTACTAAAATGTAGTATATCACTCATAAATCAAACTCCCATAGACAAAAAAAAAAATCCTGTCCTGTCAGCCTCAAAGAAAAAAGTCTCTACATGTACAAAACAATTAAATCTGAAAATTCCAAACCAAAGTACAAAAATCCAAGAAATAGAAACCTCTAAACATTCTCAAGAGAATCAAAAGGGTGTGTGTGTGTGTGTGTATATGTATATATATATATATATATATATATATATATATAAAAATAAAAACTCATCTTTTAGTGAAGAATCAAGAGAAATGGACGTTGAGGAACAAAACTTTAGCCCATCACAAACAAGGGAACAGTTATCATCTATACAAAGATCATTAAAAGAACCTAATGGAAAAACAAATCCTATATCGTCGACCACAAACAAAAATGACTCTACATCTACAAAACTATTAAACCCAAAAAATCCAAATGAAAAAAAAAAATTAAAACATTCTCAAGAGAATGAAAAGATACAAAAAAAAAAAAAAAATGAAACTGTTATTGAAGAAACAAGGAAAATGGACATAGAGGAACAAAACTCTAGTCCATCACAAACAAGGGAAAGATCATCATCTAGACAAAGTTCATTAAAAGAACTGAATAGTAAAACTAAGGGAGCAAAATCAAACAAGAAAGTAGAAACAAAAGTTCAAAGAACAAAACCTAACAAGAAACAAAATGCTAATAGTCTGAAGTACATAGAAATGATGGGCACTTCACCCATAAAAAATTGAACATGTAAAAATTCATAATTCGTAATACATAATCAAGATGCAAAACTTTATTCAATGGAATTGTAACTTGGGTCAAAACACTGAAAGTGTCAAAATAGGTTTTAATACCAGAAATACTTTGTAAAAAAAATTATTACCAGCAATACATTTTTCGAGCCTGACAACTTCTCTCACAGATGAAAAGTTGCAAGCCTATGACTGTATTTCCACTAAAATTGCTCAGCTTTGTTCCACCAGTTCTAATCTACGTGGCTAGGACCAGCCATGCTACACATATTGTAGCAAATTAGGATCCTCCATTAGGTCACGTAAAAAAAGCAGATTGTCCTCGTTTCCTCCCTATTCCATTGCTGTTTAACATCTTTTACAACACTAAGCAAAGCTCATGAGTAACCTAAACATGTATCCCTAGAGAATTTATATAAGGCACATTCTTCAGAGTAACTACTACTTGCCAAGCATAACATTAGATTCCATTAGTAGAATTGAATGGTTGGAGGACAGTCGTTGAAAAACTACCATGGTTTTCCTTACACCTAAGATTTCATATGAATTGTAGTCCATATAACCTAAGGATAATGTCCAAAAGCATTGAGACAGCTTACCAACAGTAAGCAGCCATCAAAAGTCATAAACTGGAAGAAAAGTTGTATGATTGATAGAATGATATGTATGGTCTAAGCCAAGCATATATACACTTCATATGGGATGCTTTAAGGAAGAACAAGCCTTTGTGGATAAAAGCATTGTTCATCTGGTGATAATGAGTTCAATCACTAAGTTAAGCTGGAAAGAAATTGAAATCTATGAATGTCACAAGGAATAATTAACTGAGATACTTTCTAACATGGACAGTAGAATAAGAACAATCAATTTCTGAGGCATTGAATAAAACATTTGTTTTGTAATTCCTGAAGAAAGCCATAGGGTACAAATTAGAAAATCTGCCAATGACCAATATGAAAACATTTTGAATAAAGTGTAATAAAAATCTCCCTTTGCAATTTGGAAATTAAAGTTTTACTGTCTGTTTTACTTTACTTTTTCCCTAAATGAAGACTTTATACTTCTTACAGCTCCATGATCCATCTTGGATTTCAAATGTAAAAAAAAATTTTTTTTTTTTTTTTTTTTTTTTTTTTTTCCTCAGTAATTTTTTTAAATTTATTTTATTTATTTATTTATTTATTTATTTTTTTAATATGTCAACTTGAAATTTTAATTCTTTGTTATAGATGAATACACATAAAAAACTATGGGATGTTGAAGATGATGGTAGTAAAAATAATGATGGAAACAAAGGTATATTTTCCAGCAGTCCCTGGACACCTCGTGATGACACCTGGAGTACAGCAGGTTAGCAAGAAAAAAAAAATAAATAAAAAAACTGCACCTAAATGTTATAAACTTATGTTAATGCTATTGCTCTAGTTTGGTACGACGTTTGCTAATTGCCAATTGATTTGAACATTATAAAATGCTAAATTCACATATTTTAATTTAACATTTTTATAAATTTATGAATAAAACCAGTTCATGTTTTTTATAAATTGGTAAATAAGTCTTGCATTTCATTAGTTTTAATAAATTTATTTTTAGAATGCTGTAAATATAAAATTATTCTTGAAAATAAATACTGTATATATTCATGTATCATGTGACTTTAAGGTGGTTTCATCATACACTAGATATAAAATCAGTATGTACTGCTGGCTATGCTGTTGAGCAAACTATTCATTTACTGTAGTCAAATTAGTTTCAAAATTAGGTCTTCAAAGGACACGATATGTGAGTATATATGGTAATCTAATAGTGTTTAATGTTTTTCTTGTAAATTCCTAAGAACAAAAAAAAATATATAAATTCACTTTTTAGGTTTTATTACATTTCTAATTGACTTTTTTTTTTTTTTTTTTTTTGTTCACTGTTGAGAAGTGAAAGTAGTAAAATAATAGTGGTGTTAAGGGAAAAACTGCTTTTCGCACTTTTTTTTTTTTTCTGGCTTGAAGATACAAGATTGTTCATTTGTTTTTTATTTATTTGAGGACATCAACCTTTTTATTAATGTTTTTGACTTGAGCCATCAAAACAAATGCTGCAGATCCTAGATATTTCAATTTGAAAATTTCTTTTGGTAAAGAACTTGATTTACTTTTGATTCTTGCAATTACCTTAAGTGGTTCAAAATTTACTTCTATTTTTAATAGAACTGTTTTGAAACTACTATAATATATTTTAATGTTTTGTTTTTAGAATGGATATGTTTCTGGTCTAATTTTTGTTGGTAATATTTTACTAACATTACTTGAATTTAAAAATAGTATTGATTATTCAATATAATAATGATGTAACTTATTTTTTTCAGATCATGCAGTATCACAACCACTTACTGTTGTTCAAAGGAGAGCTGGTAGCTTTCCTAATAATGAAGTAAACAGTGTATTGTCTCCACGTTCAGAAACCAATGCACTTGGAGTTAACATGGTGGAATATGTATTAAGTAGCTCACCAACTGCTGGGAAAGATTTGGATCCACGGCTTAATCGATTAAAAAGCTATGTAAGTTGAATGTTAGATATGAAAAATTATTTTGATGACCATTATTTTTAAGTGTTTCTTTTAAGATATTTGTCAACTTTTGAAAGTGTTCTGATCCTTTTTAAAGAATAGCTATAATGTAATTTTTTTTCCAAGATTAGTACTTGTTAAATTTTTTTTTTTTTTTTTTTTTTTTTTTTTTTTTTTCTTAGGTTGCACCAGATTCTTCCATTGAAAATGCTGAAAAGAAAAGTAAGACTCCATCTCCATTTGAAGGTGGTGAAGGAGATCGTAATGATATTGAGAATAAAGATACATTACAAGCTAATGGAATTCTTCAGAATGGTTTGGATGAAGATGATGGTTACCGGTTTGTATTTTCTGCTTTATTCAATAACTTAATTTTGTACTATGTAAATGTTTGTAAATCTAAAGAGTTTACATCATAAATTTTATTTCAAAAGAATTCAAATATTTCTGTAATTTTCTATATTTTCTTTCCCAATTATTGGTTTATTAGTGGAAGCCGTCAAAACTCGCCAACAGAAGATACAAAGGTAAACCAACCCACCATCTTAGTTGATGGTCAAAAGCTGATGAAAACTGAGCCAGATTTTCTTGAAGCTCAGCAGTCACTAACTCAGCAAGGATTTCAAATTGATCCAAACACTTTTGAACCTGTTGCAATTGATCCTGTACACTTTGATTATCCAAATCATTTAATGCCATCAATGGATAGTCCTAACTTCAACATGGACTATACCCAAGTAAGTACATAACTCACTTTCATTTGCTGAATGATATTTAACTATTATATAATTTGTTATTTAGTTTGAAAGTTATCATATAATTCCCATTTATGTTGGTAATGATTAAGTTGATACCATTTGCATTTTGACATTAGCTATATGTCCTGTTGTGGAAGATGCTATATTGACAATGTCAGCTCTTGTTTCAAGAATTGTTATACTTTTGGGCAACTTGTCATACACAATTGATGTTCTTGGTATATTGTATTGTTGAGTCACTAGTTATCACTACCAATGTAGTCATAATGTTATGGTAGTCAATTGTAGAATTGCAACTTTCTTTCTATATCTGATAGACATTAAGCTAATTTTATACCCTTTTTAAGGTAGTTGTAGGGTATTCAACATAATGGCTCTGATTTATTTCAAGTAACATTTTAAATCTGACTTTAAGTTTAAATGGCATTCTAAATTTTTAAAAAATTCTGAAATTTAAATTTTAGCTACTTCAGCGCCAGCAGCAGCCAATTGCAGTTCTTACCCAGCAGCAGTATGCTTTGGCTGCTCAGCAGCAACAATTAGGTAAGTAAGCTGTCAAATAGTTTTATAAAGCTTATATTCATAAAATATTGATCTGATAAATTATAATTTGATTATATTGAAATGTAATGAAATATTACATTTAAGCCATAAAATTATCCTCAGTGAGTTATGAAAATAAATACAGCCTTGTTTTAAAAATTGTGATTTGAATATAAATTGACTTTGAATAACCATTGTGATAGGTGAAAGAAAATAATTGCAGAATAAAAGTTATGGGTATTTTTTCATAATTTTATGGATGCTTTTACAACTTTGATTAGCTTTTCCACTTTAATTCCATTAGTTTTTATCCTTGTAAGTTTTGGTAATTAACTAGATATAAGAAAAAAAGTATCTGTTAGTTCAGAATATAATTGTTTACATCTGTTAAATTGAAATTTATATTTTTGTATTTATGTGGATATTGGCTTAATAGTTTCAAAATTACTGACATTGTAGTACACTTATTCCATGAAAATACTGTTTATTTTAGTTTCTCTCTCTCTCTCTCTATATATAATTTTTTTTTTTTTTTTTTTTTTTTTTTATTATTTTTTTTAATGCATTATTGCATGAATACCACTTGTGGTGGTTGTAGTTAATATCTTGCTTGCTTGTGATTATCATTGCCTTTTTTTTTTTTTTTTTTCCTTGTCCTCTGCATGTTTAGATATTTTAAACTTTGGATTTATTACTATTAGCCACTATTAACTGATTTAGACTAGTTTTTCGATTTACTAACCACTTTAAATTTCAGATTCATTAAAATGGAAAATTGTAGACTTTTAGTTTCAAGATGAATTTTTCAGCAAATTCTTTTAACTAAGTTTGCTTTCAAAATCTCTTTCCAAAAATGTAATTAAGATTTGAGTAAAAATTACTCTTATAGAATTTTTCATACTGATTTACACATTGAATATTTTTATTTTTTTTATTTTTAAACTTCACTTCATTATAAGTTTTGATTACTTTTATCTCGGTTCAATCTATGACAATAAGTAGACAGTGCAGACCAGGAATAAAGAATTTTATCAAGAGCTTATCTATTTTAGATATCAAAATAGATGTTATTGATGGAATTCTCACCCCCCCCCCCCTCATAAATTTGGCACTACTCTCTGAAAGTAAATTCTATACAGCAGGCCTTGTTTAGCAGGATAAGATGCAGTTGAAGTTTCATGTACTTCATCTATGATGCTAAGGATAAAATTGAAGTCCTCTCTCTCTCTCTCTCTCTCTCTCATTGCTTCCTTTTTTTTTTTTTTTTTTTTCTTAACATTAAATCACTAATATGAAACAAGTTATTTGAAATGTGGGTTAGACACACACACACACACACACACACACAGACTTTATAGTTTTGCCTGCTTTATTTTATTGGTAACTTTGCTTCCTGCAAATTTGAAGTCTGGTCTAGATATGGTTGTATTTGAGCATACAAATGATAAAATTAAGTGAAATTACTGACATGAATTTTAATTCGGTTAAAAAGTATCTGTCTATTTCTGAGATGAGGTATTATGTATGCTTTTTACATTATTCGGGCTATTGGCTTCGTCTTTGTCGCCATATTTATTACGTTTCAGCTGTTGTATGCTCTGGCCTTCTTCACTCACTGTACACCTAGCACAGTGAATAAAGGTGTTGGTTAGATCTCCAGTGACAGGACCCAAAGAATGTGAGTTCAATACCTGGTTAAGGCAGTGGAAAACTTGGAGAGGGGAATTAACTGGAAATAACTGATAACTGACATCCATTAAAACATCGCACGTGGAACTAGAACAGTCTACCCCAGTGAGCAAAATAAAGGATTCAGTTTGACATTCCAGAAAGCCTAAATCATAATGAAACAATTTCGGGCATAAAATTGACTTTTGAAGGAAATAAACATTCCTAGGGTGTCAAAATGGGACAGTCAATTGGTAATTTTCACTTAATTTCAATTTGCCAGGGGTTAAAAAAAAAAAAAAAAAATTGACACCCAGCCACGGAAATTTTTAGTAAAAGGCGGAAGATTTATCTGCAATTCCTGACCACCAGAAATCAAAGGTTTAATAGTAGCAATAAGGAAAATTAAACCAAATTGACTTTGACATCTCTGGGTCAAAGGTCAGCCAGCCAGCCATAAATGTTTAGAAGTTGTAATAAAACCACCCACTCCCAGATAAGAGCAAAGAGTAAAAAAAAAGAAAAAGGTCAACATTACTAGGGCTTGATATAACCTATGTTTGAACAATGGCTTGATGTTTTTTTGTTTTTAACACCACAGTGACCTGGGTGATGATGACAACACTTAGCAGACAACATTTTTTTTTTTTTTTTTTTTTTTTTTTTTTTTTCGCTGCATATCTTTTGTATTTCTCATTGCCAGGCCATTTAGCCGTTCCATTTATTCAATGATGTTCATGCCAAATGAAAGAGAAAGGGATGAAGTTTGAATGATATTATTTTGAAGCGAAAATAAATATTTTTTTTTTTCATAAAAAAAAAAAAAGTTTTTTTTTTTTTTTTTTTTTTTTATCAGAAAATTGGGCATAATTTCTTAATGTTAACTGCAGGGTGACATTTTCCACAGCCAAATCGAAGATTAATTACCAGTGAATAATTCCATGTGCAAACAATAGCTGTCTGGATCCTATAATGTCGCCTGAAAAGGTCCAGAAGTTTACTAATTGATCGAAAACTTGTGCATAATTGTGTTTTCCATGGTCAGTTTCCATTATTTCATCAAGTCATCAAGAATTCAGGAAAACAGTTTGGCATAGGTTTGCTTTAAGAACTTTACATTCTATGAGGTGTTTAAAATGTTATTGAATGAGATTTTTCACCGAATATTTCATTTATGCGCCATGTTGGATTTTCCTATAAGACAAAAACAAGGCTTTTAAACAGCTGTGAAAGAAGCTTTAGATGACAATGGGGAAATAGCCAAATATTAAATACTTTATTTCTAATATTTTCAGAAATGTTTGTGTGCTGGTCTTCTGTTGTTAGGGACCAATAGTTGTCACCCGTCATGTTTGGGCTGAACCAGTGTTGATATTAATTACATCTTGGGTATGTCTTTGTAGAAACTATCACCATGATTATTACTTTTATCACCCAGATCCATTGTAAAAACAAGATAAGAATGCAAAAAGTGCTCTTTAAGAGGTATTGAATACCATGCCACCAATTAAAGTAAGAGATATATATATATTGTGTGTATATATAATATGGGTGCTTAGTTCTTTCAGGGCATTTGAATGAATTTAGTAAAAGACGTAGCTTTGAGAAAAAATTGGCATGGATTATCTTGACTCCTCCACTTAATGAATCTGCTTTTAGCATCAATGACTGTTTTAATGAGATCTGAAACATTGACAAGCCCAAATTGGATGATCTTTATCTATTTAGGACATTGGAAGATTTCAGAAATTTTCTGGTGTTATGGAACATTGACTTTTGACTATGCCCCAAATGAACTAGTCAAATTCAGGTCTGGAGTGAAAGGAATCCACATTTGGAGGTTACATGATTGTGGAAATTGTAATTTATATCTGTTTGCCATTCATACATGCTTAGAATATTGCTGCCACATATGGTTTCATACCCTTATTTACCTTGAGCTCTTTGATGAGATCCAAACAATCAGCAATGTGATTGGTCCTGACCTGGTGCCTCGGCTCCAGTCAGTTTCCCACAGCAGTAGGGTTGCTTTTCTGTCTTTTCTATATTTACTTTCATAGTAAATATTCAAATGAACTCTATGCTATAGTACCTAGTTTTTCAATTGAAGCAATGCACTAGAATGGTATCAAGATCACATTAATTTACAGTTGAGCTATTCTATGCTTTTTTTTTTTTTTTTTTCCTCTTGCACGTCTCGCTTGTGGAACTCTGTTCTGACTCCATACTTTCCAGGCAACTTTATAATCTTCAAAATTTTAAGTGCTGTGTTAATTGCTCTCTAGTGTCCACCTGATTACTCTCTTCTCTTTCTGCTTGTCATCAATGTTTTTTCTAATTCTTCCACATCCTGTAACCCCTTGTATGTTAGTGGCATTAATGCTGTGCTTGGGGTGATTCTCATTTAAAAAAAAACAAAAAAAAAACTGGCACATTAGATCTAGTCTAATAGACCACCATTTATATGGGTAGCAGACTGTGTTTTCACTGTCCCAGTATATTACAATATCTGGTCTCCTTGATAATGCACAACCTAAGTTGCTGGAATAATTGAGTACAGATTCAGAATCGTCATAATCCACATAATCTAAAATGTGTGCTCTTTACTCCCTTAGCAAAATTTTGGGAGGTTAGTTCAGATAGTTATTTTGAAGTGGTTAATTACTAATTAATTAATTATTTTTTATTTTATTATTAATGCAAGTGAACTGTCAGTATATTAACTTAACCATTCAGGTTTTTCAGTTGTGCTATTATTTAAGAAATATAGAAACTAAATCAGAAAGTATACTTTTGACATGATTAGCTGGTAGATTTGAAGGGCATTCAGGCACATAAATTACAAAAATTTGATTTTGGGCTTTTTTTATTTTTATATATATATATATATATATATATATAGGCAAAAATAAACTTCATTTAAAAAAAAAAAAAATAAAGCTCCTTTATATCATTTTACTATTAATAAGTACTTTAATGTGTATATAGCTGATTTATTGTAAAAAAAATATTGAATATAACTTCAGCAATAGAAAACTGGTGGGATTTTAAAAAATTACTTAAATTATGAAATTTTAAGTTGAGCATACAATATTGACTCTTCAGCACACTGTGAGGGCATTTTTTTAAAGTTAATTTTTTTTTTTTTTTTTTTTTTTTTGTTAGAATATTTAATTACCATGTCCTTACCATTTTCTGTAGTATTATGTAAACTTTTAACTCGCAAATGCTTTGACTATAATTTGTTATAGTTTTGTAAAATAGTAAATGCTTCTGTCTGAATCTCTGGGATCAGGAGTTATTTACATAAATTACATGCAGCTGAAACATAACAAAGATGGGAACAATAGTAAATAAAAAAGAAAAAAATGCTTCATATTCAATTTTCCCAAAATTTGTGTCATTAGAATAGTTACGAGATTAAGAATAAAACGTATACAGTATGAAGAACGGGAAACTTTGCACACGGACAGTTGGGTACTGAGTGAAGATCAGTTTTACTATACTGTTAAATTGGCCTAGGAGTTTAGTTTCCAGTATGCTGTGCAGGTAGCTAGAGATTTTAACATTTTAGTTCTCTCTTTGTGTGTGTGTGTGTGTCTCTCTTTGTGTGTGTGTCTCTCTTTGTGTGTGTGTCTCTCTTTGTGTGTGTGTCTCTCTTTGTGTGTGTGTCTCTCTTTGTGTGTGTGTGTCTCTCTTTGTGTGTGTGTGTCTCTCTTTGTGTGTGTGTGTCTCTCTTTGTGTGTGTGTGTCTCTTTTTGTGTGTCTCTTTGTGTGTGTCTCTTTGTGTGTGTCTCTTTGTGTGTGTCTCTTTGTGTGTGTCTCTTTGTGTGTGTGTGTGTCTCTTTGTGTGTGTGTGTGTCTCTTTGTGTGTGTGTGTGTGTCTCTTTGTGTGTGTGTGTGTCTCTTTGTGTGTGTGTGTCTCTTTGTGTGTGTGTGTGTCTCTTTGTGTGTGTGTGTGTGTCTCTTTGTGTGTGTGTGTGTGTCTCTTTGTGTGTGTGTGTGTGTCTCTTTGTGTGTGTGTGTGTGTCTCTTTGTGTGTGTGTGTGTGTCTCTTTGTGTGTGTGTCTTTGTGTCTGTGTGTCTTTGTGTCTGTGTGTCTTTGTGTCTGTGTGTCTTTGTGTCTTTGTGTCTGTGTGTCTGTGTGTCTTTGTGTCTGTGTGTCTTTGTGTGTCTGTGTGTCTTTGTGTCTTTGTGTCTTTGTGTCTGTGTGTCTGTGTGTCTTTGTGTGTGTGTGTGTGTGTCTCTCTCTTTGTGTGTGTGCGTGTCGTTTGTACAAGTGATTAAATTTAGAAAAATTATTTTATCTGTCGATATAAATACTTGGTGTTTTGTTTTTTTTTTTCCTCCCTCTAAACGATTTGAGCCATGTATCTTTGGTTTCATGTTCATTTTGTGTCTCTTTTTGTGCGTGTCGTTTGTACAAGTGATTAAATTTAGAAAAATCATTTTATCTGTCGATATAAATACTTGCTGTTTTTATTTTTTATTTTTTTTTTTTTCCCCTTCCTCTAAACGATTTGAGCCATGTATCTTTGGTTTCATGTTCATTTTGATAGAAAGTTTTTAAAATATATCTCTTTTATTCATTCATGTTAATAGAATTGCTTTACATTATATAATTGTGTTCAACAAAAATAAAACTGCAAATTTAAAACTTTTGAGTATTCAATATCAAGTGAAATATATATCTCCTAAACTGTGTACCCACTTATAATAATAAACATTCGGTTAATTCTTGAATGTAAGGAATGCTAGTAAATTAGCTTTGTACCAGATGGATTCTTGAGTAAATATACATATAACTTGTTTTCACACTGCAAAATTAAAGTGTAAAATACATCTTGCATCACATTTTCTTGTATGACTATTTAGCAAAATCATATATATATATATATATATATATATATATATATATATATATATATATTGTCCAATTTTGGACATGAAATAATGTAGTTTTATCTGCAGCTATTAGGTGAAACTTTCCTTTTTATCTATCTTAATATAGAAAATAACTTGGTACTTATATATATATATATATATATATATATATATATATATAGTTAAAAACCATTTTTTGATGGGTTGAATACTATAATTCAAAATTGCTTTCTATTAGGATTTTTGTTTTCAATGTACATCTATTTTTCCCATTTCAAATTCTTAACATCATTTTACTGTATTCTAATTTAAGATATTATTTTTTTAGTTTGGATATTTAAATTCACTTTCACATTTTGAGATGTCAACTTATTCATAAATATGCAATCATTTAATAAGTTTGAAAACATTGGACATTTGATTTATACAAATTGCTCATTTGACTAAAATTAAACATTGTTATTGAAAATTATCAAAATAAAACAGCTTCTGAAATAGTTTTGTTTGCTGTGAATAGTAAATTGTAAAACTATTGGTGTTTATGGATTTGAATTTTTATTAAAAGTAAAGAGTGATCCATTTTCAGTAATTTGATTATACTGAATTTAATAACTTAGTAAATTTTCTTTTTAATATTTTCATGTTATCTTCTAAAAACTCTTTATTTATATATTCTAACATTTTGCATGTTTGTTTGATAAATTACTATTTAGATCTGTAATGTAATATTTGTGTAGTGTTGTAGCTCTGTTGGCCACATGTTGGTCTGTCTTGTTGGAGCATACATGTTAACTGTTCCTTATTGCATGATGTTGATGTGCATGGCTTATGGTGTGTGCTGTGCTCCTCTTTATGTAGGCTTGACTCCTCCTCCTCCCGCCGCGATCACATCTCCAAACCCTTACGTAGTCAGTTCAGCTGCTGCAGCTCAGGATCCTTATGCTGCTATGGGGATTCAGATTGCAGGTTAGACCATTTAGTTTTTCGTTATTAATCTTGATACTGCTGTTCCCGCACTAAGGTATGTATAAAGCATTGGCTGATACAAAACAAAGCTAGGTCCGTAGAAACTAGGGAGAATTAAATAAAATTTATTTCTTTTTATAAGCTCTTTGTTATTCTTAGGAATTTAGTTGTGATCATTGCTCGAGTGCTTATTGTACTTTAGCATTACGTGTCTGATTTTAAATTTATCATTTGTAAATGTCTTATTACATTTTTTCTCCTTCCCCCACCCCCCAAAAAAAAGCACTTTGAAATTTGCTTTTAATCAGTTATTGAATTTAATATTTTAAAATCAATTTAAAAATGAAGCATCCAGTAAGTCGTCTGGGGGGGGGGTTGGAGCAAATATATATATATATTTTTTTTTTTTTTTTTGTCAATGCAAGAAAGAAAATTTTATTTAAAATTTTTAAATTCCATTTCAGACATAACTGATATGAAGAGTACAGTTTTTGTTTTTATAGCTACTTGTATGCATTTCTTAATGTGTATGTAAAAACTTAATTTTGTGTGTTGGCTTCCCACAGTAGTGAATAGTTCAGAAAGATATGTAGTAAATTACATTCAAATACATGAAGATTTTATAAAATATTCATACTGAATAAGATCACTATCATAAAATTAGAGGGATTTATCGGATTTAATTTGTCAATTTAATTCCTCAATCATTTTGAAAAGAAATGCCTATTAGGTTTTTGTTCACATAACACGTAAATTAAAGACTGGCATTCAAAAATACTATTTTATTTTAAATAAATTACATAATTGAAATTTTGTAAAATGTAGACATGTTGCGTTGTCATTTTGTATTCACATTTTACTTATCAGTTTTTAAATAAATTGAATGGTTTTAAAAATATTCTGCTCCTTCAAAGCTGATTCATTTGTTTTTAAAATCTAATTTTAAATATATTTCAAGATGTTTCTATAATTTACTTTCATGGCTTTACATTTTAAAATGTTTTAAATTCCTATAGATTTGTTTTGAATTATTATTGTAAGCTTAACTTTGTGTCTTATCTGCATTACCTGGTCCAAATTCTTGTGTGTAAAAAAAAAAAAAAAAAAAAAAAAAAAAAAAAAAAAAAATTTTCTCTTTAATCATAATTTGCTTCCATATTCTATTTAGAAATTACACTGATATTGTCACTTATGCATGCTTGTTAAAATCAATCATAAAATCTAATTGAATCTTCAAAAATATAAATTTACCATTTGGGCTAAGATAACCATTATATGTATAATGATGGAATCATTTAACTAGTACAGTGATAGGAAAATGTATTATTGGAAAAATGTTCCTAATCCTATTAGCTTCTAATTTTTTGCTTTGCTTTCTATTACCAGACAGAATTTTCTGTAAACCTTGTCTTGTTTTGCATGTGGAACACTAACACTCCCATTTCTTAATTTTAGTGTTCTCTGCTGAAATATTTAGAATTATTTTGGTGCCATTTAGAGCAGCATGTTGCTCTCTATAGTTAAAATTTATTTCTGAATTTTTTTTTTTTTTTATTATATATATAATAGGGTATTTTATAATTTAGCTTTTTAAAAATGTTTTAATCTCTTAAACTGTTGATAATTGTTTGTACATCTATATTCTCTAATAGATTTTATGTTGTATTTAAGATAATTTTGATCTTTGTGTAATGGTTAAGGATTAAGTTTTACAGGTTTTATTGCCAATCAAATTAAGTCTTATTGATGTGTTGTCTTATATATTTTAACTTGAGAGGTGCAATATTTTGTTTTAGTGGAATCTGTTGGAAAATGTCAGTCTTTTTGGCTGAAGACTTGTATATTTATTTTGTTATTGTTTTTACTGAGTGTTACTCTACCTTTTTATTGGTATCTTGGTATGATTTCAGCTACTGAAGGCACATATGCTGCCCACAGAGAAAGCTCTGGTGTTGAACACCAGCACTTCAGCCTCCAAGGTATATTCATGTGGAAAATGATTTTGTAGTACATTTTACTTTACTTAGTGTTCCCTTTATACTAGAAATGTAACTTTTTTTTTTTTTTTTTTTTTTTTTTTTTTTTTTTTTATATTGGATAAACTGTAATTTCAGATGTTTAAAAGAATTTTTCCCCAAGTTTTGCTTGATTATTCAGTGTCTTGCTTGTATTTTGTTTAATGTTTTCTTTCCTTTTCTGCTGCATGTCATATTTCTGATATCCATAATCACAAACTGAATGCATAATTCTAAGCATTTTCTCTTTAGATTTAAAACTGTTTCTTGTGGATTAATGTTTTGAAGTTTCAAGTACTGTTTATAAACAATATTCTTATGAACATATAACTTGTAATTTTGTAGATTTTTCTTTTCATTATAAAGACTTTATTGGTTTTTAAAATTTTAATTTTAAATATCAAACCTTCAACTTGATTTTCACTAACTTAAAATGCTGACTATCCAATATTAGAGAACAAAAATTTAAAGATAATTTTTCAACTTTACAGATTTAATTTTTAAAAATTCAAACAACTTTCATATTGTTGTTCTACGCAATGGTAAATTTGCACAGGACAAACTGCTTAAAGATGTTGAGAATCCAAAATTGTCATTTATGAGTGATCTATTTTTTTCTCTCTCAATTTACCAACACTGCAGTCAAATATTCTTTATTCATCTTCAGTTTCTTAAGTTATCACAATCTGTTGCAAATTCAAATCCTTCAGGCATTGGATTGTTGCTTAAAACAATAATAGTCACATAAAATGATATCTTTGAACAATTGGCTGATTCAAAGATTCTTCATGGTGGAATTTTTTTTTTTTTTTTTTTAACATGAATCTCTCCTGTTTATATGAAAAAGATTAATTCCTGTTATCTTGCCTGTGTCAACATTAAGAACTAAAAAGCTAGAATATTAGCCCTTGCAAATGAGCATGTCAGAACTAATGAAAATTGAAAGTGTTTGGCTATGAAATTTGTTTGCTCAGATGGCAAAGCAGTATGTTAGTATAAAGGTAAGGTTTTCCTAAATGACTGGTGGGCGGGGAATTGGTTAAATTCAGAGAATATAGTATATGGGGATGTTCTCTAGTGTTTGTTGGCCTTATCAAAATAAATACTGCAGTTTATAAGAATATCATTGCACAGGATATCATACCTTCTGAGAGCATTTACTGTCTTTATGCAAGTAAATGTCCTGTCATATTGCAAAAATGATAAAACAATACTTCCAAGTTGGAAACATTGTGGCTATAGCATAACCTATCCAAGTCAATATCTCCATCTAGTAGAGAATCTGAATATTATCAGTGATAATGTTATGGCAAGGAAACTGATGACTGGTTGATTTGTCAAAATCACTGAACAATGTGACAAATTAGTGAAGCCTGTAATGTTTTGTTAATGTTGTGTATCCATGTTAAACAATTCTCAATTTTCTCTAATTTGGAATGTTATATTATTTTTAGTTTTTTTTTTTTTTTATTTATAATAGTTTTTTATAACTTAGCTTTCTCTCTTGCCCTTCTCCCCCCCCCGGAATATGTACCATAGTGAAGAACAAGTTTTGAAGAATATATACTGCAGTTCATATTTTGATTGAATCTGTAAAATTGGGAATTTATACTAACTTTTGTTCTAATATAGGCTGCTACTGTGCACTCTTATTTTTGTATTGAAATTTTCAACATTTAAAATTTATAGGTCCTGCTGTGATTCATCCCCAGTATTACAGTTTACAAACTCCATGGGGACTATATCCAGCCAATTTAATACAACAGCAGGGGCAGCAACCTCACCCTGGAGCTCCACAATCTGCTGCAGCATTAACTCAACAGCAGCAGCAGCAGCTTTTGCGTGGTCAGTCAGGTCGCCCAGTTACTCCTCAGCAACAAAATGAAAATATTCCAGCTTCTGCACTTCAAGCCCAGGCTCTGCAAACACCAAGTGAGTTTTTTCATTTCCAATTTTAATAACCAGTTATAAGACACTGGACTAAAATAGCAATATAGTAAATAATTTTTATTTGTTTTCATTTATTAAAATTGTTATATGCTGATAAATACAGGAAAGTTAGCAAATGAGTCTTATGTGGCCCAGAATATTGGAACAGTTGCTTTTCTAATGCTAATTTAAATCCTAAAATAACATGGGTTTTAAATCTGTGGAAACTGCTTCCAAGCTAAGTGTGTGTTACCATTTTACAAAAGCTCAATTATTTTAAATGCATATCTTGGGACCTTCTGAAATATAAATCTTTTTTTTTTTTTTTTTTTTCTCCACCTGAAACAGTAATTTTTAAGAAATTAATCAAATGTTTATTTTACTATAAACAGTATCCTTACTGATGTGCAGGCTTGAATTTCAGTTTGTAGTTTTGTCATGGTTATTTAAAAACATTTTTCAAATAAAAGGATTTTATTACATGTGGATATAAAGAAACTTAGTGGTACTGCAAAACTCTTAACTTTTTTAATTAGATAATTTTGTCGTTTTACAGTAATGTAAGAAACAATGTACTCTTTACATCTGCAATTTGTTTGCTCTGCTGTAAATATTGAAAATTTGAGACATCTGATCTATGAAGAATGGACTCTTAATAGAAATGATTTTTGAAATTTTATAACTTTTTAGATGCTGCAGGTTATCAGTTTTTGGCTACTGCCTATTATGACCAAAATGGTCAGTTGGTCATGGGTAATCCACGTGGTATTGGTACTCCTGTTAGGCTAGTTTCCCCTGCTCCAGTTTTGGTTAATACTGGTAATCAGCAAGGTGAGAAAGATTAACTATTTTATTTTCATCTGCAAGAATTAAATTTTGGTTTAGTAGTATTTCTTTTTAAATTAAATCAAATTTTAAACTCCAGGTTTATTAGAAATTCTAAATAAGCAGGTTTTAAATAAAAAAAAAAATAAATAAATAAATAAATAAAATAAGCTTGTCTTGTAAAAAGACAGTGTTAAAGAACTTTATGCAATGCTTTAAAGAAAACCTGTTATCATTTCTGTATCAACCTTTTTTTTTTTTTTTTTTCTCTGCATTTATAAAAATGTTTGTTTGCTTTTAGGTAATGCGAATTCTATTGGAAACAATCCTTTGCGCCTATTAACAACCCAGGCTCAGCAAGCACAGACACCTCCTGTTATCTACTCAAGTAACAATTCAAGTAACAGTGCCACACCTCAACAGAACAATACTCTTGGTGGTGGTTTGTATTAGATTTTCTATTTTAAAATTTAATATTTTGATTGCTGCTGCAGTTTGAAGAACATTTTATTTGAAAAGCAGCTGATATTTACTCAGAAATAACTGAGGAAACTAGAGAAATGTTATTTTGTGATAAGGTCTTTTATTAAAATGAAAGTCTTTGATTAGTAATAAAAAATCTTTTCTTTCTAAATTTATATTTTAATATATAAGTTGCATTTATCAATTGAATTGACATTTCTAAATTATAATGTACTGCCAGATTTCATTGATGTGGGGAATGTAAAAACTTTTGTGCTGATAGGCTAAAATACAAGCAAGAATTAAAATTTTTAATGAGAAATTAGATCTTTTCTGTGCCTTGTTCCCTGTTAATTATTTTTAGTTGCTGCAAATTTTTACCTTGCAGTTTCTTTTGCCTTCTGGATAGCTTCTTTACAATTATTGTTATTGATTCTGGATTTCTACTGAAAATTGTTTAATAAGTTAAATTTCTTTCATAGTTTGGGAGAAGTATAATTAAACTTCTAAATTTCTGAGTTTTACTAAATTTGATTAATTTTCTCATTTAAGGTTACACACCCTCAAGTACATTACCTGGTTATACCCAAGTAACATCCAGTCTGTTCACTCCTATTAGTGCCAATCTTGGATTGACAGCACAACAACAAAATAATTTTAGTGGACCTACTGCCAATTTGGCTGGTTCAGCACCAGGTGCAATTGGTTCTGGTTAGTAACATTATTTCTGCTATTTTTTACTTTGACCTTGGAAAGAAAAAAATTTTTTTTTTTTTTTTTTTTTTTTTTTTTTTTTTTTTTCAATCTCCCTTTGAGCTAATCACTTTTCTTTTTTTTTTCCTCTTTCCCTCTTTTAGGGTTAAATAGCCAGCGTCGTGATTCATTAGATTTTAAAAGGCAACAACCCACTTCAGTGTTATTTAACCAATATTATAATTCCATTGGAGGCATGTCTGGTGCTCCAGCTGGACCAATGGGACTGGTACAGCCTGGCCAGTCAGTTACTCCTCCACCATCTTTATCTGGCTCCACATCCAACCTCTCAATAGGTAATATTGTTTTTGTTCTTTACTTGATACTTGTATTTTTCTTTGTATATTAGAACTGACATATCTAATGATTTTGAGTATTTGTATAAATAAAGGAATTGTTTAATTGAAATTAACTCAAATTCAAGTGCATGATTCTCTTGATTTTAATTTCTTTTTCTTTCACTAGTATATTTTCATGCATTTGAAACCTAGAATTCTTTATGAAGAAAATTCAAGATCTTAAACCCTTTGCATAGATTTAAATTTTTTTTGTTACTTAATGGAATATTTGTATTAATGTCAATCAAAATTACTCGAAATTAATATATTCTATCAAAAGATAACTACAAAGATTGATGTTTTTATTTCCTCAGGTTTAAGCAACACAGGCAGGTTGGTTTCAGCTGCACCTGGTGCTGAAACCAGATTTCGAAATGGGCCAATTACTCCTGGTGGAGGTTTGCTTACGAGTGGTGCACTTTTCAACAGGGCTCACAGAAGGTATTTTAATAGAGAATTTATGGTTTATAAAATTTTCAAATTACTAGTAAAGACAGATCTTAATTGTTAATTATTTTGATATTAGCCCTCGTATTTTATGAAAGTTCCTGCTCTGGTTGAAGAATATATTTCTTTATTCTATTCCTCCTTTCAAAAACTATTATGCAGGCAAATGCAGAATTGCAAAGATAAGTTAAAAATCTACCACCTTTTTGGAATTTTTTCTTTTACTTTTAATATCCTTCAACTACTGCTCTTTTAGTGATTTCTTATTTGGTAGCAGATTTTGTCCACTTGTAATGTTTCTTTTACATATTGCAACAGTCATAGATGGGTTAGTAATTATCATTAAAAGTTAGATTGCACAATCTCCCATAGATTAAAGCAAGTGTTTTTAACTAGTGTAATCCTATTCATGTCATTAGCTGTTTGAAATATCCATTGTCTTTCTAGGTGTAAATTTCTGATTTTAAATATATGTAGGTATTTTCAATCTACTGTTTGCTGAGTAATAAGCAACATTTTAGCTTTTCAAGTAATTTTACTATAGGTTTCTCCACTCTGCTATGTTTAGTGCTATTTATTGCTGTAGTAGTAATATTGAAAATCTAATATGCTCTAGTTTTTTACTATTTTGTTATTCGCTCTAACTTTGAACTTTTGGCATGCTACCTTCATCTGTAGTGCAAACCATTGAATGCAGTGTAACATTTGGATACATGAATGTATGATGCTTGGTATCATTTTTTTTATCAAATTTGGAGATAGTCATATGTTGCTCAAAAAATATTTGATTTCAGACTGTATATAATTGGAAAAACCGGAAAATTATCCAATTTGTGTTTTTCTTCTGCATTATTTAGGATTTTTAATCCTAAAGTGGGATATAATGGTTAATCAACAAATATTAATTATTGTATCTTAAACTAAATGTGTCTGACCTAACCAAAATATAAGTAAAACCTTATTTTAACTCTACTCATTACTTAGTAATCTTGAATGTTTTATGGAAATATTTTTAAATTTTTGTTTTTCATTTTAGTGCTAGCCTGTCCAAAGAAGCTTCTGGAAGGAGCCGTTTATTGGAGGACTTCCGAAATAACAGAATTCCAAATCTCCTCCTGAAAGACCTTGTCAACCATGTTGTAGAATTTTCACAAGATCAGCATGGCTCCAGGTATGTTCAAAATAGCCCTTTTAGCTAATGCTTGAAAAAAAAAAATCCTGTTTATTTTATCTCTTTAATTCATTTCTTTTCTGTTTTATTTTGGAACCCCTATTTTATTTAACGCAAAACATGCATTAATTAAGGTTGGTGCAAAAATAATGACGTAATGTCTTTTTGTGACGTTAAAAAATACGTCAAAAAAACGACATTATTACGTAATTTTTGCACCAACATATAATTTTAATAAAGAAATAACAGACCATGTGACTGAGGGTAAAAAAAGATTAAAGAAGCCTAAATGACTACTAAGTAACAAGGTTTTTCAGTTTGGAGTACCAAATATACCTTAGAAAAATACCCACTTTACTGTGGCATCCAGTGAGATTTAAAAAAAATTCCATATTCTTGAAAATAAAAAGTTGTATTAGTGTTAAATATTTATTCTGTAGGTCAATTTTTTCTTATATATTTTGCACTGTTATAAAATATACACTGCTCAGTAATTAAAAAAAAAAAAAAAAAAAAAATTGATCTGGAGTACTTAATCTATAGTAATATGAAAAACAAATTTGAAATAAGATTTTCTGGTCACTGACTATTGCACAACTCCAAAAGTTACGTATTTTGTCAATTTAATATAAAAAATGCTGCAGGTTAAAATAAATGAACCATATATTTAAGTGTCTTAAGTAATAAACTTGAGTTAATCCAAAAAGGTAAAAAAAAAAAAAAAAATTGTTTTAAAGACTAAATTGTAATTTAACTCTGTACATGTCCAATCGCATACATATCTATTAATGCACTTTTGAAGACTTTTCATCTTAGTTATTTTCTCTTCACTGGCACCATTTTTGTTTTGTTTTGGTCATAAGGCTGGCAAAGATTGAGTCGTCATATTGAGTTGGTCCAGGCAGAATGAAGATGCAAGTGAAAAAAAAATAACTTGAATGAAAATAAATGCTTTTAAATATGTTCTTTTGTATAATGCTTGGTTAGTCTTGATGTTAGAATTTATCAATTCCTCATACAGAAAATTATCGACCCAACCTTAAGTTAAACATGACACTTTGGCTGGTTTGGTTAAATCTGTCACAAGGCTTGTCGGAGGTTCTCTTCAGGCAGTCAGTCACATGATATGAGGCAATGCAGTCATCTCGGTGTCTTCAACAACTGTTCTCTTGGCTGCTTTGATTCCTTGCATTTATGGACATTTGCTTAAAACTGGCATGGGGCATGGCACGGTTAGGAAATTCAGTATTTTCCCTATCTTCCAATAAGAGCCCTTTTGTTGTATGGTTCTGGGAAATTAATTACATTTCCAAATCTGGGAGATCTCCTTTTCTTAGGGTAGCAGTCACAGGTATTGATCCACCCCGATAGCTTCCTTCTTCTCTTATTGGCATCTCACACCAACAATGGGTGTGGGCAATTCTTCCGCCCTCTTGGTATTTCACCTGTTCCTGCTACCTTGCGGCCAATTGAGCTCCTAACCGTTAGTCATTAATTAAAAATTATTTCAAATTTTGTTTACGCAAAATTTCTCATCCTGGTTCTGTCCACAATTAGACATTCACCAGATCTTTTTATCTCAGGAAGCTGCTCTGCCAGGATCATTGCACTCCAACCACAAAGAAACTATTCTCTAGATTCAGTTGTAGATCAAATCCTATCTGTCCTATTTATAATGTGTCTTCATAGCTGATGCTTTTGGAGCTGGGTCATTAATCAAGCTTAAAGATCGCCACATGGCTTCTTGTGGTAATATTGCTTTTCCTGAAGTAATTTTTCTGGTTTTAGAGAATTAAGCTTTTCTCTTTTCTGGAAAAGAGACATCTTCATTCTTTCTCTTGGTCTGTCTATTGTTCTATCCGTAAACCCGTTTTGCCTTATTCCAAGCTGTTTTTGATTGAACCCCTTCTTTCCATTTATCATAGGTCATATTTATTTTAAGGAATAACTGCTACAATTTATCTTTTGCTCTTGAATTATGGTTATTTCATTTATGATCATTTCCATAATAGTTTTGGATGTAAGAAGATAGATTAAGATTGAATGTGTTATTTTGGAAAGTAGATTACCTCAGGTAATGTTCACTTTTATTGAATTCATCATAATCCTCATTCTTGCTATTGTAAATTTTGTGTACTTTTTTTTTTTTAGTATTGTGTATGAAATAAGAATTTTCTCTCTCTATTTTCAATATCAACTTCTTGTGGATATTGTGGGCTGCAGGTTGTCAATGCTCTTAAAATCACATACTTATGCCACATTTCTTTGGTAGATTTCCTGTAAATGTTTATCTGGAGGCTCTCATTTAGTATATCCAGGAATAGTAATGCATTATTAGTTTTGGTTTCAAAGGTAACAATCTATCATTGATTCAACTCTGTTAAATCTATTTATAGGGTCTGGTAATATTTTCATGGGCTATATATTAATAATATTATCTAGGTATTATTTTAATAAGAACTTTAGAGTGAAATATTTCTGAAAGTTACACTTTCTCTGAATTAAGATGGGACTACTTTGCCTCAGTACACACTCGGTGCAACAAATTTGAAAAACAGCTATGAAATTCTCTACTTTTCAATGCGGAAGTCATTGGAATAATGACCTGATTCAAACAGACTGATAGTAAAAACTGAGAAAGAATTTAATCTTTATAAAAAGAAAAGATTAAATTTTGTTTACATACAAATTTTTCCAAATCTCAAATAAGGCATCTCACCTATTTTGATCAGTGTTCACAGTGTAAACTAGAGAAGTTTGGGATAACTTGTTATTATTTTGCAATCACATGTTGGCTTGAATGTATTTAAAGTTGAGTCACTTGTTTAATTATACATATTTGAAATGGTTTTCCATTCCATTTAAAATTTTTTTTTTTTTTATGTAACTTTGTTTTCAGCCCAGTTCTTTAAAGTGTACAGCACATGGCTACAGAATATAAATATTAAATGGATGTTTGCTATACTTCTACAAAAATATGGGTTTTTATCTGTTACCATGTGCACCTGGACTATTTTTTGGCATGAAATGTAAAATTAGTTTGGTGTGTTTGAGGAGGAAAGAAAAATACTAAAAAAAAGACTTATGCTCTTTTACCCATGGAAAACTTAAAATTTCAGAGAATCAAGTGTTGACAAATTTCAATAAAAATGTTATTGTGGGGTGTTTTCATCATAATTTGCGCTATGTAAAATTGAATTTTATTAATCTAGCAGGTGTGGGACTAATCCCCCCCCCCCAAACCATTTTATTTAAGGTTATAAAAAGATTTTATCAACTTTGGAGTTTGGATTTGGTTCTAAATTTCCACTTACAACCCACTGCATATATAAAATTAACATTATTAGATAATATTAAAACTCTATACATTGTTATTCTTGTATAAAATAAACCCATTTTAAACAATATTTAAAAAAAAAAAAAAAAAACTTTTTATCCTTATGGGCTGTCATCAGCTAGTGGGCTTGTGTATATCCCTTATAAATTGTTACAAAACATTCTACATATATCACCTGCATTCACTACATTTAAATTATAATACTTCTGAATAATGCCAGGATGAAATGAACTTTTCTGTATTGTAACTGATATATTAATGATCATGATAATGACTGGCAATAGTTACAAAAACAGTTAGGACAGTTTCTTCATATTTTATATGCAGACTGGAAATATGTAAATTATTAAAAAAAAGAAAAAGCTTCATAATTTTTAAAAAGCTTGTTTGAATGAATTGGTTCCTAAGATATAAAATTTATATCAGCTGTTTCCCCCCACCCCAGTTTTTCTCCTAGTTTGTGTATAATTTTCTTATGAATTATTTTTCAAAAATATCTTGTCCACAATTTTATCTTTTATTTTAATTTTTTTTTTTTTTTTTTTTTTTGCAACAGACTTGGTATATATTTACCTAATTGAGAAAATATAAAAAAAAAAAAAAAAAAAACTGAAAAATTTTAAGTTGATTAGAAAATATTACTATATTGTATATAGTACTATTAGGTTGGTGCCTGGAGTGAAATAAGTGTTTTGCATGGCACGAATTAATAGGGTTTCTTTCCAGATTTTTCTCCCTATATGCAAATACCAAACCTGCTTCCGAGTATACACAAAACACCTTCTTGCGAGCTCTTTATATATGTGAAAAATGTATATCTTCTCTGGCCTTTTGCACATTTCCTTCTACATAAAATGTGTAATCTTGTGTGTGTGTGATACATCTTTCCAATTTGTAACTGTTAGTTGTAAATTCAATTTTACAAAAATTATTCCATAGTCCTTTTAATTTAGATTTTAGTAACGTAGGATATCATTTTATCAGTTTTCATCTATGGCTCACTGCTAAATGGAAAGTTGGAAAGGTATGATTTTGCACCATTACTGAGCATTGAGAATAGTTAATGTAAATTTAGCTTACTGATTGACTGAGAATCAATCATGAAATAACTTTGACAAATTGCTTAATTAGCAAAATGTCATTTTAGTTTGTTTTTTTTCCTTTTTTTTTTCTTTTTAGATTCATCCAGCAAAAACTTGAAAGAGCAACCTCCCAAGAAAAAGCTATGGTCTTCAATGAGATTTTATCTGCTGCTTACAGTTTAATGACAGACGTATTTGGAAACTACGTTATTCAGAAGTTCTTTGAATTTGGAATCAATGAGCAGAAACAAACCTTGGCCCAGCGTGTGAGAGGTCATGTTCTGTCCTTGGCATTGCAGATGTATGGTTGTCGGGTTATTCAGAAAGCCCTTGAATCTATTCCACCAGACATGCAGGTTTGTGTGTGTTTATTTATATATATATATATATATATATAAAAAATAATGAAAACTGACAGTGGGGAAAAACTTTCATTGACATGTTTTGTCCTTTTTAAGACTTCATAAGACAGTGATGTTTATGTTGATGCAACTGCACATGTGTGAGGGAGAGGACACTGAGAATTTAAAATTAAAAACTTTAAATATCTTGTGGGCATATAGTTTAGCTGATTTATTTTTTTTTTTTTTTTATCACTTTTGTCAATTGTGATAAAACTGTCAAAGGTTGAAGTATTGTAAGAATCGAGGCATAAATTTTCTGTATGATCTAGCAATTAAAGCACTTTTTATATAAATTTGTCTTGGTAAATTGCATCCACTTTTAGAATAGCATTTTTTTTTTTTTTTTTTCCTTTTATAAAAAAAAAAAAAAAAATTAATGTATGGAGTTTCATTAAAAAATCCCTCGTGTTCATATAATCTTTTAGTTAAATTCTTTGTGGTTTCTCCTATGTATTCTTTGTGCCACTAAATTCCCCCAAGTTTTAGCTTATTTTAAGTCTTATTGTTTTAGTTGTAACAAATTTTTTGCTAATTCTCTTCTATGGTAGTTGGTGAGTAGAACAATATTTTTATTTGTTGGGTTCACTTTTTATTTTAAAATATTTTATGAGCATTTTGTTTAGTATTGACTATTAAATAGTATTGGAGGACCTTTTAAAAGTATTTTCAATGTATTTCTTCTCTTGCAAATAGTGAGGGTTCTTAATATTCCAGATTTTATTTTATGGTAAGAATAGAAATTTGAGATCATTTTTATTAAAGAAATAGATTGAAAATACTTTTTAAGCTTGCCAAATACCCTAATTATTTCATATTCGACACAAAACAAAACTTTTAAAATATTTAAGAAAAAAAAAAAAATCTTAGTCTTGGGAAATTGACAGGGCTTTTCTAGGGCTTGGAAAGTCCTGGAATTTTTTAAATTGGGCTGCCCACACACCCTTTTCCTCAATTCATGAAAATCAAAATGGAAAATCCATTGTCCTTTTTTTTAAGAAATTTTTTGTTTTACTCATTAGGAATATTTGGCAATTATTGCAAATGGCAGTTTATTTCCTTGATTAGAATGAAGATCATGACCTTATTTTCTTGTCTAGGTGACTAGAAAGAAAGGGAGAGAATATGAAGGCATGTCTTCTCTTAGTTGCTACTCTCACTCAACCACAGAGAAAAAGCAAAGATAAAAGGTGTCAAATATCTATGGTTGAATTTGTAGTTGAAAGGAAAATAAATTATTTTACACTAATACATTTTAGTAGAATCTCAATTTTTTTTTTTTTTTTTTTTTTTTTTCCCTAAATTTGAACAATTGAAGACCCATTATTCATATGTCAATTTCAAACATAAAAAGCCATTTTGATGTCTAGTCAGCAGTGGAGAGGTTCATGCTGAGAAAATATACTTTATGCATCTGGTTTCAATGTGTATCTGTGAACTGTTTAAACTTAAGTTTGAGAATCTAATTTGACTTGAAGAAAATGTAGATTTGAGCGATAATAGAATAGAAAATGTGCCTTTTGTTTTGTCTTAGGATAGGAAAAAAAAAAAAAAAACTTATTTTCTCAAAGTTTGTAGGTTAATAAGGACTTGTATCTGTAGCTTTTTGTTGTAAGGGTAAAAAAAAAAATTGAGATATATTAAAACTTATTTGGCTTTTATATTGCTTGTCTTTCTATGAAAAGTTCAATCTGGCAACCCTGTCCCTTTACTTTTGTGTTTCTGATATAGATGGCTAGAAAATGTACATATGACTGATTCTTAGACATTTGACCAGATGTCATCAAATTTGTAAACTTTTTAAAGTCTCCAGACCAAGTCCTTCTCTGCAGTGCTGTCAAATGTGAATGACTTATTTCCAGTGAAACTACAGATTTTTGTGTTTGTAATTGTTGAGATTTGTAGAGGAAGAGCACACTAAAGAAATAATTACATTTTCTAAACTGAATAAATTTGTAAGAATTTTAAACCCAAACATGCATAAAGATGCTGTAAAGATAGTGTGGATTTCTGTCAGATAGGGTGATGGAAAATTTATCCCCCCCCCCCCAAAAAAAAAGGAAATGTCAACAAAAGATCTGTTTGCATGCAGAATTGCAACAATGTTCATCACCATCATTGAGAAAATTCTGGAAAATTCTCCCCTTAGATACCCAAATGTAAAGCCACTTGCATGGCTGAACCCTGGATCCATTTGTGAAAAAATATTTGCCACAGAAGACAGTTTAAAAAGATGTTTTTCCCACTTGGACAGAAAACAAGTCAGCAAGTCCTATTATGATGTCATCACAGTACAAGAGTTCAAAGTGGAGGCTGCTGGAAATATTGCCTTTAAGAATTTCAGCAAGCATGAAGACTATCTGGAAACTGTTCTACTTCTTGTCTAGCATAAAGAATATTAAAAACTGATAAGTTTGCAGATTGCTGATACTCTCTTGTGGAGCAAAGTTTCTCAGTCACTGATGATATGAAACAGCAGGCTCTGCTTGCGCAGAGCATTATCATGGGCTATTTAGCCATAGTTGGAGGTGCTGTGAATGTTCCCATGACTAAGGCTCTCTTGTGCAGTGCTTCCAATGCCAGAACAGAATACAACCAATACTTTGAGGCTGAAAAGAAAAAAGGCAGGAAGCTGGACAAAAATGGAAATCCATGATTATGGAAATTGAAGAACTAAGGACCAAAAAACACAAGCTTGACAGTTGCACATGAGATTTGCTCAAGTCAACTGACAGCTATGTAGAGAAAGCTGAACAGACTCCGAATTTCACACTTATCCAGTGTTATGCGAAGATCTGCAAAGGACAAATCCATAGTGATATCAAAATTTGAAGAGGCGCTGAATGCTAAACTAGATGAACTGAAATGTTATGGTGTTCTGTACCATGAGTAACAGCCATGATTAGTAGGGGTAGCTAAAATGTGTAGTCTTTTTGTGAACATTTATATTTGTAGTTTTGTTCATTAAAACCTTTATACATAGCTTCACAGGAAATGTGTAGCAGTAAGACTTAGTGTGTAATTCAATTTTCAAGTGTATATAACTCCAAACTGTAGAATGCTGTACAAAATGTTTAACTTAATCAGGTCTGCATTCAGTTTTTTAACCTTCAACACTTTGATTTCTTTACTGCTTTCAACTGATCTATGTATGAATTATTGGAACCAGCTGTAGAGTTTCTTGGAATATCTCATCTGTTAAGCCATTAAAAGAGAAATCACAAAGTTTGTGTTTTTGAAATTAATGACCATTCACCTTGAAACTTCTTAATAGTCTGGGAAAGTATTTTTTTTTTTTTTTTTTTTTTTTTTTTTTTTTACAAATATGTGGGAACCCTTAAAAAATTATTTCAATAATGGGCCTTTCTGACACATAAATATTGTTCTACCCAGCAACTCTATCACAGTAATTGAATAGAATGTATCTAACATAAATTTGTTACTACTTCTAAAACAGTTTTAATACAAAACAAAATAAGCTAAAACTTATTTACTTGAAATTTACTGTAACATAATAATTGCTACAAGGAATACCTAGAAACCATAAGGAATTTGAATAAGAGATGATATAACACAAAAGGGATCTTTTACAAAACATGCTCCATGCATTCACTGTAATGTATCTGGCTGTAATCTAAAAAAAAAAAATATGCCACTATAATAAAGAGTAATTTATTAAGAAGGAAATATGTAGAAAGTGCTTTAGTTGCTTGATCATCCATAGTATATTTATGTTCAGGTTTTTACATTTCACCTTTCTTGACATCTATTATCACAATGTGGAATATTTAATAACAAAGGTGATTTTAAAAAAAAAAAAAAAAAAAAAATGAACAAAAAGTAAATGAAATCGGTTGAACTATATACCCAAAACATGTATATATAAAAAAAAAAAAAAAAAATCAAAAAAAATCTGTTCCTTCTCATTCGTGTGCATGTGTAGTAAAGATTACTTTAGTCTGAAGTCCTAAAGGATGAAATGCGTTGCAGAAAAACTTCATAGTTTTCCTGATAATATATGAAATTTATTGTCTGAGAGAGTACACATATTTTAAACTTTGATTTTTTTTTTAATGGCTTTGTTATTTGAATCTATATTTGTAAGCTTTTACTATGTTTAGAGATGTGATTTGCTTTTGAGTTTGAATATTGTAAAACCTGATTAAAGCTTTTGATATAACTTGAAGCATTTCTCAATCTATGTATTTTAGAATTGTTGGAGAATATTATGATATAAGGTTTTTCAGAGTTTTCAAAATGGCATAGCACTATTTGAGTTATTCTTGGCACCACATGTAACAGGTTGCACACATAACCACTTTAAAGGGAGTTAGAAAGTTGTATAATCTTTCATCATTGTTCCAAGTTACATGCAGGGTTGTAACTCTGTAATGGCACATATGAGATAGTTTTTTTTTTTTTTTTTTTTTTTTTTTTGTTTTCTTTTTTTTTTTTTTTGTTTTCTTTTTTTTTTTTTTGTTTTTTTTTTTAATACAATAAAATTATATTTATATTTAATTTTGTCATTTCTAAAAGTGGTAAACAATCTTAGCAATTTGCCAAGCTTAATTTAGTTTTTATACAAGTTCCCAAGTACTGGACACTGAGCAAAAACTGAAAATTATTCGGTAATAATCTACTACACTGGCTTAGACATAGATTCTTTGTATGTGTTGTTTGGATTTTCTGAGGTTTGTGCAAAGATTTAAAACCTTTGAATAAATTGTTTGGAATTTTTACTTTTTTCATTATTTGAATGATACACTTGAGAATACCAGAAGTGATACTAAGAATTCAAATGTAAGTTCTTGTAATTTGTTTATATTAGACTATTTAAAAAAATATTTTTTTGAGATAGTTCTTTTGGTCATTTGTTTTTTTAAAGAAAATGGTGTTTACTTTTAGGTTGAGATTGTCAAGGAATTAGATGGGCATGTGTTGAAATGTGTCAAGGACCAGAATGGTAATCATGTTGTGCAGAAATGTATTGAATGTGTGGAGCCGAAACACCTTCAGTTCATCATTGATGCCTTTAAAAGTCATGCAAGTATTTTATTTTATTTTATTTTTTTTTTTCTACAAGTAAGTATTTGATTAAAGTAAACCTTCCTAGTTTTATACTATTCAAACCTCCACAACCAGATCAAAATAGTGTAATTTTCCTTCAATTTCAACTGCTAATATGTCAGTTATTTTTTACTAATTTTTATAAAAATTAATGGTTTTTTTTTTTTTTTTTTTTTTTTTTTTAATAAATTCTTCCTCATGTATGATTAATCTTATTACTATTTCAACGATGGGCACTTATTTTTTTTTTTATCTTTCTTTTCACATATTCAAACTAGCAATGGTGTTTTGTTGCACCTGGAGTTGTCTCCCTACACATGGGGTAATATTTTTTACCTGTTATTACATTCTGCATCTTCATATATACATTAAGGTTGGCTTCTGACCAGTAGCAAGCATGACTGAAAATTCCAAATGTTAAATGGTCATAATTTGGTTGCTAATTGAACTGGCAGGATAAATCTGGCAACAGTTTTTCCATGTCAATTTCTCTGTATTGAAATTAAAGTATGTGTTTACAATTAGGCACTGCACTTGTCAGTGAAAGCCTGTTTTGTGCATTAAGTTAGGTGTCTAATTCAATGGGCTATGACTTTCATAGATATTTGAACAAACTTTTGAGATATATATACACACACATACTGTAAACCCCGTAATGTACACATTGACAGGTATATAGACAAATATGCCAGCACACACGTGTGTGTGTGTGTGTGTGTGTATATATATATATATATATATATATATATATAACAGCAAACGTTTTTGATTGACATGTGAATTTTTTATTTTATATACTCCAGAATTAGGGAAAATAGAGTATATATATTTTAAAATAAATTCACATTTCAATCAAAAACATTTGCAGTTTAACTTTTTAAAATGTACACTTTCCTCTTGTAACAACTATAACCAGTATATATATATATATATATAATATATAATATATATTAAACTGATTTAAAATATGGTTTCTTTGCTACACAGTAATAACCACGTTTCAAAAACCGAAGCTAAAAACTTCAAATTTAATTATATAATTAAATTAAAAGCATTAGTTCTGTTTCATCTTCATGGATAAAATAGTAAAAGACATTAACACAATAGATAAAATTTTAGTGAAATCCGACAAAACAGGAAACTTATATAAAATAATGACAAGGGGCTACAACAATCTAATTAATAAGGATTTACATAAGAACTATAAAAAGGTAAATAATAATTACCTCAGCATGGAGAATATTAATACCATCAGTAAAAAAAAATCACAAATAAACTGAAGATTAGTGATAGAGTAGGTAAACTTACTGCAAAAGAGTGCCATATAACCTTAAAAGACCACACACCAGATTTCAAAGCAAATCTGACTACAAGGATAATAAACCCAAGACCTGAGATCAGCAAAATTTGTAAAAAGATCCTAGCAAAGGTTAATCAACAAATTAAAGAAAAAATAGGCCTGAAACTTTGGATTAATACCAAAGACGTGACAAACTGGTTTGCTAATATAAAGGATAAAACTGTACACTAATGCAGTTTGATATTGAAATTTATTATCGATCAATATCTAAAGAACTGTTCATGAATGTGTTGGACTTTGCTACCCAGTACACTGATATTACAGAAGAAAAGAGCATTATTATAAATTCAAAAAAATTGGTACTGATACATAAAGGTGAGCAATGGATAAAAAATTCTTATGACCACTTTGACATCACAATGGGATCACTAGACTCAGCTGAGTCTTCTGACCTTATAGGTCTTTTTATATTATACAATTTCACAGCGTACTGTGAAATTAATATAACTGACATTGGTTTATACAGAGACAATGGACTTATGGTTATAAAGAACTCTACTAACTTTAAAATTGATAAAATTAGAAAGATATTATATAAAGAATTTAAAAGCCTGAACTTAAAAATTACTGTAAGCACTAAATTAAAAGTTAACTTCCTTGATATAACATTAGATTTAATAAAAAGCATATACATACCTTATAAAAAAACCAGTACCAATCCTTTATATATACACCCTAAATCTAATCATCCACAATCTATAATTAAGCATGTCGAAAAAAGAATATTTACAAATTCAGTAAATGAGAAGATTTTCTATTAACGTATTAATTTCTATAATAAAGTTCTTAAAGATGGTGGCTACAAAAACCCAAAACTAACTTATATAAAAAAGGAAAATGTAAAGCATAGAAAAAACGGAAGTAGAAAATAATTTGGTATACACCTCCATACAACCAAATGGTAAAGAACAATTTAGGACAAAAATTCCTTGTATTAATCGCTAAGCACTTTCCTAAAGATAGTAAACGAAGTACTATTTTCAATAAAAATACGCTAAAATTAAGTTACAGCTGTACTGAAAACTTAGAAAAATTTATTAAGAAACATAATGCTAATATCTTGAATAAACACTTAGACCAAAACCAAAGAAATTTAGACAATATAAAAATAGAGATGAAGATAAACAAAAATTATGTAACTGTAGAAATCCTCATAACTGTCCTCTACAAAATAAATACTGCACAGAATCATTAGTATACCAATGGAATATCTCATTGAGAATCTCCAAAATATAAAAATCTATATAGGTTGCACAAGCCATAAATTCAGAAAGAGGTTCAATCAACATTAAACTTTATTTAGGATAAATAAATACTGAAATCAGACATCCCTTTCGAAATATTTCTGGCACTTAAAAGAAACCAATAAAACATCTACAGTAAAATGAAAATTAATTAGAAAAGCTAGAATATGTAGGTCATTAAGTGACCCTTGTCCTTTGTGCATACATGAGAAACTATATATTACTAAGTTTATAAAAAAAAATTTACTGAATCGAAGAAATGAAATAGCTATTCTTTGCCAACATTGTCAAAAATTTTCCTTAAATATTTAAAAATAAAATAAAAATTAAAAAAAATAAAGAAATGGGAGCTGGTAATATATATATTTGATATGTAATAATGTAAATAATGTAATAATAATTTTTAAATAATTTAAGTAGTCCTATTACATTTACTTGATTTAAAAGGAAATATAGTCTATTAGTAATTAAGACTAAAAATATTTTAAAATTGTAGTTAAATATAATGTATTCTAACCCAAACACATTTTAGAAAGAATCTTTAAGTATACAAGTACGAATTTAACGGAAAAATACCGAAAAACTGTCGTTAATAATTAACAAAAAACAAACGTGCGTTTAACGGATGTCAAGAATTCATTGAAAAATGCACCCCTACCCTCCCTAAGCTCAACCCCTTTTTCGAACGTAACTTATAATTGACACAACAATAGTTAATAAAAATGAACACACTAACGCCCCTGTTTGAATGATTGGATTTCTCTGTATCCTTGGAAACAAGAAATTATGAATTATATGCGAGTTTAAAACTTAAATTTAAAAATAAGTTATTCCAAAATTTGCTTGAAGATGAAACCGAACTAATGCTTTTAATTTAATTATATAATTAAATTTATCTTCAGTTTTTAAAACCTGGTTATTACTGTGTAGCAAAGAAACCATTGTTTTAAATCCGTTAATTTACAGAGCATAAATATTATAAATTTACATTGAGTACTGTTTTGTATAAAAAATAAAAAAAAAAATAACAAAAAGAACACCGGATTATATATCTTACTGTTCTTTCTTTATATATATATATATATATATATATATATATGTATATATACGAGAGAGAGAGACACACAGACAAAGGCGCACATCTGCATACAAGCACAGACAAAGGCGCACATCTGCATACAAGCACAGACAAAGGCGCACATCTGCATACAAGCACAGACAAAGGCGCACATCTGCATACAAGCACAGACAAAGGCGCACATCTGCATACAAGCACAGACAAAGGCGCACATCTGCATACAAGCACAGACAAAGGCGCACATCTGCATACAAGCACAGACAAAGGCGCACATCTGCATACAAGCACAGACAAAGGCGCACATCTGCATACAAGCACAGACAAAGGCGCACATCTGCATACAAGCACAGACAAAGGCGCACATCTGCATACAAGCACAGACAAAGGCGCACATCTGCATACAAGCACAGACAAAGGCGCACATCTGCATACAAGCACAAAGGCGCACATCTGCATACAAGCACAAAGGCGCACATCTGCATACAAGCACAAAGGCGCACATCTGCATACAAGCACAAAGGCGCACATCTGCATACAAGCACAAAGGCGCACATCTGCATACAAGCACAAAGGCGCACATCTGCATACAAGCACAAAGGCGCACATCTGCATACAAGCACAAAGGCGCACATCTGCATACAAGCACAAAGGCGCACATCTGCATACAAGCACAAAGGCGCACATCTGCATACAAGCACAAAGGCGCACATCTGCATACAAGCACAAAGGCGCACATCTGCATACAAGCACAAAGGCGCACATCTGCATACAAGCACAATTTATAGTAAGGGATTCTGAGTTCTACCTGTTAATACAAAATAGTTTTCTTGTATGATGTAGATATAAAATAGAGAAATTTGAAATAGAACGTTTGGAAGATTCTAGAGCATTCTAGTATATTAGACAAAAATCTAGATCATTCGAGAAACATCTCGAAATATGCAAATTAGGTGTTAGCCCCTATAAAAATGGGATTCTGGAAAATGGCTGTCAGTTGGTGAAAACATTGCTGTCAGTATCAACTTGGCTTTTGATTCGAGGATTATTATATCCAGCCAAAAGAATCTCTATAAAATGTTGCCGACCAACAAAAACCCAAAAGAGAATTTCATGGAACAAATTTGGTAAATAGAATTTTGACTAATTCTCAATGACCAAACAAAAAATTAATATTTATTTACACACCTTTGTGGATTTCCAAATATAGCACTTAGATTACTTCGCTAGCCCTAAAGTGGTAATAAGACTTGACTTCCTTTCCTTCTCCCTCGTAACACTTTGCCTGTAAATTCTGTGTTTTCTGTCTTTTTTGTAAGCCACAATTGTTTATCTTGTATATATTTTATGTTGTGTTTTAGTAAATTAAATATTTGTTTGTGATTTAGCTGTGTTGTGGTAAATCATTTTTTTTTTTCCTTTGTTACAATTAACACGTAACACTTGCAAATTGTGTGAATTTCTTAAACTTATTGGTTTGATCTTCATCTCTTGCTCTCTCCCACTTCCAATTTTAACAGCAACTAATGTCTGTCTTCCATTTCCACTTTAGCAATGGATTTTGGTGACCTTTCATCTCGTTTGCAACATACTGTTTCTTAGAAAAGTTATAAAAGATTTAAAGCTAGACGAGCCAACATTTTCTCAAAAATCGACAACCCACTTTTTTGTATGTAAACATTGTTGATTATTTTTTTTTTTTGGTTTTATAAAGAAAATACCAATAAACATTTGTAAAACCAAATTTTAAGGAAATAATTGTCATTGTTATATTAAAAGGTTTAACAAAATCAGAGGGACAATGAAGTTTTGAAAGAAAAAAATGAAAAAATAATTTTATTATTGAAAATTACATTAAAAAAACCAGATCCCATTTAAGATTAGCAATTCTGTGATCGCAGAAAATTTATTTCCATATATCATTGGGCTGATGTTGATATGGAGGTGTTGACATGGAGGTGTTGACAAATTTAAAGATAGATTTATCCCTTGATTTTGTTGTGATTACCATTACTCTAAATACTCAACAGAAATCCAACATGGAAGTCATCATAGGCCTGATGTCTGATTTCTTAACCAGGGTTCCCCACACAGGCATGCTAGAAATTTAGGCCTTTTTTTCTTTTTTTTTTTTCACACCCCTCTCCATTGAGTAGTATTACTACTTTAAACCATAAAATGACAGTCTATTCTCTAGTTGAAAAAATTTTTGTTATAATTGTTAATAAATATTATTTGAGATATATATATATATATATATAATGCTGGTTTCAAAGTAATTTATCTAAACTCTCATGAAACTGCATAAATTATAGAATATTTTAAAATATCGTATTCCATTGAAATGGTAATTCACTATTGAAACTGAAATTTCTACTTTACATCATCTTGTTCTCATATTTGTTGAGGGTATACATAGTTTAAACAATTGTGCTGTTAGTAATTTTGGGGCCTCAATTTAAAAATGAGCAAGGGATAAATAGAATACAATAGCCATTACTTTTTTGAGTACTACTACCCAGTCTTTCTGGATTTTGTTAAATCATAGGTTTGGGATAATTTCAGGTTTAAAGCTCTTACTTGCCACATGCCAATTATTTCTCACTTCAGTTTTTACCATTTTTATTTTTGTTTTGTGATTCTGCATACTGTATTGTCATCTCTTTAGCTTATCTGATCAAAAGTGTAGTTCAGTATACACACTGGACCATTTTTCAAAATAAATTATTGGTACAGTGTAAAAGCATTTTCATAGTTTTGTATGCACCTCTTTAATACTTGTGCGTGATTTAAACTTTTTTTTTTTTTTTTTTTTTGTAGGTGTTCAGTTTGTCCACACATCCTTATGGTTGCAGAGTAATTCAACGAATTCTGGAGCATTGTACTAATGAGCAGACTACACCAATTCTAGAAGAGCTACATGAACACACAGAAAGACTTGTACAAGATCAATATGGCAATTATGTTGTGCAACATGTTCTAGAGCATGGTCGTGCAGAAGACAAAAGCAAGATTGTCAGTGTTATTCGGGGCAAAGTCCTTGATCTTAGCCAACACAAATTTGCCAGGTAAATAAGTTTTCCTCTTTGTAAGTATTCTAATTGCTTAATTTTTTTAATTAGTTTTAAAAATATTTATCTTTCTTTTTCTCCTCCTCTCCTCTCCCAAAGCAATGTGGTGGAGAAATGTGTATCTCATTCCTCAAGACAAGAACGAGCATTTCTTATTGAAGAAGTATGTTCAATGAATGATGGGTAAGTTAAAACAGTTTTTTTTTTTTTTTTTTTTTTTTTTTTCCCTCCTTGTGAGAGAAATAATACAAAATACTTTTTTTAAAATCCTTTGTGTGTGTATTTTTATTTTTAATAGTTATAACCTGATTGCTCATAGTGGTTTTATTTGGTTTTCAGTCCCCACAGTGCCTTGTATACAATGATGAAGGACCAATTTGCCAACTATGTTGTACAGAAGATGATTGATGTGGCTGAACCGCCCCAACGAAAGAGTTTGATGCATAAGATCCGTCCACACATTGCCACATTGCGCAAATACACTTACGGAAAACACATCCTGGCTAAGTTGGAGAAATTTTTTATGAAGGCCAGTTCTGATATGCCTCCAATTAGTATGGCACCCAATGGCGCTCTCCCTTGAGTTTGTCAAAGTATACTTTTTCTGTGCCAGGCTACAGCATGACCTTTGTTATTGCCTTTGGCTGGCAAAATGTCTAGTGACAATACTCTTATCCTCAGAGATGACTTGTATGGAGAAAGGAAATTGAGGGGGTTGGTTGTCATTGATAGGCATTAGATTGACTGCACTTCTCCAAGCTTTGACTGATGACGCTCCCCCTACCCTGCCTTTTTTTTTTTTTCATTTTTTTTTTTTTTTTTTTTTTTTAATTCAAACCTTGTCTACCTAATTGATAGATAAAAAAAGACTAACCCTAAATAGCTATAACTGATTTAATCTGGGCAGATTTACTGCATCACAGGCCTGAATCCGGTTGTGGTATTCTTAGTATCCCCCCACCCCCAGTCCTCCTGCCCAGATATATTGGGATTCATTGGTAGCCATATCAAATTCACTTTATTCTGAGGTTTATTTATTGTGCCCTATTATAAAGTAACTGCCTTTTATTATTCAGCTTATGTATATATCGTATATTCAAGTTGAAATATTGGCATAATTTGACTCTCATGAAGCTATTTAAAATTAAAACACCATTTTCTGGTTTGAGAATCAATTTTATAAAAAGTAAAATCCTAAACTTTGTTTCAATGATTTGTCATATAAGCTTAAACTTTCATATCCATAATCTCTAGCACTAGTAACCAACTTTTGATTGATTCATTTTTACCTACTGGATTAAAATTATTTTGGAAGTTTTTCTTACCAAATGTCCAATTACATTTTAATTTTTTCTTTTGTTTGAAATTTCTTATCTTGTACCTGTTTTTTATGCATAGCACCAGAAAACTTTCTTTGAATTTTGATATGGCTACATGTCTCAATTTTGCACTTTTTCCTTACACTATTTGATGGAAGTTGTCGTTGTTTAGCTGTTCTGTTCTATTGAAAAACTGATTGGCAATATATTTGAATATTTTTTACTTAACTTTAAAATAGTTAAGAAATTTACACATAATCTTGCTTTCTATCACGACAAGAATTGGTAATATTGTGAATACATCAGATTTTGTCTCCTCTTTAGGCTGACTGAGGTATGTTACTAGAACATTTAAACATGATCACTCACTTTCCCTTCCATTTGTTGGAATAAGCTAAGAAAAATGGTAAGCATTTAAAATGAAATATTTCCAACTTTGATTGGCCATTAGTATTTTTAATCTTGAGTATAAATGAAACGTCCTAATCTTGATGAAAGAATCAATATGGATATTTATTTTAATTGCTGTTACAGCCCAACAGATCAGCTAAACAATTGAGTTAAGAAAATTGGTTTCTAAAGTCTATTTTATCAGCACAGTAACCTTTGCCTAGCAGCATCAGAATTTTGTCATCACCTTTCAATATGTATTTATTGTAATTAGCATATTAAATATGAAATCTTCCATTTCTCATTGCTACAGGTTGCATAAGGGCTAATTTCCATATGTATTTTAGATGCATTTTCTTCAGTTTTTATTTACCTCTTTTATTCAAATGGTAATAAATTTATAGGTTAAACATTTTATTTTAAGCAACCTTTTTTGTTTAAAAAGTAAAATAAGTTTGCAAGTATTTGCTCACAGAAAGGCTTTGTGTATGTGTGTGTGTGTATATATATATATATATATATATATATATATATATAGTAAGGCTTTTTGCCAATAATTCTGCTTGGGTTACTGTGCTGCTCAACTGTGGGGCTTGCCAAACATTCCTTCAATATAAGTTTTTTCTGGCTTTTTTTTTTTTTTTTTTTTTTTTTTGTAATACATTCTAAAATAATTTTGGGGTTTTATTGTACTAGCCTATTATAATTCATTTGTTAAAAAAAAAAAAAAAAAAATTTTTTTTTTTTTTTCAAATTCTGTTTGGCATCCCATATATATATATATATATATATATATAAAATCTTAACCTTTAAATCTGAAGCATTTTATTCAGTTGGTTGTAGCAGCAAGCTGTGAATTAAACTGTAAAGTGTAAATATGTGTGTACAGGTGCCATCTGTATATTCACATTATCAGTCATATCACCACCTTCTGTAAGCATCTGGTGATGCAGCTGCCTCCACTGCTGTTATAAAAAAAAATTGTAGCAGTAGAGATTCATCTCCATTGTTGCTGTTCATCCATCACAGATGACCTTTTGTTGCCGCCAATGTTCGTCACTAGTAGTATTCACCAGATTTTGTAACCAATGTAAGAAAATATTGAGAAATTGATATGTAAAGAATTGGAAAATCACTATCATATCATTTTTTTTTTTTTTTTTTTTCCCTGTTGGAACAAAACTCTGTCAACCTTTTTAGGTTATGTTCCATTTGCTTAGTAATTTTAAATCTTAAATTCCCCCCCCCAAAAAAAAATACAGTAGGTCATTTTCAGAATGATTGATTGTAGTTTTAACAGCTTTATTAAAACTTAAAATTTTCTTACTGGCTCCATGGTTGTCTTTATTCTAGTTTAAAAAAAACAACTCTATAGACAAAAGTTGAAAAATTGATTCCAATGTATTATTAAACACTTAAGAAATTACAATAAAAATGTTAGGCTAATTACTGAGTTTTGTTTCAACAGTAAGGGATTTTGTTTCTAAATGCATCTTGGCTGTACATTGTTCTAAGGTTTATTCTTTACTGATTATTGTATGATAGGAGGCAACAGTATTGTACAGACTACTCGGTGCTACGTTTGTATCATGAAGTCTTAATTTTGATATCACTGTACAGTTTCTGCCATATTTTTGTTGTCCAAACAATCTAGCGAGCTTGTGATGTCTGTCAGTTTTTAGGGTTTATCATCTTTCTCCTGTCCTGTGTTAGTCTGCTATTGCAATTGCTGACCATTTTTTATTTTTTTTATTTTTTATTTTTTTTGCTTAGTTATGTAATTGATATTTTAAGTCAATTTTAAACATGTCAGTACAATGTGTACCTGTGAATTTTTTCCTGCCATCGACTCCTTCACCTTTTATAACTTGGTTCAAAATTAAAATTGTACATGTTATTTATAAATCTTGTACCTAATGAAAGGACTGTGCCCTCTGTAAACTCTTTTGTACATTTTTGTTTTGGGCTAATACATACACATTCTTTTGTAATTAAACTCTGTAAATAATTTCACAGATTAAAGATAATTCCCCTCTAACAAGCAAGATAATTATTTCTCTAAGAGAATCACTTCAAATTCCAAGTCCATAGGTTTATTATAAAACCTGAAACCTTTCAATGCAGCTAGCTGGGGAACGGTTTGACATTCTCAACAATCAATGGTTTCTGAGCTTTCATAATCAATTTCAGAATCTTATTCTACTCTTCTTTTTAGATATGACCACCACTTCATGTAGTATTCTGTAAATCGTGTATAAATTATGGAATTTTATGACCAAGTCACTGTAATATATCTGTATACTATGTATATTTATAAGCGGAGGCAGCAGATATGTTGCAATATCCTGTATCTGTTTTGGATGCAAGAATTATTTTTTAATTTCTGGAGGGAAAAAAAAAAAAAAAAAAAAAATCAAACCAGAACAATACTGTATAGATTCAAAATTCCATTGTCTAAGAATGAAATAAGTAATTACCCTTGTATATAGAAGATAAAATCACAGCTCAAATGAACACCGTTTTACTCTATATATTTGAAATCTAGTTAGTTTTTTTGTGTGTGTGTGTGTGTGTGTGAGAGATATATATATATATATATATATATATATATATATATATATATTCTCTCTCCCCCTTATCTTGAAAAACCTAGATATTGAGCTGATTCCTATGGATCTCATTTTTTTTTTTTTTTTTTTTTTTCTTCCAATGCTGTTAATATTTCTAAACTAAGTTAGAAATGTGTTGCATAAGATTATATTTCTTACAAAACTAAGTGCCACTAAACTGAATAAAACCATAGATCACTGGACTGCATTGCTTGCTGATTTTCTTTATTACTTGTTTTGATGGCATACATTTGATCACTAACTGAAATATATATTCATATTGCATAAATTTGCATCATTAGAGCATGTAATTATATGCAAGCACAAATCCTTTATCAGTATAGTTGTAAGACAAAATATAGCCAACTTATGCAATGCACAAAATGAAAATTATAAAGATCTTTATAAAATTTTCCATCCTCAAAAATTGTTTTATTTTTGTTTTAACTTTTTCAATTCATTTATCTTATTTAAAGAAAATTTAAATTTATATTTTCGAAATTCCTATGTAGCTGCCTCGTGAAACTTGATCCACTGTCTGCAAAATGTAAAGCTGGAGATCTGTGATTTATTGATAATGGTTTAAATTGCGTTTGAATTTTATTAAGGCCTGTTCAAATAAGATCCATTAAAAAGTTTATTTTGCTGTTAGTTTAGAAAATGCTTAGTTATCTTAGTGAACCTTGTATTAAAAATTAAGTTTTTGTTGGTTGCCAGTTTGATGTTAGTGTTAATATTTGCCTCTACTTCAAGGTTTTATATATATATATATATATATATATATATATATATATATATATATCTCACTTACACCTGAAAGCTTTTGATGTTTGATATTTTTGCTTTATAACAATGTATAAAAAAAAAAAAAAAAAAAATCACTGTTAATTGGAATTAATATAAACTGCATGATGTTTGAATGTTGACTTTTTTCATGACAATTTGTTAAATTGCAAAATTTGCCATTTAGATTAAAATCGATATCTTGTTTGCAATTTTCCCATTATGCTTTTGGCTAATGATTTATAATGGATTTAAAAAAAAAAAAAAAAAAAAAATTATATATATCTATATATATATATATATATATATATATATATATATCTTGTTTTGGTCACTGAAAGTGCATTATCAAGTGTTTGTAGCCTTGTATTTGTGTGTATTATATATATATATATATATATATATATATATATATATATATATCTCAAACATTTTATTGATGTTTAGTTTGGGAAACGGACCCCCATTTTCAGAATTTTTTTAATTTTATTTGGTGGTTGTAACTTTTAACATGAAGTTATTGAAATTAATTTTTTTTTTTTTTTTTTTTTTTTTTTCCTGCTTTGATTTTTCACTTTGTAAATTAATGAAATGGCAGTCCATATGAAAGTTTCTGTTAAATGACCTGTTACTCAAATATCACATGGTAATGAGGGAACAAATCATAAATGTCTCCATTTCTAACTGGAATTTTAGCTGTTTATAAATTCATTATTGTATTTGCATTTGAACTTCATTATTTAAATTAGCTCATAAGATGGTTTCAAGGGTTTTGACATTATTGTAAATATGAATGCTTTGTCTTCCTGTAATTAGAATGTGCATAATGTGTGTGTGTGTGAGAGAGAGATATAGATATAATTTACATATTGTACATTTTTCTCCTAGGTGTTGTTTCGATGGCTTTGTGTGTACTTAGAACTGACAGAGCATCAGCTCCTTGTTTGTTTACTTGTAAAATTAAACTATTTTTTATTGCTATAGACTTTGTAATCTTTTTGTATTGTAAAAAGAATCGATATATAGTATAAATTTTTTTTTTTTTTTAACTGTAAGCTAATTTCAGTATGTGCAGCCAAGAACTGATGTCAGATGTTGGCATTGATGTTTGTTCTGGGTTGAGATCATCCTGCATTTATACAGGGATCTATTCTACAGACCAAAATGTACAGTTTATGTAACTGAGCTGGCCAAACCTTGGAGCCAGGAGATACTGTTGCAGCTTAAAAAAAAAAAAAATCCAGCTCTTAATCTGATTAATCAAAATGTTTTTTTTTTTTTTTTTTTTTTTTATTCTCTTTTTCTCTTTCTTTTTCTCTCTCTCTTCTCTCTCTCTTTTCTTTTTTTTTTTCCTCTTCCTCTTTTTTTTTTCCTCTTCCTCTTTTTTTTTCCTCTTCCTCTTTTTTTTTCCTCTTCCTCTCTTTTTTTTTTTCCTCTTCCTCTCTTTTTTTTTTCCTCTTCCTCTCTTTTTTTTTTTCCCTTCTTCCTCTCTTTTTTTTTTTTCCTCTTCCTCTCTTTTTTTTTTTCCCTTCTTCCTCTCTTTTTTTTTTTTCCTCTTCCTCTCTTTTTTTTTTTTTCCTTCTTCCTCTCTTTTTTTTTTTTTCCTTCTTCCTCTCTTTTTTTTTTTTTCCTTCTTCCTCTCTTTTTTTTTTTCCTTCTTCCTCTCTTTTTTTTTTTTTTTCCTTCTTCCTCTCTTTTTTTTTTTTTTCCTTCTTCCTCTCTTTTTTTTTTTTTCCTTCTTCCTCTCTTTTTTTTTTTTTTCCTTCTTCCTCTCTTTTTTTTTTTTTTTCCTTCTTCCTCTCTTTTTTTTTTTTTTTCCTTCTTCCTCTCTTTTTTTTTTTTTTCCTTCTTCCTCTCTTTTTTTTTTTTTTCCTTCTTCCTCTCTTTTTTTTTTTTTTCCTTCTTCCTCTCTTTTTTTTTTTTTTCCTTCTTCCTCTCTTTTTTTTTTTTTTTCCTTCTTCCTTCCTCCTCTTCTTCTCAATTGAACCTTCTATTTTTTCTGCTGCAGTTATTTTATATGCTTTGCTTCAGGGTTTATCTAAACCTTAAAGCTTGAATATTTTTGAAATTCTTTTGAATAGAAACTGCTGTTGATTTTGTGAGTTATGTAATATTCATGGTATTATGCCATTAAATAAAACATGGAATATGTTTCCTGCTTTTTGTAACAATATTTATAAAAAATTTTTTTTTTTTTTTTTTTTTTTTTTTTTTTAATGGATTAGTATTTAAGATTTTTCAGCTGTTACAGTATCTCCAATTTTCATTTGTACTTTCATTTATCTTTGCCAATTGAAGAGGAATTTCCCCATCCACTTAAAGAAAATAGTAAGACTTATGATTAATGCACTAAAAACTTATAGCAGCATTTTTTTTTTTTTTTTTTTTTTGCAACCAAGAGTTTGTTAATCATTTAAGATTTGCATTAATGTTTTAACAATGCTGCTTCTTCAATTCTCAAGATTTTATAGGGATGTTTAGTAAAATTTTGCAAAATTGTACTTAATTTAGAATAGGAATTTGTGGATGTTTGGGATTTCCTAAGTTTCCCATTAATTGCCTAGCATCAGGGGCCTCTGTATATTGTAGATATTGTCAGTATTTTTACTGACACTAAAAAAAAAAAAAAAAAAATATATATATCCACCATCACCTCTATTGCAACACTGCATGTGTTTGTGGCGGCACCACTCTGTAACAGACTTGAAGCCAATGTTCTATTTCAAATCATCGGTAGTAGCAGCAAATCTTAGTTGATTGCTCAAGGCTTCTAGAAGGGACTGGTTTTCAAAGAATTCTCTTCATAGGTCTTGAAAGTTTTCTTTTGTCTGGTTTAGCTGGTTCAGAACTCATATTTTTATTTTTGCTAGTGCATAAGTACGTAAATGCTTTGTCTTCCCTTGGTTATATTTTTGGCTTTCATTACTATTTATTTATTTTTTTTTATTTTATTTTTTTTTTTTTTTTTTTTTTTTAAAGGTACTTTTTGTTTGTATTTCTCAAGATTAACACTTTTCTTAATCATAAATTTTATTTTATTTTTTTTTTTTTCTCTTTTAATAAAATATTTATTAAAGGGTAAAAAGTAAAAATTTGGTATCAGTTGTTTCTTAATTTTATTTTTAAATGCTCCTTCCATTTGTACTAAAGGAAAGTGACTGTCTAAATTAAATGAGAAATAATTTGGTTCTTTAAAAGTTTGAAATATGCTGATTGGAAAATTTAACATTTAACATTTAAGTTTAAGTGATAATCTTGAGGAAAGCATGCTTTTTGGAGTTGATAATTTCTGTCCCCAAATTTTGTATAATCTTAATTTCTGTGCTTGCTGATACTAGCAATCATTGCAAAAGAGAAGAAACTTTCAAAATTTACAGGATGATGACCTGGTTTAAAAAGAACCTTCTCTCTCTCCCCCCCCCTCACTTTTTAGCCTTTAAAAGCTATGCTAGGTTGCGGAGTGGTAACCCCCCCCCTTTCCCTCTTGTAGTAGTTAATGTGAGAGTCATTATCGGCTCTCATGTTGAATCATTGACATTTTGTATGATATGTAATGGATTTTAGCCTTTTTGTATATTTTCCCATTCCCATTGTATATTTATCGAGGTTTTACTTTAACTCTATTTATCAATCATCATTTTACAGTTGTACAAAGGGTATATTCATAGCCCCTGTGCTGGATTAAATTTTAGGCTGAAGTTGTGACACTTATGATTTCAACTGACTGACAAGCCATCAATGCATTATTACTTTTAGGCTCTTCTGTCTATTGTGTTTTGGCCAAATCAAGGGTGTAGATTTTTGTAGTTGTGAAGTATAGCTTTTGTTAATTGTACATGTTGTATAATACAAATTCTGTGTATCAATGTAACTTGTGTAGTAATAGCCCCAAAATAAAGTTGCTGGTATGTGATCTATATTTGTCTTTGTTCTAAAGAAAAACACTTTCTTTTTGTCTTTCAGCTCCAGAAAAAAAAAAAATACATCCAACTTGCAGTTAATCATTTGAGGATGCTAATTAGGCTTTGATAAATTACAATTTTGAAATTTTACAATTTTGGCCAGATAAACTACTTAATTGGAAAATTTCTTAATCTTTGTCAGTGAATTTAGAAATGTAGTTTTTTACTTGGATAACATCTTTTTATAAGATCATTTAAAAAAAAAAAAAAAAAAAAAAAAAAAAATTTTTTTTTTTTTTTTTTTTTTTTTTGTAGATGAAAAGTTCTAGAGGATTTAAATCAAAAACTAAACTTGATTTTGCTGATTGGCACACATTGTGGAAGAGAAGGTAAATTTTTTATATGCTTGAAGTTTTAAACTTTTAAATAACCTAGATTAGGTAGAGGACTTTATTTTTGAAAAGCACAAAAATCTCCTGAGCCGACCAAGCATAGAAATAAATAGAATATGGGAACCAGTAATAAGGAGTGCCAGAGAAAAGCAATGATAACAATATGAGCTCTGGTAAAAACATGCAATGATAACAGTAAAAAACAGATGTCTCTGGTAAAAATGGTTGCTGAAGATATTAGGTTTATAATACCCAGAAATTCATACCCAGATGTCCTCAATGGCACAGTGGATAAAGGTGTTGATTAGATCCACTGACAGGACCCAAACAGTGAGTTCAATACCCGGTTAAGGCAGTGGAGAACTTTAGAGGGAAATTACACCAATGAGCGAAATAAAGGGTTCAGTTTGAAGTACAACAGCTGAAACGTGATGTATATGGTGACAAAGATGAGGACAATAGTCCGAATAATGTACATAATGCCTCATCTCAGAAATATAGACAGACGTTGAAAAACACATGAACACTGCCTCAATAAGTTGAAGGTAAATGCAGATAGGAATGGACAAACCATCATATTTTTTTTTTTTTTTAATAAATGTTGCTTTTATGTCATGAAATTCTAAGCAGTAAGTATGAGCTTGAGAAATATTAATTTTAACATTAGCTAGAATGTGCAATTTATGCCTGTCTTAATAGTAATTGATCAGTTTGGTAAGGACAAATTGGCAGCTGATCTAAAAAGAAAAAAACGATCTACAGCCAGTTATTAACTGTGGCAGATTGGCATTTAAACTTTAATGCCTTCAAAACAAAACTCTTAATCATCTGAAAGACCTCTTTCTGTCTTCCATCAGATTAGCTGATGCTAACCTCCAAGAAAGTGATTTGTTGCACATTCTCGGCTGACATGAAGTGGAAAGATTGAATCTGTTGCGAAGTCTGCTGCTTAGAAAGTTTGTTCACTGTTTTTCTAGACAATTTTTCTCTCCACAATCTATTGCATACCTATTTATTGTGCATGCTTTGAATATTGCTGCCATATTCTCTTGCTGTGTATTTAGATTCTTGATAAAATTCAAAGAATCAACTATATACTGATGCTGTAATGTAGCTTCCATGTGCCTTTTCTATAAATACTTTCATGGTAATTGTTCTGGTGAACTCTTCATTATGGTATTTATTTAAGTGTAGTAATAGAATGGTGACAAGGTCACCAAAACTCAGTTGAATTGGGTTGATGTAGATAAGTTTTTTTTTTTTTTCCTGTGTAAATGCACATGCATACAACTGAAGAGTAGGTCGATTTCTCAAAACGGAAAAATAATGATACTAACAATAAAATATTCAATATTTTACATTCTATTTCTTTAAGTTGTCCATTGTAAAATGACTACGTTTCTGGGAAGTAATTTGCGTATAGTAACTACTTGTCAATGAATTGTCCTTCCTTTGCAGTGATACATTAGTAAGAATTTTGTAATATTTAATACATAGTTAACTCCCTTTTTAAAATTACAATTGGCAACTAATATTAATGAGTAACACATCTCAGTTACGAATTTTTATTTAAGACTTTCACTATATTACAGATTGGTGACAGTGCTTCATCGAATAAAATTAGGTATTATCGAAATGCATGCGCACTTGTGATAATGAAAGTGCAAAAAAATAAAATAAAAATAAAATAAAGTTATCGGATTTAAAACGAACTTCTCAGTTTACTGATTAACATTTACCACACTGCAGGCGAAAATAGTCGCCGTAGAATTCTCTCCCTTTGCTGTTCTTGGCTCATTCTGTTACCGTGAGACGATTGCTATAAATAACGCATGTCAACTGTTATTTCCGATATTTTAAACTCTTATTTATTACTGTCTTTGAAGTAGGTTAAACTTTTTTTTTTTTTTTTTTTCAATAAAGTTTTGCACCCTCAAAAAAAACACAAAAAAACAAAAAAAAATGCAGTGGCAAGGGGAACAATTCAAGAAAGAAATTAGCGTAGTAAAGGTTAATGAATTAATTTTATGTTGAATAGAATATTATTTTAGAAAAAAACTTAAAAAATATTTTATTGGGGGATGAGTGATTCATATCTTCATCTTAATATATTGTATGTACTTGTAAATTTTATGGGTGTTCACTCTCTCCACATTTTTACAGGTTAAATCTAAGAATTTTTTTTTTTTTTTTTTTTTTTTTACTTTAGGCTAATTTAAAATATAACTTTAAAGAATTATTTAAGATGTGTGTGTTCTTTGGTGACACTGAAATAAAATGATACAAAATGTTTGTGGAATGAATCCTCTACAAAATTGGAAGTTTTCCCATATAGAAAAAAAAAAGTTGGTTCATTAGGACCTACATCCCATCAAAAAAACTCTTACTTGGTGTAATTGAATTGAACTAGAAAGTATGTGAAAAAAGGATGTAAGGGTTTGGTCAAAATATTCTTTTAAGTACCTAATAAAAATTAAGCTAGCTAGAGAAAAATCTTTGTGAAACTGATAGTATATAAAGAAGAAAAAATCCTTTAGTAGAGGAATACAACCATTGTGTTAAACTTCTTGTAGCTGGTAAGCTTTGTAAAAGTATGGTACAGCAAACAGATTCTCTTGTATCAAGGAAAATTCTAATTTGTTTCAAATGTCTAAAATAGCATTAAGGTTTGTATATTGGTTGGCAAGGTGGTGTGTCACAGTGTAAATTTACTGAATAGTTGTTAAGCTGGCCAATATAACTGAGCAGTTAAATTTTCAATTTTTTAAAATTATCTTTTTCATCTTTTCAGATTGTCCTGGTTGGTTAAAAAAAAAAAAAAATCTTGAGAATGAGTTTTCTGTTCCAGAACATTCACTTTTTTGAGTTGGCAAAGCATTGCCATTATCTGGTTTGGAATCAAGTCTTATCAAAATAGATGCATTTGAACACATCTTTGCACCTAAGCAGAGGGTTGTATTTTTTTTTTTTTTTTTTTTTTTTTTTTTTTTAATGCCTCTACTAGAAGTAATTTCAGTCTTACATAGAAAATGGTACTTGTAATAGTTGCTGTTAAAATATATATAAAAAAAAAAAAAAATCTAAATAGAATGCAACAAATATCTGGTTTGGCTTGTATTTGGTATTATTTATTTTTTTATTTATCATTATTTTTAAATTGCATGTGTATATGGTTGTGCAAATATTAGAATTAAAATTGTATGTATTAGAAAAACAACTGATGTGGCAGGATTGGATGACTACATTGCTGGATAACCCAATAAAATCAATATTCACGTATTGAATTGTCTTCAATGATTTACATCAAATGATTATAATGATAGTTCACTAATATTGTGGTTGATAGAGAATTGCAAGGATCGTTTTTCTCCTTTTTAAATTGAAATTTTAACAGCAACTAGGCAGAGTGAAGAAATAGACAGGAAGGAGAAACAAAATTCATGCATATATTTTTAGGGATCTTTATTTTATGTGATCCTTATTGAGAGTTCTGGCCATGTTAACAGCATGGAAAAGAAACAACACAGGTTAAAATTTGAAAATATTACTGTACAAAATTGTCTGTCTTTTTTTTTTTTTTATCATCTGATGTAATATTTTGCAATATTTGACATCATTGTTACTAAACATTTATCAATCATACAGATGCCTGTCTTGTAATCAGAAAAAGACAAATTCTTTAATACTAAATTTAGCATTCCCAACTCTGTTATAGTTTATCTTGTTACATAGTCTTCTAAGTGTGGACACATAGAATGTTTGTTTTCCGAGCATGAAACATGGGTTCGAATCTCCTCAAAGTTGATTTGACTTCTTGATACGGTGGAGACAATCTCAGTTTGTGGCATCTTTGGAAAATAAATTCTTTGGGAGCCTTTGATGGTTGAGCTAACATTGTTACTGAGTGTTTGAGCATACTAGCCTTGTTCATGCCAAATGTGCTCAGTCCCAGAAACTTTAAGGTCCACCCAGCATATTTGCAGTATAAACCACAAATGTGCCTGATCAGGCATCTGCAATAGAGACTGGCTAGCTGCTCTATCAGACAGGCATTACTTCTTTATGTGAGTTCTGCTTGGTTTGGTCTCATCTGTTTTTATTAGATTGATATTGCTTGTAGTTGTTCTTATTTCATTATGATTCATATCAGTACCTGTTGTTAGGCTTTTAGTTATCTCTTTATGACTATTAGTATTGTCTACATATTACTCTTTTGAGTCTGACTTAATCAGAGACATCAGCCAATTTAAACTTGCTATTTATCTCCCTTCAATCATTGATATGTCTGGCTTGGATCCGTGATACTTTGATTTGTTATGTTGACCATTTGTTTCATTAATACATAGGAAAGTGAAGGGGAGAAAATGTGCAGAGAGACTGCATTGAATTTGTTTTTGTATTGTGCATCTCTGGTTTCTATTAGAAATCCTTTATTTTTGCATTGTAGTCTCTTACATTGTTTTGTATGATTCTGGATTTGTTGCAAGTGTGATGTTGATCTATATGCTGATAAAATCTCTTATATATTCTTCTCTCCATGTTGTCCTTTTCCTTGTTGCAGGTTAGCATTCTCTTCTGTCTTGTTCTGGTCTTCAACTACTTGTAAGTGTAGCAGTTTTATTTTATGGTGATTGAAACCCTCTTCTCTGGTAAATTCTGCAAATTCTCTTGCTTATAATGATGGTACATTATCTGTGTTTTTTCTCAATTTTCATATGTCTACAATATTTCATTCAGTTTAGCTATTGTTTTTTTTAAATGATTGCACTATTACTTCTTCCATTACTCGCTATCACAATCTCTGTTGTAGTTTTGATTTGGGTATGGTTCTCCAAGTTAAGTTTCCCAGGTTTTCTTTGGAATAGTAGGTTTAATTGGTTCTAATCTGTCTTCTCTTGATACCCACTTTAAATTTGTAATATTGATCTATAATTCTGACTACCATAATCTTCATTTTGGGAAGTCCACTTTGAATGTTGGCAGGGGTCTGACAAATAATGACACAATTTTTTCAAAATTGTTACAGTTTTTGGAGGAAAATAGTTTAAACATTAGGTTTGAAATCATAGCATTGGAATTTAATTTTGGTGATCATTGAAAACCTTATCATGGCCTTATAAAATTTATAATTTACTGAAGCTTTACAAATTGTATATGGACAAGATGTATGGCACAAGTACATTATTACTAAATCATTGTGCTATCAAATAAGACCGTTATTTACTTCAAAGGGAAATTATACTGAACAATTTAGCTATATTATGATGCCATTTTATACAGTAGTTTTAGTGTGGTTTTGAATAAATAATGCAAATTTAAAACCTTGTCTTATTTGTGCCCAGCTGTATTATGGTGTTGTATACATTTTTATCTATTTTTGTTTTTATTAATTATGATCTAACAAGTCTTATTCATTGAGTAGCCTTTTTTGTAATTTTGAAAATTTTTTTGTAATTTTTTTAATTTCCTTTTTTTTTTTTTTTTTTTCACTTATTGAATACAGTAAAAACTTGAATTCTGGTTTTGAATATATTTTCCATTTACTGTATCTAGTGCAAAAGACATCAACTTTATTTGGATTTATTCTTGAACTAGTAAAATAGTATTTCTGTACATTTTATCAGATGAAACTTAAAACTAAATGCTCAAAGAATAGTAAAGGCTATGAATCTAATTTTTGATGTCAGTACTTATCCCATTAAACCCCAGCCTTCACATCGGGTGCAGTATTGATTTTCTAAAGAAAAGTGAAAAATCAACCTGTCCTATTGTATCAATTTGATATCACTGTTATTAAGTGGAAATCAACCAAACAGATGTCTCTGTCTATTAGGCTTTAGATAAACATGACGAGGCTTGGAATATCTTGAAGGCGTTTGACATGCTGGTCTTTCTCATAATCTATGGTGTCTCTGGCTGAATATTTGACTTGATCCAATCATTCTGAACAAATTTGTGTAACGTTCCCCAATCCTGTTCTTTCACTAATGTCTTCTCATTCCCTTTAACTCTCAGTAACCTATTGCGTTTTAGTGGCATTATTGCCTTGCTTGAGATGAAATTATAAAAAAGGTTATAACAATATTAAAGTAAATTCAATAAAAGGATTATACCTACTCGATAAGTCAATTCACATGCATCATAATTGTAAGATTCATTTTCAGATTGAAAGATCGATTTAGCAATTAACCATAATTCACATGCGAAAGCACGCTATTGTTATGATAGTTGTTAGAAGGAATAGTTGCTTAGTCGAAAATACAGAAAGGTAAATAACGAAAATCTTACAATAAGCATTTTTATTTGGCACAAACTAATCATGAAAATATTCTGTAGTAGTTTTACGATGCTAAGGTCAAATTATTCGAGAAATAAGTTAGATTAAGAGAAAATGATACGAAGTAATCGAAAAGCATTTTACTTTTTTTTTTACATATAAGGCCACATTAGACTGAAATTTACGACTTGCAAAATGTTACTAAATGGAGCCTAATCATGCGAGATTATTATAAAATTTGTTTTATAATATATATATTTCTCAAATTTATATTTTTGGTAAAACCAGAAAAGGTTTTTACTGGATTTGACCCACTTTTCTGAAAAAAGGATTCAAAGGGCTCCAAATTTTCAGATTTAATTTTGAAGTTAAAAATAAGATTGTAATAAGCATTTTTTTCTTTCTATATGTGCGCGACTGTACGAAAAATACTATCAAACAAATCGCTGTGCTAAACACTTAATGCATTGAATGATAACGAGGGCGACTGATGACGATTGATAATAAAAAGTAATAGGAAATCGAACAGCATATGAGTAATTGGTTGGGCATGGAACGTTAAATTAAGTTGAAACCCTGCTGCAAACTATTCGGAAACATTCGAAGGGTTGAAACAAACTTTTTGGTTAAAAAAAAAAAACAAAAAAACAAATCACAAACAGGAATTATACAAAGTTTAAAATGTCGTTTAGTTAGTTAAGCTAACCTGCCTCAAAGTCTACTTGTTCCGTCGATGTAACAATAGCGACGCGGTACAAGAAGACCTTGCATTAATCACCAATCTTAATCACCAAAGAGTCAAATATTATTTAGATTCCTTATACTAGACATTCCAGTTTATGGGAACAGTGGGAAAGGAATAGAGAATAAAACAATCCATTGCAAAATTGAGCACGCCAATGTTGACGTGACATATGGTTGTCAAGTGGGATGATGGGCAACGTGATTGCTTCTTCCGCCATCCGCCCAGATAGTTTAGAAGAGACCATTGAGAAAAAAATTCGACTAGGGTGCGTCTCGTGTGGTCTCTTGTGTTTAGAGAAAGCAGGCTCCCCACAGCATTACTGCCAAACCAGCGTGACAATCCTTGTTCTAATTTGCCTAAGATGCTTGATCGTCGACGAATTTCTTACTTTGTCGAAAAGAGCTCATTGTTGGGAGAACACCACTCTGTTTTGCAGCTATTCATTTTTGCTACACGTCCGATTCGCAGACGCTCAAATTTGCGACTGTTTGCTTTGGCTACATTTTGTTTTAAAATGCTGTGTAAATTTCCTAACAGTTGGTGATTCAATACGTACCATTCGGATTTTAACGCAAGTTTTGTGATTTTCAAAGTCATTTTGTCAACTCGTATGAGTACAGTTGATGTACCATGTAAACTAATCATCGAAATAATTTTGAAGCTATGATTATTTGTAAACATTAAACTTTTTTGCTCGGATTAAAAATAACGTTTTTTTTTACTTAAAATCAGAATTTTGTTTACTATGTATAAATCAATAAAATTTGTTAGTAGATCTCAAATGTATATGACTTTTACGTATAATCAAAGCAACCTCTTTTAAAATAACAAAAACTTGCCAAATTTTATTCAATGACATAATGAAATCTACTGATCAGTAACAGGTACATTTAACATATGCATATGTTTTACACTGTTTCTCTTGCTTTCTACTGGCGTAAGTTGGTACAAAATTGGGATCGGTTGGTAGAGCGTACAAGAAGCCCCATTTTAAATTCACTTTCAGACCCAAACAGTTTTACTTACATTGTACCCCAAGAAAACGTTCTGATGCTTGAAATATGGCATATATGCTGTTTATGGCCATTTCTCATAAATCGCATTCTCATCATTACATGTCAACTTGCATACGTTTGTTAAAGTAAAACATTATTTAACAGTGCGAACATTTTTTTCTTTATGCAAAACTTTTCATACTTACAGCACATGTAACGCTAACTTGGAGGGAAAATGGTTCAAACGATTCTGCTCAAAATGATGCTAACAGTAGTGTAATGAAATGGTGTAAAACAAAAATAAATGCGATTCAACATGCCACATGTAGTAACCTGAATCATTTTCCTCTAAGAAATAATATCAGAAAAAGAAAGCAAACGATATTTTTCGATTAATATTGAATTATTTATTTAAGATATATCCTATCCATGCATATTTGTATGCGTTTATGGATATTTGTCAATGAGAAATTAACTAACATAAACATGTATACATCTAGATAACGCCTTGTGCATACATACAGCCTTTCATTTATCAGTTAATTATCGGTATCAATATTTGTAATAAATTTAAATTTATAAGACTATTTGGTATCCGTATAATTGTGATCTAAAACATGTGCAGTCACTTTAGAAAGGATAAATATATTTTAAGACATTGGCCATTCTATTTGTCAATATAGAATTCTGACGAGAGTTAATAAAAAGTTTCAATAGTTGTTTGGTTTCCATTTAATACATTTTATTTAACTGAACTCAGAAAAAATAATCGCTGCTTAGCTTATGCGTGTAAATTATTACATAAAATCAAAAGTTGTAAAGACATTTTTAACATGATCCACAGAATTTAAGCCTATATGATCAATGGCCTATACGTCTTAGCATGTTATTGCATTGCTTCTTGCATACAATGTCGTGTGCATACATTAAACTGACTGTTATATTCATCCGTTACATTGCTTTGTGTACGCATTTATTATATTGTTTTGTGTATGTAATGTTTGATTATTATTTCAGTTTTATTTTTGCTTTTCTTTATTGTTGACTTTGTGCGTGAGTTTGTTTAATGGGACGGAACCAAGGCGAGCCTGGGATGGAACGCTTTTAGTCTGAGCGCTGAATTTCACATATAAAGTAAGGGCACTACATTACTTAGTTTGTTCGTATATGTGTATTTATTTTATAGTATAAAGTACATCGAAGTTCAGACATAAAAGGAAATATTATATGAACTCCATTTTGTACACTGACGTATCAAAAGTCATGGCCAGCTTATCTTTACTCCATGAAAGTATCTAGAACTTTATCATTTGTGCTCTGACATCTGGTCAGTCAGTGTGAATACCGATAAGATTACTCACAGCAATATATTTCTTCCTACTTTCTACGTGTGTGTGTGTGTGTGTGTGTGTGAGAGAGAGAGAGACAATATATAACCTTCCATTAAGATTTAAACCAGACATAAATTTTTTACATTGATGATATAAGCCTAAATGATAATTCATGCAGTATTGAGTCAACAGTTGATACGTCAGTGTACAAAATGGAGTTAATATAATAGTTCTTTTTATGTCTGAACTTCGATGTATTTTATACTATGAAGTAAATACACATATACGAACAAAGTAAGATAAGTAATGTACTGTCCTCAGTTTATATGTGAACTTCAACACACAGACTAAAAGCGTTTCGTCGAGGGATCGCCTTGGTTCCGTCCAATTAAATAAACTCAAGCATACAGTCAACAGGTTTATTAGCAATGAAGAAAAGCAAAAATAAAACGGAAATAATAACCAAGATATGTAAACATTACATACACAAAACAATATAATAAATGCATACACAAAGCAATGTAACGGATGGATATAACAGTCAGCATAATGTATGCACACAACATTGTATAAAAGAAGCGCATGTGTAGACGTGGCAACATCAACAAAGCCCAGTTGGATGAAACGCGTCACAAAATCTTTTTTCTAACTTGTCATACTATTATTTCTAAATAAATTAAAATATATGTATATATAAAGTAATGATATCTACAACTTCATTACAGAAGTCTCGCTCTTGCATACTTTTTTTCATATGTGATATAGGAAAGGCCTTTATATATTAGGTTGGTGCAAAAATAATGACGTAATAATGTCGTTTTTTGACGTATTTTTTAACGTCAAAAAACGACATTATTACGTCATTATTTTTGCACCAACCTAATAGTATAGTTACTGATATTTATTTTTAATTTACATATATAAAGGAAGCTATGCACCATAAGAAAGATATAGCCTTTAAAATATTTTTAATTGATGAGATAGTGGAAATTTTGAAAAATTTCAGAACAATAAAAATAAACAGTGGCCTAAGTATAGGAAAATAGTTTTAAGGATGCCATAAATAAGTTAGGGAAAAATTAAAATGGTAATATAAAAGTGGACTGACAAGAAAATATTTGAAGCAGCTGACGTTGAGAATGCAAAACTGATAAATCTTTTAAGGTAAATACAAAAAAGTCATCTAGACTTAGTTTACTATTTAAAAATGTCAAATTTGAAACCCTGCTTACGTTATTGATAACTGCATAGTTGTTTTTAATTCTCTGAATTTTTAAGCCTTTTAAAAAACCTTTTATTTTTTTTAAACTTTTGTGAGGTAGGAATTTTTTCGGAAGCACATACACAGAAGAATAAAAGGATAATACTTTTACTAATTTATTTAAATTTCTGTTCTTTAATTAAAAATGTATATATCTGTTTGTTCTTTATTAAAAAGAAATCTTTTTGTAAAAACAAACAAACAAACAAAAAATGTCAGCATTTCACCGTAAGAAGACAGTCAATCTAGTTGTGTAGAAAGCCAAGGAATCGATATTATGAACATGCATTCCCCTCCTAAAATGATTAAAAAAAAAACAAAACAAAACAAAAAAACAAACAATATTTTTATTTTTCGATACTAACGAATGAAATGTTCTAGGAACATTTGCTGTAAGGAAAACTCTCCGGAGAAAACTTTGCCGTATAGATTTTTACCGTAAGATAATTTCGCCGCATTTTTCTTTATTAAATTGTGATTAATCCAAAATGGACGCTCAAGATAAGGTTATCGAAAAAAAAAAAAAATGCGGCGAAATTGTCTTACGGCAAAAATCCTGAGGTGAGTTTTCCTACGGCAAAAATGTTTACAGCGAATGTTCCGGATACGAAATGAAGCACCTTGACGAATGTTAACCTACAAAAGTTGTTATAGGTTACAACTAAGAAGCTTCAAACTATTCATGCAAGACAATGGTCATTTACAAAAGGAATCATGGACATAGATAGATTTATGCAGATTCATAATGTTCGGCTCTAAATCATAAATCTAGGTGATGTTTGTACAAGGAATAACAAAAGTTAAACCGAATAGCATTTCCCATTGTTGACTAGATCCAAAGTGTCAAGAATATGAATGCTGTTTCTGCAGATAGATCCCGAACAAATTGTTGAAAGTATCACAGAATATGAGATTAAATCAACAATCTCATATTCTGTGTCACCCTTTAACATCAGTATCATTTAAATCTATGCCCAAACTAGTAACCTTGATGATGAAGAAATCAAAAAGTTTTACAAATAACTCTAGGACATTATCAACGAATTAAACATGAAAGATATCATAATCGTCCAAGAGGACAGGAAAACAAAGGAGAGCCAAGGAAAGACAGAGGTGAGCATTGTGGCCTACTTTGTAATGACGTCACTAACATGAGAGGTAGACGCTGCTGGAATTTGCTAGCTATAACAAACTGGTACTGGTTAATAATCATAGAGAGCATAAAGTAACTCGATATTTGATATTGCATACAAAAATGGAACCTATGGCTACCCTCTAGTACAAAACTGTTCCCAATCGTGAGTCAACAATGTAAAAACAAAGACTTTCCTCGGTGCTGACATAAGGAGTGACTATGATCTTGTGATAATGAACTTTCCAGATTGGTTGGGAAAGAACAAGAGCATCGGGTCAAATTCAACGTTGACTGCCGAAAGGATCCCATCACATGTGGAGGTATTTCAAGCAACCATCAACTGAAAATCTGCACCGTTACTCACTCTAGGGAAAGACGCTGAAATGTTGGCTACCAACTTCAACTCAGTCATGACTAAACCGGTCTAAGGCATCAATGGCATGCAGCGCTCAAAGATGTAAGCATGGGTTAACGAAGAAATATTGTGAGAAACGGAAGGAAGTGTAGAGTATTAGACACACTACAGGAACAGGAGAGTACAGAGAAGTCAATAGGAAAATAAGGTTAAAAATGAAGAAAGCAAAAGAAGAACGAATCATTGTTCAGAGATTAAAGAAGATATAAAGAACGGAAGGAAGAAAGGCTGAAAAATCTCAGCAAGCAGAACCAATTTAGAATTAATACCATCTAAAACAAAAGAGTGAAACTGCCTTACAGAATCCAACTACATCATAGTGAGTGGACACGTGTTGTACAACCACCTTGTTAGAGAAACCCCTAACGTCCTAGTAGTTTCAGAATTCACAAATGATGGTGACTTTTTTCATATTTAGGGAAGAAGTAGAAGCAACAGTAAAATCACTGAAGAAACGTAGGACATCTGGAATTAACAACACCCCAGGTGAACTAATTATACATGACGGTGAATCAGCGACAGATATGCTAATAATAATCTGGCAATCAGGGGCGAGGCCAACAACACGTACGCAATCATTGATTATGACCCTTCCAAAAAAATCAATCTCCAACAACCTCAAAACTACAGATCTCTCAGTTTAATAAGACACGCATGCAAAGTGATGTTGGGTATCATCGTAAATACACAGATACCCCAAGGAAAAGAAATCATCGTTTAGTTTTGTGACAGCCTTCACTATTTGTGCTTGAAAATATTTATATTCTGGAGAAGAGGCGGGATTCCGACTTGGAAGAAGCGCCACAGAACAGATATTCAGTATCCAGATACTATGCGAAAAATAATCGTAGCACCAACAAAATCTCTACCACGTCTTCAAAGACAAAAATAAAAAAAAAGCTTTGACAGAGTGTAGGCAACAATGAATAAATAGTACAGATAAGAAGTTGATAATACTATCTAGCAGTTGTATGATAAGACAAACAGCGCTGTAATATTCCAGATCTCTATAGGAAAGTGGTTCCATACATCAGTCGGAGTATGCTAAAGCTGTCTTCTGCCCCCTACATTCTTCAGCATCTTCCTTGAACGCATTATAGTGACACACTTGAAGAAAACCAGGATTAGTGGTCGCAACATCATAAGCATTCGCTTTGCAGACGACATAAATGGTCTAGCTGGCAAAGAAGATGGATTCATCAGTGTAATGAAGATCCTGGATGTAACATCCTCCAGATATGGCATGGAGATTAATGAAAAAAAAAAAAAAAGAAGAAAGATTCATGATGAACAACTAGAATGAGCTTTGAAGCATGATAAAAGTCAGTGGCCATGAACTTAAAGTGGTGAAACAATTCAAGTTTTTAGCTCAATTTTCAGCGAAGAGAAATCCAGAATATAAATATTTTCAAGAGTAAGACAAACGGTGGTAGCTGTCACAAAACAAAACGTTCTGGAAAGATAAGAAAGTCTGCTTGAAATCAAAGACCAGATTGCTGCGTGCTCTGGCCTTCTCAATCTTTCTGTGCGGCTGTGTATAGTAACAGCAGAATTACAGCGAAGAATCCAAGCATAAGAAATGATTTACTATAGAACGATCCTAGGCACCTTCTACGTAGAACGATTCATAAATGACGCAGTGGGAGAAACCATCAAACAAGAAACAGTACTATTGGAAGGCTTCATAACCATGGCCAAGAAGAATAAGTTGAAATGGTATGGACACGTCATCAGAGTAAAAAATATTTCCACTGCCACCCTATAAGGTTTCAAAGAAAAAAGTAAGCTGACAACGTTATTGAGTGAACTGGAAACTAATTCACAGAGCCCCAGACAATGGCACGCAACCGAGACATATGGGAGGAGTTGGTCCAGGTGCTCAGCTGCACAGCGACCTTACGACCACGCCTTGTCATGGGACTACTAATGATGATGGTGACGATGACAACGACGACGATGATGATGATGAGGTTGTTGAAATAGTCTACCTCGCCTTAGTTTGGTGATGTATTAAGCAAAGTTTACTAAATTAAGAATAATAATATTTAACTCCATCGTATATAATGTTGACATTAGATTCACGAAATGACAATTAAAACATAGAGTCTGTGTAAATATTTCTATCTTCCCAATTTAAAGATATGAAGAAAAAGTAAGAGGTTCAAAAACTATTATTTTCACGAACTGGTTATTTTGGGGGTAAAAGTCCCTTTCGATTTTGTATTTCTGTTCAAATTTATTTTCTTTCTAAGACCTCGTCAAATAAAATATTAAATTTTGAAGAATTTATTTATATTTGTAAAGGAAATACTGGGTTTGTAATAGTTAAATTTATGTTGCTACTAATATTGTAATTTTTATTTTGGGAAATCTTTTTGTTTCATTAATTTAACTTAAAGTGAAAGAAATGGTGTAGAGTCTTCAAAGTTACTGTTGAAATATCGATTTTAAATCTTAGTTGAAATAATCATTGAACAAAGGATCGTGTCTTCTATAATTGCCAGATCGTTTTATCTGCAGATCATTTTGCATGACGTGAAAATAAAAACAAATGTTCATTTAGCTAGCCGTAGTGAAACTTATTTTATTGTACGTATCATTTGAATCAACAAGTGTGTTGAGGTGCTTCCTACGTAATCAGAACAAGCATAACAATTTGGGGAAATATTCCAGACTAACAGAGATCAAATAAATATTTCCAAATCAAATAATCAAGGTAAATATGAATCTTTCTTTTATATTCTTTATTTTATATTTGTTCAAAGGAGAAGCTATGGAAGCATATATTCCATTTAGAGTCTTCGTTCGGATCTCGTTGGCACATCTTTTCTTTGGGAATTAAGATGTCTCATGTGACGTAGCTCTTTTGTACGACATGTTTTCCTGGGAATCAGATTGTCATTATGGTATCCTGTCATGAATTCCTTGGTAGTTCTCACCATATTTCTACTTTTCTGTTTTTTATGTATTCGTGCAGCAAGGAAAAACAATTTTCGCATAAAATCAGATAAATGTCCAATTTAACGAACATTTCAAATAATAAGACTGCTTACTATGAAATGATACATCCACAAAATCAGTTTACGTAAAAAATTGTAAAGATATAAATAAATTGTACTTTTAAAATTTATAAGAATTACGGAAAACTTTTTATTAGGTTGGTGCAAAAATAATGACGTAATAATGTCGTTTATTGACGCTAAAAATACGTCAAAAAACGACATTATTACGTCATTATTTTTGCACCAACCTAATAAATATATTATTTATGAGTAACACCGCTATACATTCTCAGTATTTTTCCTGGTTGTCGTGTTCAATGAATTTCCACTCATGAGAGGCAATGATAGTGTCACTAGATTTTTTTTTACTGGGACAGTCTGTTTCGAAGATGTCTTTTCTTAGCTACATTGGTGGGCGTATTGGTTATCTTTGCTCGTGTAATTTCTTTTTTTTATAACAATGCGGGTAATCCTAACATTGGATTTGGTCTCGCAGTATGACTTCCATTCCTGGAATTATGCATGGTCCTTCCTTTTATTGTTTTTTATTGGTTTGCGCTGGACAAGAAAAGGAATATTTGCATTTCCGCTATTATGAGCATTATTACATCCATGATATACTAACACCTTAATATACAGAGGGAATAGAAGTAAGTGAAAGATTTTGCATTTCGTAAGCAGAATAGTATGTTTTTCTTTTGCTACACTTTGCTAGCGAATAATCATCAATCCGTTTTCTTTCTTTTTTCTTTTAGCTTTCTTTCTTTTTTCTTTTAGCTTTCTTTCTTTTTTCTTTTAGCTTTCTTCCTTTTTTCTTTTAGCTTTCTTCCTTTTTTCTTTTAGCTTTCTTTCTTTTTTCTTTTAGCTTTCTTCCTTTTTTCTTTTAGCTTTCTTCCTTTGTATTCCATCTCTTTTTTGTTAAGTATTAATCATTGCTTAGTTTTGACTCAAGGTGGACTTAGTGGGGTTCAATTTTCTTTATACATAATGCTGAAATATTTTCGGTTCGATCAGAACGGATTACAAAAATTATGACCCTTGGACATATGGTAGGATTTTTGGATGTGGGTCAGATCGATCGAGGCTAACTTTCTAACTATTATTTCACTTCCACTTTTTGATACATAATAGAGATCAATGTTCTCCTTCCTTTCTGATTTTCCGGTATTTACAAAACAGCGAGACACAAGGCCTTTTTAATGTAGGACACACTAAGCAGACGTGGGGTCGGGTATAAAAATTCTTGGCTTCTTCAACACTTCTCTATGAGGCGTTTGAGGCATCAGGGATTAACAAGTTAGCTTAGTTTTAGCATGAAGTGTATCCCTTAGGCTTGTAGCCATTACTCTACGATGAAATGAACGGCCGACGCTAGTGTCTTGATACGGAACTCCCCTCTCTACTATTAGGTTGGTGCAAAAATAATGATGTAATAATGTCGTTTTTTGACGTATTTTTTTAACGTCAAAAAACGACAGTATTACGTCATTATTTTTGCACCCACCTAATACATGTCGATTTCAAAATTTCCAGCCTGGCGTTCACAAATCCTCGTGGGAAAATTGGGGTGAGGTGTGTGTGTGTGGGGGGGGGTGGTAGATCAGCGCTTTTTTAAATTACCTAAAATCAGGGGATTATCCAATTTAAGTGAAAATTTCAGTACATATTCTTTAATTATCTACTTTTATAATGAATAGGTTTCTTTATTTAAAAACAAATCTGAGATAATTGTATTCTTTTTTCTAATAACCACTAATATTTTCATGACTAAATTTTACTCGAAAAAATGTTTAAGTCGCAATTTTTTACATTTCCATAAAGATTAATCGCCGACGCATCTCCTTAACTCCTACGTTAAATCTAGTTTTAACTTCTATGCTAAAATCCTTAGCTTAACCATATCTTTTACGCTGGGCATATTTCTCATCCTAGTCCTAAAACAACTCTAATTCAAAACCTAAGCGTTAATCTTTACACTAGAGATAAAAACTAAGAAGTTTGACATGTATTTTCAAAATATTTATTTTTTACTGAAATTCCATCTGGTAGAACACTCGAAAACTTTTAATTCTCTGTTTGTAGGCGACAAGGAAGCAAGAATAACTACAGAAAGTTTTGTGGTTTTGTGATATTACAATCAAACATAAGTGACTCCCTCAAAACAATTGAGGAAATAGTAAAATGACATTGGAAAACGTGATTATGTCATCAATTTATTTATTAATAAAATCATGATTGTAAATTACAATTATATGACATCAAACTTTATATACAATATTTATAAATAATGTAAAATTTATATAAATGCTGACAGAATCATGTCAAATCGACGAGTTATTTTTCCAGAAATGGGGTATACCTTGATAAAGTTAATTTCGGATTTTCAGACCCTTTAGTTTGATTTAGGAATAATTGATGGGACAAATTCTTGTTTATTTCGATATCATTAATCACATGTTTCGAAAGAAAAGAGTACCGTATTCCTTCACTGAATAATGTTGCTTTAAAAGTTTATATTTAATTTTATACTGTATAATAAGTTGAAAATATTTTAGCAATAACTAACCTGCACTACGTGTTACTAGAAAAGTAGTAAACAATAATAAAATGATAGAGAAGCAAATATAAAAGTTGCAATGACAAGTTAACAAATGCTTTTTCATGTACCATTTAAAAAATAGCATTTTGGTAAGGTAGATCGAGTATCCACGTTACCAAAATGTAGTAGGTTGTTTGAAACTGCTGCTACTACAGTTATTTTCTTTGAGAGATAAATTCGAATAAAAACAAAGCGCACTGAAAGATCATCGTGACCCAATGCCTCAAGACAGCAGAGATTTATTACCTTTGTTGAAGGGCGGTCTTAAAGTAATAGTGAAATGAATAAAGCCCAAAGTAATCCATCCACAAGATGCGATATTACATCTCACCTGAAAGAGTGTAGTTATTTCTCATTAGAGTTGAGGAGTGACGTCATTGAATGTGACCAATCAGCTAGATGTTAACACTCCATAATTCCAAATAGGTTCCGAGAAAAAAAATTAGAAAAATGTGTCAGTAGGTCATAATGTAGATCTAGTTACGTCATTTGATTCTACCCGTCGACAAGTGTTCGACTGTTTATGTTGGAGGTAGTGCTGAATAGAAGTTTAGTAAATTTTTGTTGGCTTGTAGGCTTTGCTTCTATTCGCTTTTCTTTACTCTCTACACGATCTCCGAGTGAAATTTTGGTGCAAGATTTATATTTTGATTTTTTTTTTATTATTCAGCAGAAGAATTCTAAATTAATTTTTTTCCTTTTTTTATGATGCCGAAATATAAAATAATCATGATTTTGTCTCCTTTTCCAAACAAGTACACAAAGAATTTTAGTTTACAGATTATTTTCCGTTGTGCACTGATGCAAGAATATAGTCAAATTATAATTCCATATTCCAGTTGCATTTAATACCCTATATCATTTTCGTAAGAAACCAGAATGTTGTAGTCTTCGAAATAAGAATATTCCAGAGACGTTATTTTTTAATATCTGAAACTTACTGAATAAAATTTAGTATTTTTTTTTTATTGATTATTAGTAAATTAATCTTTAATAGTGCAAACACAAAAACAAGTCTTTTTGTTCTTGGATTTGTCTCATGCCATGATTGCTAAAATTGATGAGGTATCACAGAAGCACATAGCTAAATGAAAATATCAATGATCAGTTCCAAGCCTATCACATACAATACATCTTGGTCAATAAATTTATGTTTTTATAACAACTCGATTTGTAATTTAAGCTTTCAGTCGCATTGCCCGCTGTCGCCTATAGTTTGCATACAAATTATGAATATTTTGTCTAATAAACGTTTATGTCGTAAGAAATTCAGAATTACAGGAAATGTTAGCACGGCAATGAGACACGAGTATTAATTACTTGTTCAATCAAACTTTGCTAACTTCAAAACGCATGAACTGTTTATATTAAAAACAGTTATGAATCTTATTTGCAAAGAACAACTGTGATATATGTCTCCTGAACTCCTTTAGCAGAACACACGCACACACACACTCACGCACGCACGCACACACACACACACACGCATAATAGAGAAAGAAAAGGTGAAAAGGAAGGATAAAATCTGTAATTTAATACAGATAATAGTATAAAATGACATTCAGAAAGCTATCAGAAAATATGAAAAACTAACCATGATTCTAAAGATTTAATTATTCACATTTGATAAAAGCTAGTTGGGAAAATATCATCTGCTTATATATTTAATGGCGTCTGTAGTTGAGATAAATTGAAGATTTAGTCGTTCGAAATGTATAGAAAAAATCAACTTGTATACAAAAACTTTATTGTAAAATGCAAATAAATTGCATTGTCGAATATTATAGCCAGTGTTCAAAATTTATTTTGTGTTAAATTTTGACAAACTAAGAGAACTCATTCAGTTATAAAGATATGGAAATCTGCTAATTTCATCACTTTTAAATATTTCACAATGAATTTATCAACTGGAAAGAAGTAGCAGCTTTTATGCAGTGAATAATGACTAAAGACTATTATTGAACTAAAATGTTTTAACCTACTGTCGTTACGAGAGTAGAACCTGGTTAGATGTAAAGTTTACGTTATGTTAAAGGTATGTAAAGGTAACTTTAAGATGAGGATTTTCCCAATCAAATACATTAAATAAGATATCTGAACGGCTAATAATTGAGATTATCGAGGAAAATAGTTTATAGACTTATAACAGTAAATAAATAAATATGGAGATACGAGTTAGTGCAGTAATTTAAGTCTGGCACAAATCAAGTCCAGTATAGCGGCAGATGTTGCTCTAACTAATTTTATTGCCTTATTTGTTCTATTGCCGATCATTTCGCTATTTTCTGTTTCGTAAATCGGAAAAGCAGCTTCTATTTCTATTAGTAAATTTATTTAACGTAGAAAAGCCTAATAATGTAGGATCATCAATTTAATATCGCTTCTCGGTCTTTTGGTCGATGTAATATCGACCTCAGCGTAACAATGGTCGCGGGGATTAGGCATTTTTTGTCCTTGGCTCATATGCATATTCTTGCGTATGGGGACCCCCATGTAAAAAAGACATTGTATCACATTCTGCTTTAATGGGGATGTCAGGTAAATATGTTTTCAGCCATTTGACTAGGATCAAAGCTTAGTATCTGTTCTCTCCTTTTTTGAGATGAGAGAAAGCACCGGGTCCCGACGGCACTCTCCTCATTGCACTACGAGAGAAATTCGTGTAATATTGACGCCAGCGTGACAGTGGTAGAGGGGAAAGGGAAAATTTTTGCCCTTGGTCCATATACATATTCATGTGTATGGGTATCCCACATAAAAATGATCTTGTATCACATCCTCTCTTAGTGGTGAGGTTAGGTAAATAAGTTCTCTGCTTTTAGACCAAAATCAAATCGTAGTATCTGTTCTCTCCTAATTTGAGATGAGAGAAGGCGTCTAATCCCGAGAATTCGAACTCCGCGGCCATAATATCAATGCCAGCGTAACAGTGGTCCAGGAGACCTTGATGCATATGTATAAAAACCTTGTGTCACATCTTTAGTGGGGAAGTCAAGTAAATAACATCATTTTACTATTTGTCCTAACATTTTTGCATAGTCCTTTTTAGTTTTGCATGAAAATTCCATGATGTAATATTTGTTTTATGACGGTATCCTGTTCAGGGTACGATACGATTTAATGTAGTTCCAAATTCTTATAAAAATTAGTGGCGAAATCTTTATTCGCATTTCTTTGTGGAAGAAAGTCAGGACGGTGCAAATGAACGGCACACTTTACTTTGTGTCCTGATTCGACTCTTCTGTTGCTCACTGAGTTTGACCATTCTTGTTTTTTTTTATATCAGTCTTTGGTAAGTAGCCGTCTCCCCCACCAGAAGAAGCAGCTGCAAAAATTAGGAAAAAAAAAACAAAACAAAAAACCCCCCCAAAAAACAATAGCAACAACAGCAAAGGACATAGCAGTAATAGCAGCAACAACAACAATAAAAAAGAGTAGTAACAACAACAGCAGCAGCAACAGAAAATGGAGGTGGAGGAGGTGATGCCATCCCCTAGAGCATCGTCCTTCAAGAGAGGGAGAGAGATCGAGTAGGGGCAGGTGAGGAAAAAAGAAAAAGGACTGGGCGAAGCAGGGCAGAGAAAACATTGGAAATTACAAGTCTCAATTTGATCCTGCTTCACCAGCTAGACAAAAAGGCATGACAGGAAAGACAAAGCCTTCTTTCTTCTCCTTCTCGAGCTCAGGCATCACCCAGCCCATCTAAAAGAAAAAAGCCTTTCCAAAGAAGGAGGGCATCTGCAAAGTGGTCAAACTCGCAGTCGAGAGCGACCTTCCTTCTCTTAGAAAGGCCCACCTCAATTAGTTATTTAAATTCACCTCTGTTGGCTTTCCATCAATAGAGGATCCAGGGAACTTCCCGAAGGCTTCTGGGGTAATAATACTTAAAAAAAAAACGAAAAACACTGGCGGCATACTCAAAGTATGGGAAATGAGATCTGCCTCCAAAGAATCTCGTTTCTGCATAGCGTAAAGTGGGTACTAGTTGCGAGTCTGGTTTGCGTGAATCGGATCAAACCTGATGTTTTTAGTCCCATCAGGTCACAACGGAGCATTTCCTTAGCAGATCTCACTTCTCATTAAGCTAGTCTCTTATGTTCTCCTAGTTAATGTGAATGACTGTCGTTCCAGGCCTCCTCTTTTGTTGTGGTTCTTCTTTCAAGATTCCCCATCTCCCCAGTTTTTATCCCCGCTTTTTATTTTGATTGGACCAGGCATTTATATTTTCCACCCACAAATTATTTGCTTCTCCCACGCCATTAGCGCATGGGCTTCTTGATTCTGCCTATCGACAGAATACAGCAGCAATTATTATTCTCTTTTTGTATATATATATATATATATATATATATATATATTCAGAAATTTTGTCATCATGGGTATATTATCAGGTCACCTGTGAAAGTGCGGTATTTTGATACATGTTCGAATTGAATGGAGAGTAGTGAGTTCTTGTGGTGATTGTGTCAATAGATGGAAAATCATTCTAACTATTGACACTAGCTAGGAGTAGGATAGTTAATAATGGCCAAACATTTTTATCCTCTTCCCTTGAGCTTGTGCCACAAACAATGTATTTGTTTAATAAACAAAACTTTATTCGGTTACAGTCGAACCGCAAATGTACTTATGTGTTTCTTTTTCAAATTCCCCTTTTTTCATTATTCTCTAGGTTTTGTTAGCTTCTTTGTTGGCCTTTCAGCATTTTAAATTTTGATAAAAGTGTCTGTTTTTTGTTGCATAAATAAAATATGCATATTATTTTTTTGCTATCAGATGAGTATCAATTGTTAATTATTAAGAAAACCGGTTTGCTTTTGAAACCGTTCTTTTATTGTAACTTTGAATCTCTGCCTAATTATTATGTAATTATAAATTTATGACAAATTTTGTAGTGAAAATACATTCATATTAAATTTATTTAGATCATTTAGATGAACAGTTGATTCAATGCCTTTCGCAGACATATCAAAACATTGTTTTGTGTTCTATCGAAATAAATTTTGAACGAATAGATTGCATTAATTGTATTTATTTGACGTAAATACTTAGTTTCTTCATTAAGGATTCTTGAATTGGACAATGCCGATTTAAAAAAACTGAGACATTTCTATTCTGGGAGAGTCTCTGTTTTGCTCCACCCCTCCTTATATAGGGCAGTTAAGCTAACGTGCCCTACGGACGTCGGCGGTATTGTCCAGGATGGTTGGATGACGACAGAGTTGGGAACAGGGAGCCTGGGACAATCCGTCGGAGTCCTTATGCTGCAGATTTCCGGCCTGTATGTGAGTAGTTTTTTTTCTTTCCTCTCTTTTATTTTTCAGGCCTAGAAGATGTCTGTTAGCCAGTTTGAATGCGAATGACTTGAGGGATCGGGGTAAGGCTGCTCGCCTACTTCGTGATCTCTTGTTCGGTGTGGATGTCGCCGCGATTCAAGAGACCCACTTTGTTTACAACGTCGATGCTTGTGTGCTGTCTAACGACTTTGCCGTCTATTCTATACTTTTGGCTTTGTGTAAAACTTAATTTCAACTATACGGCAAATATATCGAATATGATGGCTGTTCTGCCATCAACAGATCAGAGAAAGTACAAACGTGAAGCGAAGAATTATTGATGTTTAATCTCCTTTTAAAAGACTTCGAAAATTAACCGACGGAGATGATAATTTTTCGGTCCACTGCTGTTTACTTACAGATAAGTTTAGTGATAGATTGGCATTATTAACGTGCATCAGCTAAAATGTTTCGAATGTTGACTGGAGGTCCTTCTCGAGAGCAGTTGTCAATCTTACTATCAAACCTGTCTTAGAAGTAAATAGTCGTATCATCTGCATAAATACCTAGTTGGTAAGTTCAAAGTCTCATATAGTTCAACGATGTCAACACATATAAAATCTTGAATATTTGGTTGTACACACAAATCTTTAAACATTTTTTGTAAATTAACTTATGATATTCATAAGCATGACCATGCATGTATTTACAGAAAGAATCATGAACACAAACAGATACATGCAGGTTCATAATTTTTGGCTCTAAATCAAACAATTAGGTCATTTTTTCAGGAATAACAAAACTTAAACCGAATAGCAGTTGATCTGTTTAATTACTGAAATAATTACTCATTATCATTTGACTAACAGAGATCAAATAAATATTTCCAAATCAAATAATCAAGGTAAATATGAATCATTCTTTTAGTAAAAATAAGTCTATTGCACTCCCAGCAGTCACTTGTACAAATCACAATATCGCTGGTTCAATTCACCGTTCTCGCCGTCTTCACACGTCACTACCTATAGTCAACGTTTTTTTTTCTCCCCTTTTTCATGGCTCCAGCACTCTTTTATCAGGCCAACACCGCGGTTCCCAGCCAATCAGCTTTCTTCGTTGTTATTCTCGGTTACACAGGCAAATTGCCTCCTCCAGTTCCACCAATCAGCACACGACTTGCTATTGGTGGAAGCATTCCAAACTGTACAAAAAAATAACCCTCATTCTTGCACATACTGCTAGAATGGCTGGACGGGAGAGTAATGCCATTTTCACAAAGCAAACTTGATGTCACGTGCTGCCCGTTAAGGTAAGACCCTTATTCTCCTATACACCAGATGCAAGCCACTCTGGCTCGCTTGCTTCTACGGGACTGTTCACCACACTTCCCCCTGATCTCATGATCACAAAACATACAGTCGCGAGCAGGTCGTTTTTGCCGGGTACTTCGTCGAGGGAGTGGAGCAACACAAGCTTCATCTTCAGATGAACTGTCATCAGGGGAGCTAGCAGGATGTACCACATTATTATTTTGCACGCTAACAGTTGGGGAGTCGTCTATAACAGATTCAGTATCAAGCGAGTGATCAGTGTCTCCTAACGGGGTTGATCTCAACTGTACTAACCGCTCACTCTCTTCAGAATCACTGTCCTGTGTATCTGTCGGGACCGTTCCTATAAAGGGACGCAAGTCCTTCACATGACGTGGAACTCCATCAATGTGCACTGACTGTGGGCTATTAACATGAGTCACGTGACCCATTCTAAATTTAGTCTTGCACCTCCCATGTGGAGTTTTCACCCAAACGACGTCTCCCACTTCATATGCTCCTTGAATATTCTGCGATTCAATGGGGGGCATAGCCTCGATGCCCCAGACACGGGTATGGTACCTATAAAGTGCATCAGCAGGTGCAGTGCTAGGCGAATGATTATCTTTAGGTGTAACGTTATACCAGTAAACCGCCTCTGGTATAGAGCACTGCTTTCTAGCTGCAATGGTTTTGATGCTTCGGTGACTTCTTTCTACTATACCATTCCCGGCAGGTGCATAGGCACACCGGAACCGCAACCGTACACCCCAATCACTCAAAAAATTCTTGAAATGTTTGCACGTGAATGCTGTGTCATTATCTGTCAATATCTCGAGTGGTGGACCCCGTTCATAAAAAATTGCCTCTAACTGCTGAACTACGCCAGTAGAATCTTGTTGACGTAGTGGACGCCATATTGCGAACCGAGAAGGCCCACAATCAATAATTGTCAGAAAATGCTTACCACCATGGTGAGTGATGTCTATCGCTAACCTATTCCAGTTGTCCCGCACGTTCAGCTTTCCTTTTCGCCAATGCACTGGAGCCGGGTCAATGGTTTGGCACGCCTCACATTCCTTGACAACGGCTTTTACCACTTCTGATGATACTAAAGGGTCTATCAACCTGACAAAGTACAGGGTCCTTTTTATGCCTGGGTGTCCGGTTTTTTGGTGGACATTAGCCACTTCGCGTGCGTCCATCTTGGTTGTTGCAGTAACACATACTGAATGCACTGGCTCCGTTTCCTCCTTGTGTAAGTTTAACCACTTTCTTGGCACCCTGGTCAGCCGGTCAACCAGATTCATGTTGGATTTGACCAGTATTATGTCCACCGTCAAGCCATATTCAGCTACAAGCTCGCGAAGTGTGTTTAGCCGTCTCCGCACTAACATTTCACAAGACGCCTTCGTATTTATTCGAGCCTTGCTAGTTAAGGTGTTCGAAATCCACTGATGAACACATGCTGAATCAGTAAAAAGATGTATTGTTGACACTTGCCATTGAAGAGCCAAATTTATACCCTTTATCGTTGCGTCTAGCTCGGCCAAATTGATGTGCTTAGCATCTCCAACCGGGCGTAGACACGATGCATCCTCAATAACGTTTCCATCTACCTCTAATACGACACCTGTGGCTACGGAACTCGCATCCACCCATACGTTCATTTCGCGGCCACTCACACACCAGTCTCCTCCTACTGGATCGGCCTCGCGTATTCTGGCTATGATGTCGGTTAACATGCAATTAATAGAGGCATTCTCAACTTCGTCATCCCATCCTGTGGTTAAAGCGCTTGCTTGTCGTTTCACAAATGCAGTGGCCACTCGTAGCCAGCCGCAAACGGGAAAGTGGTCCACAAGTTTTCCACATAACGAGAATACGCGCCGGCGAGTTATCCTCGCAGGGATATCGGGGATTTCACCACCTCGCCTCCATCGGAGAGTTCCATTGTCACTCCAGACCTGTAAGCCCAGCACCTTAGCTCCGTCTTCTAATCTCGTTGGTTCCTTGCACACTAGTCCGTACTTGGACAGGAGCTCTCTCACACGTGCAACAGGAATGAGACTCTCGTTGACATAAATGTCGTCAACATATGCCGATGTGGCATTCGCAATGGTTTTGTCTTGCGATAATACTGCGTCAATTATGGCTTTCATAATGAGAGGTGCCACATTTAAACCGAAACCCAGTCGAGTGAGGCAATATCTTTCCCCCTTCACTATAACAGTTTGATAGGGCCATAGCGCCTTCTCCACATGTATCTGCAGATACGCCCTCCGCAAGTCCAATAAAGATACATCGGCCCCCAATCGTCGCCATTCTCGCAACTTATGTTCACAAACCTCTGCGTTAGCAGTATATGGTTCTACAAAACCATTCAACTCGCGGTAATCCAGTACTGGGCGGACCTTCTGCTTGATCTCTTGTATCACTGTCATTAATGGGATTAGACACTTCGGTGGACCAAGTTCATCTTCGGGGTATGGTCGCAGCCATCCATTATCCAGCCAGGACTGCAGTTCCCTTTCATATTCGTCCCGTGCATAGTCAGGTACTGAATATTCTGCCACTCTATTCTTCAGGGTTATAGGTGGTTGTCCATTGGTCCACTTCCATGAGGCTGTCCATACTTTATTATGACGGTCGAACGCCACACCAAAGTCGGGTTCAATGATAGAAATAGCAGCACATTGGGGCTTCCTTTCTTTTTCAGGAAATTGAACTTCTCCCGAGGAATTTATGTGCACTCCTCCTAATTCTTTAATTGCGTCAATCCCAAGAAGCAGATCGAACCCAAGTAGTGGTCCGTCCACAATTAGGGCATCAATGTACACGGGTTGAGCACGACTAACATTCAACGCAATATTGCCCTGTCCACGGCATTTTAGTACCTTACCGTCGGCAGTTAAAACTTGCGTCTTCATTGGTCGCCAATTGCGACATGCGCATTTGCTCACCAACGTCTGTGAGCACCCCGAATCAACCAAGGCCGTGCACTTCTTTCCGTCTACGGCCACCTCAATGATATGTAGCGCCGCGTTTTTTAGTTGCTTGGAGAAAAGACCGGCGCTGACGTCTGTTCCCCGGATCCGTTTCCCTGGCACTCTGAGGAAATGTGTCCAACCTTGTTGCACCGAAAACACCGTATCCCGCGGCGGGATCGTTGGGTCTGGGTAGCTGTCTTCTCCGAGTAGCCTTGCCTGCAATCCTTTGCCAGGTGGTTGGGACCAAAACATTTAAAGCACACAATGCCGTCCGTCCGTTGAGCTGCTATATTCGTCTGTTGAGCTGCTGCGGCAACTGACTCATCCGGCTCTTTGCTATCGGTCATAATGGCCCGAGCGCGAGTCAGGATCTGGTCCAACGTCATAGTGTCCATTCTGGATGATGCACGGAGAAGTTGCTTGACTTGTTGTGGCAGTCCAGAAACGAAGGCACACGTAATCCATCGTTCAGGCAGTTGGCCGCCAACCAACAAAGCTAGCCGTTTCAGCTCTGCTAAAAATTCGTCTACCGTTTCACCTGGCCGAAATCGTCGTGACACAAACTGATCATACGCAGTGAATGAATCCACTGCATATGCAGTTATAAGGGCCTGCTTAATCTGCTCTGGATCTGACCTTTGCTCCTTTGTCAGTTGCCGATATACAAAGAGAGCCCCGGCTCGCAAGCGCAGTGGCAATACCCGCTCGACTTTCTTCATCTCGCAAAGTTCACAAACCAACTCCACATTTTCAATCCACTCTACAATCGGTAAATCGGTAGCAGCTCCACTGAATTCAGGTATCAGCCTGATATCGAAACTTCTGTCCGCCATGATTAGAGAAAAATTGCCGAAATAGCTTGTAGTAAAAATAAGTCTATTGCACTCCCAGCAGTCACTTGTACAAATCACAATATCGCTGGTTCAATTCACCGTTCTCGCCGTCTTCACACGTCACTACCTATAGTCAACGTTTTTTTTTTCTCCTCTTTTTCATGGCTCCAGCACTCTTTTATCAGGCCAACACCACGGTTCCCAGCCAATCAGCTTTCTTCGTTGTTATTCTCGGTTACACAGGCAAATTGCCTCCTCCAGTTCCACCAATCAGCACACGACTTGCTATTGGTGGAAGCATTCCAAACTGTACAAAAAAAAAAAAAAAACCTCATTCTTGCACATACTGCTAGAATGGCCGGACGGGAGAGTAATGCCATTTTCACGAAGCAAACTTGATGTCACGTGCTGCCCGTTAAGGTAAGACCCTTATTCTCCTATACACCAGATGCAAGCCACTCTGGCTCGCTTGCTTCTACGGGACTGTTCACCACAATTCTTTACTCTATATTCGTTCAAAGGAGAAGCTATGGAAGCATATATTCCATTTAGAGTCTTCGTTCGGATCTCGTTGGCACATCTTTTCTTTGTACATGTTATGCTGCGAATCAGATTGTTGTTAAAGAAATCTGCCATAAATTCCTTGGTGATATTCATAATCTTTCTGCTTTCTGTGTACTTGGTCCTCGGTGATATTATTTAAGAAAAAAAAAATTCGAATTCTAATACAGCTTGTAGCAGAATAAGACCCGAAATAGAACAAGAATATTGCGGTTTTATTAAAGACACTGGAGCAAAAAATGTGATATTTATGCTCAGAATGATATCAAAAAGATCAATACAAACGTAAAAGGATATATAAGTATGCTTCATAGATTATACAAAACAGAGACACAAAGAACTGTTTTAATTGTGAGGTACACTTGATTTATTTGAGAACGATAGAATAATCCGGAACATATACTAGGATAAACCCGCCTGCATACGAATAGAAAACGAATTCCGTAAACACACAAAAATAGAAAGGGACGAAAGACAATAAATAATGTGTCTTCTCTCCGGACTTATTGAACTGTAACAACAAGGTGGTGTAGAGAGAACTAAAAGTCCTACCAAGAATTATTATTGACGGACTTAATCTTAACAACATAAGATATAAATAGTTTTATGGCGACTCCTGCGACTGACTTGTTTCTAATTTGAATATTCCGTCTTCAGCACATCATGCAGAATACGTGCCTTTTTTTTCGGCAAGTAACTTTCTTTTTCGCCACGGTTTCCGTTGTAGGATACACACAACACGCTGTCGCTTGGTTTGACGAGGTAATTCGCAGTTTTCTTCGCTAAACTACCCCGACTGATTTCATTATCACAAATCGAACAGCTCTCTTTTTCCTGGTGCTTCTTCGTAATGGAACTATCTCTCTTACGTGTGTCGGTGAGTCGTCCCCTGAAGAGTCATCAGGCGTATCTAGAGTTTCTGGAATCTCTGCGTCTGTGGAAGCATCGGACTCGCAGATCTCAATTATCCGATCACTTTCAGACGATGAATCATCATCGAATTCGTGCGTCGATGTATTAGAGTCAACGAAAAGGCGAAGATCTTTTATATGCCGAGGCATCTCGTCAACTATTATTGTTTGTGGACTTACAATGTCCGTCATACGATCCACTTCATACCTGGAGGTACACCGGCCATGGGGAGCCTTCACCCACACTCTGTTCCCAATTTTGTATACACCGTGATTCTTACAACGATCAGGTAGTAACGTTGTACTAATTCCCTTCACTTTCAGTTGGTAACGGTGAATCATATTGGCAGGCGCATTAGTGGACGATATCTCATCCTTCGCCGTGATCTTATACCAGTATACTGCCTCCATTATCGAACAATGCTTTCTTGCTGCAATTCTCTTTATGCTCGGATGAGATCTTTCCACTATACCGTTTCCTGCAGGAACATATGAGCAATGAAAACGAAGTTGGACTCCCCAGTCATCCAAGAAATCTTTAAGGGACTTACTGCGAAATGCAGTGTCATAGATGCAGTGTCATGTTAGGATTTCCGATGGTGGGCCTCGTTCATAAAATACTTTCCAACTGTCTGATAACGCTTCTTGAGTGTTGTTGAAGCAGATGTCGCCATATTGCAAACCGACTTGGGCCGCAATCAATCAACGCAAGGTAGTTTAGCCCACCGTAATGCATAATATCCATTCCCAAGCGGGTCCAGATTCCAGTCACACTTAGGTTGCCACGTGGCCAAAGACTTGAGACTAGGTCAATTGACTGGCATTCTTTACATTTTCTGACCACTGACTTGACGGCCGCCTTGGATGTGATTAGGTTTTTTGCTCTTACTCTTCTTTTTTTGCAAGCCTAGAAAATATCAATTAAGATAGCTAGTCTGAATGCGAAGGGCTTGAGGGATCGGGGTAAGGCAGTCCGCCTGCTCCGGGATCTCTTGTCTTTCGGCGTGGATGTCACCGCGATCGAAGAGACCCACTTTTTGGTTTGCAGCGTTGATGCGTGTGTGCTGGAGAGCGACTTTGTCGTTTATTCAGCATATGGGGACCGGCATGCCAGGGGGGTTTCTTTGCTGGTTAGGCGTACTCTTGATGCGAAGGTGGATCTTGTGTATACCGATGTCGAGGGTCGGTTGATCGTGGCCGATATTGCCGTGAAAAGTGGTTCGTTCAGGTCGTTGATAGGGGGTGGGGTGCTATTGGGAGAAGCGGTGATCGTAGCCTGGTTGATCTGATGGAAGTGTTTGGTCTCGTCGATAGATACTGGGTCGATTGCCCCAGGGGGAAAATGTGGACGTGGGCTCTTAATTGGCTTTTTACCCGAGTAGTTAGCTACCTGGATAGAATGTTAGTTAGAAGAGCCGACGTAGACTTGTTAGATTGTCCCACGTTCCATTGGGTAGGCTATTCGGATCACAAACTCATTTGTGCCCGGGTGGCGTTAGATCGTAAGCCTAGAATAGCTGACTACTGGAAGTTCAATCTCTAATTATTGGACAGGCGGGACGTCCAGGAGCAGCTAACTATTAGGTTGGTGCAAAAATAATGCCGTTTTCTCACATAGTAACATATGTGAAAAAACGACATTATTTTTGCACCAACCTAATAGCTTAGTGCAGCGGGAGCTAATGGGAGCGGTTATCAGGAATAAGTGGTGGGAGAGACTTAAGGATAGGATTAGGTCCTTCACCACTGATTTCAGCAAACGGCTCGATAGAGCTGAGAAAGTGAAGACGCTTAAGGCTAGTTTTTTCCGGGCGGTGGCTGGGGGGATCCCCTAGAGATAGCCTTTGCTAGAGAGGCCCTGGAGCGTTTGACTATCGAGCGCTACATGGGGCAGGTAATTAGACATAGGTTAAGCAAGGTGCCTTCCGAAGCTGTGAACATGGGCGCAGACTTGCGCAAGGAAGAGATCTGTCGAGTTTCCGATCGTTACATTCGTTAAGTCAAAACCCCAGACGGGCATACTCTTCGAGTCACTGACGGCATGTGCGAGGCATTTCGGCGGCATTTTGAGAGCCGGTTTACCAAGGAGCCTGGTCTCTGTGATGAGGAGTTAGTTTCGTAGCTATTTGGTTGACTTTCCTCGCCTTTCGCTGACTGAAGCAGCTATCTGCGAGGGAGAGATCATGGGGGGGGGCGAAGTCTACGCGTCATTGAAGAAGATCGCCAGAGGCAAATCGCCCGATCTGGATGGTTTGCCTTATGAATTGTACTTGAGGCTGTCGCACATCTTTGTCCCGATTTTGACTGTCGTGTTCAACAACTGGTTCCGGCAGGGGTCCATCCCCAACCGACTCACCAGGGGTGTGATCCCCCTGTTGAAGATGGGCAAGGGTGTTGTGGGGAAATTAGATGATTACAGGCCCATAACTCTGCTGTTAAAGATTTGGGCTAAGATCATGCAGGGGCGTTTACAGTCAGTTGACGAGTCGCTGTTGGGTCCTGAGCAGACTTGTGCTGTGAGGGTCCAAACAATTCAGAGCAACCTGCATCTGATCCGCACGATTATAAAGGGTGTAAAAGACGACGATGAGGCCGCGCTGATCAATTTAGATCAGTCCAAGGCATTTGATAGGGTTGACCATCGCTACCTTGCTGCTGTCCTGCAGGCCGCAGGATTAGAACCCAACTTCTGCCGCTGGATTAGCCTCCTGTATCGCTCCCCCAGTGCTGTGGTGCAGGTGAACGGGAGACTGTCGGGCGCCTTTGTGCTGTCTAGGTCGGTTCGTCAGGATTGTCTACTGTCGCCCATACTTTATGCTTTGGCCTCTCCTTCGCTGGCTGAGGGACAGGGCGTGCAGTCCAGCCCTACGTGGAATCGCCGTTCCTGGAGGGGCTCGTCAGAGTTTTCGCGTACGCAGATGACGTATCTGCTTTCGTCTCGTTCCGCAGCGACATTGAGGCGGTACTGAAGGCGCTTGATCGATATGAAAAGGTGTCAGGGGCCAGGAATAACCGCGACAAGTCGTCCGGCTTGCGATTAGGTGCCTGGAAGGTGGTCGATATTCCGGGGCCCTTCGGTTGGATGGACGGTACTGTCCGCATTCTGTGTGGTTTGGACCCGACCTCCAGCTGGAGGAAAATTGGTCTGAAGTACGAGCAATGATCGACGCTGCCGGTCCGCCCCTTATGGGACTATGTCAGCGAGTTAACGGCTCGTCTCGCTCCCGAAAAGCTCGTGCTCATTGATGGCGCATAAAAATTGTGTTTCTGACGCTGCTGGCCACGGGCCGAATGGTGATTTGGACGACGCGACAGGAGGATGTCTTACGAGGCAATCGTTTTTCTCATCGGGATCTAATCCGATTCTTTGAGCATCAGCTCAAGATAAAGCTTAGAACTGATAGAAAACGCCAGTCTTCAGCGAAAGGTGGATGACTGAGGCGAGCCTGGCTAGTTTGAACGGGGTTAGACTTGATTTTCTCTTTTAGGTCAACCTACGTCACATCGGGGTGGTTTCTTGTGGAGCTCTCCCCTTGGTTAGGTTAGACAAGCTTTTGTGTACCTAGTTAATGTGAGTAAGTGTTGTTCCTGGCTTGTTCCTGTCTGCATCTTTGGTTATGAACCAAGTCGAGATTCCCAACCTCCCCCTTTTCATCTCGACTGGGTCAGCTTTTATATTTTCCATGCCCATATATATTTTCTCCTTTCCCACTCTCTTAGTGAGAGCTTCTTGATTCTGTCCAATGGGCAGAATACAGCGGTCTCTCTTTTTTGGGGGTTGGACGGGCCCTAATAACATCAGTTATGTTTAGTTTACTTTGTGTTGATATTTAGTTTGTTATTGGGTTCATCTTCCTCCCCTCTCATATTCAATCATCCATAAATTTTTAAGTATAAATTTTATAATCATTAGATTTTTATGGCATGGGGCACGTTTTGTAGGTTCCCCTTGAGAGGATGCGGTATTATGGTGTATGGATGATTTATTGGTGACGGGTGAGTTTTTGTGGTGAATGGGAAAATTGTAATAAGTGAATGGGTCGTGAATCGAGTTAGCTAGGTATAAGATAGTTAGTGTTGACCAGCCTCAATCCCTCCCCTTTTCAGCCTTGTGCCGTAATTGTATTTTATATAAAATAAATAACAATTTGAATATTCCGTCTTCAGCATATCATGCAGAATACGCGCCTTTTTTTCGGCAAGTAACTTTCTTTTTCGACACGGTTTCCGTCGTAGGATACACACGACACGCTGTCGCTTGGTTTGACGAGGTAACTCGCAGTTTTCTTTGCTATAATCAGAAATAGACAATTTACATATAATAAGGGAAGAGAGTCTGGAGAATTTGACACTCGCAGGATATATTGAAGGCAAGAGGAACAGAAGAAAGCAGCGTGTATCGTGTTTGTGTAAATGGATGGCAGAACAGGTAATGCGAGTCACGATGAAAAGACAAACCATACTAAGAGCTACAAAGGATAGAAAGTTGTGGAGAGCCATGATCGACCACGTCCTGAAGGGGCATAGGTACACAGAAGAAGAAGATGATGATGTAGCAAGTAAATCAATAATCTTTTACTTTTTCTTTACTTCATAGAAAATAGCTTAGATTCATATCATCAAATCAAATAATGAAATTGACTCCTTTTTATTTTCTTGAGATTCTTCACTCTTTATTTTCTTGAAATTGTATTAATTTAAATTTTATTGTATTTGCTTATTATTTCTATTGCATCTGGAGTATTTCTGTCTGACATTCCACTTAGAACTGAGTTTCTACTTCGTTCATGGTTTAGGCTATCATCTCAAAACTGGATTCCCCCAAAGAAATTCCTGCAATAGTCCTTAAGAAATATGTTTCTGAGCTGGCTTCTGTTCTTTCTGATGTATACAGTAAATGCCCTAAACAATGTTCGGTTTGAAGCTTCAACAGGATCTACAAAGGTTTATTTAAAAATTGCCAGGAATTAAAAATATCAGTTTATTGAAGTGTAAATTTTTTTGCCATTCTTTTCTTTGGCTACATTGTGTACATTTTTATATCTTGGTCTTTTCAAAGTTTTCTCCCAGAGCCTTTTTAATGGTACCATATTCAATGGTGTTTATTGCTGCTTATGTAAAAATAGCACACTATTTGTTAGTGTACAGTTTTAGATTATAATCATCATCGTTTTAACATGAAATTTGAACTGAATTGTTTACATTTTACAATCGGTAGTCTTTCGAAAAAAGAACTAAGGATGCAATAGACATTCAAAAAAGCCGGAGAACACATAAGAAAAATGTTTAAAAATAAAACGAAGATAATATTTCATCTCAGGATTTCAGAAAACAACTATTCTTGTATTGCGTGATTAGGCGTTGACGAGGGATACATCTAAGTAACGAAGTGGCCTTTTAATAGTCGATGACTATTATTTACAAGGAATTAGGTATGTCGGTCTCTAACTAGTGATAAAATCTTAATTTAAACAGGAATATACCAACGGGATGAGGTGGTAAACCACGATGAGTAAAAAGAAAAAGAACTCAAGAATGGAAGCCTGAGAAAACTACTGTACCACTTTATTCAGTGCATTTATCACTTTATCATTATACAAATAAACTGTAATATAGTATTTATAACTTTTATTGATTCCAACCAGTACGAATATTCGTAAGGTTCACTGCAGGAATATTATTATTGTTTGATATTACTCTTACATATTGTGATGCACCAGTACAACAGTTAGCTTCTTGGAAACTTAATTTTTAGCACAGGCTAATTCCAAGATATTCAGCATGTATTTACTACTACTCCCAAAGACAAAACTTCCAAGTTCCAAAACTTGTCTAATCCCAAGTTTGTTTTTATGTCAAAGAAAACAACAGCAGTATACTTTTATTGGGCGTGAATGATTTTGTATGCATAAGTTGATTCTACACGACTAAGGAAAAAATACACAAGAAAATATCAAAATAAGCAATTTAATTAGAAATCTCTGTAGAATATCGCATAAGACATACTGATATTGGTTTTGTTTTTCCCTTATAAATAAACTTTTTTTAAAAGTTAATATCTGACACAGCAACTGAATATAAAAGCCAGGAATTGAAAAGCAGCGATAATGATAAAGGACGAGAATAAAAATAAATAAAAGAAACACACACAAAAAAACAAAAAAAGCAATAAGGATTTTTTCGTTTGAACCAATACCAGAAAAAGCGAGAAGCGGATGTGCCTTTTTTATTGACTGCATACTTGTCAATTGTTGTTATATCAAGATACCCGTACGTCTTTTGTAATTTTATTCAATGGTATATGAATAGCTCACAGTGGGTTGTGGATTCGAAGATAACTATCAAATAGAAGGTCACAAAAGATTAAAAATAATATTGACTGATTGGAAGTAAAGAATTACAGCCATTTCAAAACTAGATATTTGGCTTAAATTGATGAAACTCACTTAAGAAGGTTTGCTGTTATTCGTTTGTTTAAAACAGTTAAGTCGGTGCGAAAATATTTTCTTTTACATTTTTTATGAATATAGTTGGGTAAGAATTCCATTGCAAGTGCTGCTTCTTCAGAATGTTCTTCTGAAAAAACAATACTTGTAATGGAATTCGATAAAATTGAAAGTGTGCTCAACATAGAAAATTTTAATTTAAGCTTTGTTATCTTTGTTATAATAGCGTAACATCAGGGGAGCGTAACTATCAAAATAGTCACCTCAAACTCTAATCTTGCTGAACGAAGACATTTTATCTCATTTTGATTTGATAATTTTTTAACAAAGACAATATATTGTTTGATGTTTTGTGAAATGTGAATGATTTAATAACACAAAAGCAAAACAAAACCTGTTGTTCAAAAGTATCTCCGGGACGGAAAAATAACACTTGAAGTAGGTTTGATGTAATTCCTAGATGAGGAGTTATTATTTACATTCGGACTAATGAATTCATCATTGTTATCATCACACTAACATGTCCACCAGTCTTCTTCAGGTGTTTGGTAACCCTCACTTTGGTAGCCCTCAGTTTTACTTAATCTATGGCAGATTGCTCTCGTTCCGCTGTCCATGTCTAGGGACTTTTTAGTAATATTTTTTATTGCTTGCCCTGCTTTCAATTAGTGTAACACTCAGCCAGGGACTGAACTCACAATTATTTGGCCTTTATATGTAGGAAAATTCTTGACCTAGAACTTGCAGCCGTAAAACTAATGTTCTTCCATCTTCTCTGCTGTTGACGCTTGACTTTCTTTAACGCCACTTCCGTTTTCTTACTGCTGCTGACGAAACCTTGTTATCGTTTATCATTCATTCTTTCTTTCTCTCTCTCTCTTTCTTTCTTGCTCGCATTAAGGTTACTAGCGAACCGTTTGCCGATAGTCAATTATGTAACACGATTTGTTTTAAATTGTCTTCAATAACACCAATTATGCTTGTGGATGCCAAGATATAAATTTCTGTGTACAAATGCATTGTATATAGATGAACATAAATATACACAGAAAATGACATGTTTTGAGGAGAAAGAACAATCAAAGAACATGGTTCAGGAAGACAGAAGATGGCGATTGAAGTTGCATTCAAATATTATTATCGTAGGTGGCAGGGAATCAAGAAACTGGAAGAGAGTTCCACAGGTGATTTGCGAGAAAAGAAACTATTAGAATAGAACTTTCGGTTATATCTAGCTAGTTCAATAGTAAAACGCCAAGGCCTAGTTAGCAATTCACTGGGTCGATGTATTCGAACAATTGCCATGAAAATATTTATAGAAAAGACAAAGAGAAACCACGTCAAGGCTGTGGGAAAGTAACTGAAGTCGAGTGCCAGGTTAGGATCGATAACATTACAGACCCTTCATTGAATTCTGTCTAGAATCTCGAGATATATAGCAGGAGTACCAGACATATGTGGCCGCAATATGGATTATGTCGAGAAAATTATTTGGCATTATATGTATATCACACAGTAGAGATTCTGTTCTTATTGGAAAATCAGGCAAAGATATTCCTGATGATTCGTGAGTGGAGTTGTTAGAGATTTACATGCAAAGCATTTTATTTAATCAGCAATAGAGGACCACACTTCATGCTGATTAAAGAGAGGAGGGGTTGAGGATTTATCCTTATTTAACACATGCTTACAGAGTCGCCAGTAATCACGAGAAGCAAACTTCTGAGAGATATCTCATTCTATCAGCAAACATTGACTTAGTTTCGTTAAAAACATGCTTACACTTATTGTGAGCGGATACAACGCGGCATCTGTTATGATTTGAACGTTGGTAAAGAGATTCATATGGGCTACAGCAGCTGAACATACAGGAAAGAACCAAAGAGAAGATAGCAGTTTCACTTGGTATTTCACCCAGGAAAAACTAATTTATTACGATTTTCAATGGGAAGATTAATAACTTCACTCCAAAGGGTGTCGCGAAGAAAATCATGAAATTTTCCCGAGCATAGACGTAGCCATGCACGTTCAATCTAGAATCTTTTCAGTAAAGTGGTAGATAGCCAGAAACAGAGAATTCAGTGGTAGAGATTGAGGAGTTAAAATAGTCAATGTTTACTTGGTTTAGTTCTGAATATTTTGTTTGTGAGGATGGCGTTTGACATGGTTTGGTTCCGAGAATTTCATTTGTGAGGATGGCGTTTGGCATCGTCTGTTTTCGATCTTCACGGTGTGCTGGCAAAGACGTGACTTTCTACTGACTACTTGTCTACTAGTCTACTAACTACTGCTATAGTCTACACTAATCTACTATACTCTTTTTTTGGTGGAAGGGGCCTTTTTATAATGATGAGAGTAGGATGATGAAATATCCTTCTTTTTTATCATCACTGATAAGGTTATTTTAGAATGATGAAATATCATCATCATTCTAAACCATAACAGAAGTTTCCCCATAAGAACGGAGTGTCTTAAAAATAATCATCTTTTTCCATGAAACGGTTCTTGCCTGAAGTTCTAGCACTGAGTGCCGACTTTTGTATGTTGTTATTTCGTGTTGCAAATTATTTTGCATTTTATTTTCATATTGTTTTTCTTGGCTAAGGCTGTTTTTTTTATTTGCATAGCTGGTATGCCTGTTCTATGAAACAGGTAGACCAAGTGAGCTTCTATGCTGCCGGAGTCGATTTTTTTTACGTGTCAGATTTGATTACTTGCTTTTTGGTGAGCCTATGTTTGGGATTTGAGGCTGTTGTTGGCGGAACAATTTTATTATTTATTTGTTTTGGTTTAGAGCAATTCTTAGATTATGAATGGTTTTAGAGCAGTTTTTACCATCACTGGTGTTTTCTATTCAGAATCTGAAGGAGTCCTACTTTTCGTATTTTTTTTTGTAGGAAATGTTACCTGTTCGTTTTGTAGTATCACTGGTTTTTAATCTGTCAGTGGGGATTCGTAGCTGAATGTCACGGTCCTTCATAGTCCAGCTTAGTCATCATTCAGAAAAATGCTTCATGTTTCTTTTAGACTTTTTGGTAACAGCAGAACTGTTATGTTCGGTTGGAAGTTATACCACGGTTCAAATGACAGCGATAAGTACATTTCTCATTCAAACTTGTAGGGTGTTTTATGAAGTTGTTTTTTTTAGGCAGTTGCCAGTATTGTCTTTTTTTTGTTTTTTATATACAAGTGGAAATATTCATAATTTTTCCTTTTAAAATGCACGTGGTGAGAAAATGTTCTCCCACGATGAAGAAATATCCTTCTTTTCTATCATCACTGATGACAAGGTAATTTTTAGAATGATGAAATGTTATTTTTCATCATCACTGATGGCAAGCTTATTTTTAGAATGATGAAATATCATCATTACACAAGACCATAACTGGTCCACCTCTGTTAACAACGGTAAAGACGTTATAGCTTCATACCAAATAACAAAAGTAAAGACCTTATAGGTCCATATCAATTAACAAATGTAAAGGCGTTATATGTCCACCTCATTTAACAAAATAAAGACGGTATAGATTCAGCCCAATTAACAATGGTAAAGATGATATACGTCCACCTCAATTAACGAAATGAAATATGTTATAGGTCAATCTCATTTAGTAAAGGTAATACATTCACTTCAATTAACAAAGATAAAGACGCTATGATACTTAATTACTTTAGCCACTGTCTTAGGATAAGATCGTTGGAAATTTCAGAAGAATAAATTATAGATCCACCTCAATTAACAAAGTCAAAGACGTTAAAGGACCACTTCACTTGACAAAAGTAAAGGCATTATAGGCTCATCTCAATTAATAAAGTTATGAACAAAGGTAAAGACGTTATATGTCCACCTAAATTAACAAATTTAAACGCTTTCTAGTTCCATCTCAGTTAAGAAAGTTAAAGTCTATAACGGCCTACCTCAATTAGCAAAAGAAAAGACGTCATGTGTCCACCTCTATTAACAATGCACATAATACTGTGAAAAAGTATACGCCTGTTGAATCTGCATTTTCTTACTTATCATTGCGCATTTTACAAATACATAATAATACTCATGCACTCATTCTTGTTTTCGGATTCTAATTTATGATATGGTACTTAAATAAACTAGAACATTTCTTAGAAATTTTTTGTTGAAAATTTCAGAAAAATAAATTTACATGTTGATGTCAGCACTACATTGAAGGGGTAATGCCGAATCAACGCGGTCGAATTACTCTTGTGTTGTTATGATTAGTGAATGGCATAATCCGCAGGTATTATTTTGTCAGTAAACCACTTGAGTTTTGGTATACAATCCATAAATAGGAAGGTTTATTGGACTAAATTGGACCCTAACATTGCTAACATTTGAGAATCAGTCATTTACAATTTGTTTTTAATTGTAATAACTGTTGGTATTTACTTGTTGCCATGATAAAATTATGTAAGATAGAAAAATTGTAGTAAAAGTGATGCCGTCCTTACTTACTATGTATATTAAGTGCAAAACTAGATGAATTGAAGAATACAATGAAATCTCTATATGATTTTGCTTCCAGTTACTGAAAAGCATGTGAAATGTATTACTGGTTCGTTGTTTAAATTGCTGAAATTTAAACAACGAACCAGTAATAGCTTAATTTAGCTAATTTAATTATCTTCAGAAAATGGTTCATTGTTCAAACGATTCGTTAAACGAACCTTTCGTATATGGGTATCTCACTGTCATTCATTATTCACGAAAATATAACATCAAAAGATGACCAAAATATCATTAACAATTGGATATTATGTTATTTTAATATAAAAATTAAAAAAAGAAAATAAAAAATTTTAAGGTAGACAGAAGTGTTTTGATATTATAAAAGATAGATTGTAAAAACTTTGTTGTTGAAATATTTCGAGAGGAAACAGGGCTAGAAATATTACATTCTGTATAACCTTAATTTTATAGTGGCTTTAATAATTAGTCATAGTCAATATCGTAACTATATTTTCAATAACTGTTATAAAATACAAGACTGCAATTTATTATATTTATAAGACAGTTACAGTATTATCTTTAGAATGATTTCTTCTGTGTCCACTTTAGTAAAATTGCGCAATATTTTAATTTTGAAATATTTTAGTGGCATCATTTCTCGTGCATAAATGATTGTACGACTTACAGTGTTGTCCTAAGTTTTTGGACAACAATGAATATTTTTTTCAAATTTAATCTTAATACTCATTAAGAACGTTTTTCAATTTTGCAATGTTTTGAAAATTAATCCTTGTATATGGTGCATTGTAAAGTTGTGCTGACCAGTGTCAATGTGCAAAGCAAAATATTTTGTATTGTTATTAAAAAATAAAGCAAATGAATAAAAAACTAAAATATCTTTTGTAAACGCATTGAAACCAGTTAAACTCGGCCGACAAAGAAGCTGATCAAACGAGAAAGAATTATAACAATAAAGATTTTTTAGAATTCCAAGTATATTCTTTATTATATGATTTATTAATTCTGATTATTCTATATTATTTATTATTTTGACATCGTGAATTTATTAGCAAATTTAGGAAACTGAATCAATGAAAAAATTTAAATATTTTAATTGTTTGCGGCTGCCTAAATGATATTTAACATACTCAACAATATCTACCGATATTCACTCTGTGTGAGATGTTCTGATTTGGAAAGTTTGTCATGTTGCTATCAAATACAAGATAAATTACAGCTGATGTAAACTATATTGCTTGCTTTAACTTATGGAATTTATTTTTTATAGTATTCAATCGAATAATTACTAAATCTTGTTTTAAACTTAAAATTTATTTGTTTATCAGAAGATTTTTACAAATATCCCAAATTGTATTGTTTGATGTCTCCAGTGTCTTGACTTTAGGGCCACTTGCCACTTGAAATCGATAAGAAATGACATCGGGGTCACTGGCACTTATGCGTATCTGAGTCATTCTTTGCCAATGGAGCCAAATTGTCTTGCGGTAAATCCTTCAGGAAATCATTTTTTAATTTAATGTCTACTGTGGGGATCATGTTTTCTCTCCTCCTTTTTTAATCGATAAAAGTATTTATAAATAGTGAGGCATTTTAAAACTTATAACGAATGCCTACCAACTGGTTCAGAAGTCCTTCGTTCTGACGCCCCTATCTTAAGCAATAAAATGATACAAATTTTCTATTTTATATTCTTTTTAACGATATTTTATCTTTTGCAAATACGAAAATATCGATTATATTAAATCCGCACCTTTACTACATTAAACTACTGTATTTGTGCAATCAAAGACGAAAGAAAACAGAACTTGTTTTATTTACGTGCAAAACATAAAGGTATTGGAGTTGTGCTGGCTGTTTTACTTTCTTCGAGAACTTAAACTATGACACTAATTAGACACAGTAGATATTGTTTTAAGCAAAACTTGGGGGTATTCTTTATGGCATATTTAATGGAAAACCAAAATACTTAACAGCAAGTATGGCATATAAGGAATATATGTAAAGAATCCTTACGCAGTGGGAAACTTCATAGTAAGTTTAAGAGAAAATTTTTTCGGTGTGTGCATATTAAAATCGCTTGTTTTTATATTTACTCAGTCTCCACTATTATTGAAAATTATCATTGAATTAAAAGCAAAAATTAAAATTTGCAAAATGATTTTCTATGTAGTTCTTATTTTCCTGTAATTATTAATATCTTCTAATTATAAAGATTTATGTTAGTAGAAAATATGAATAAGTCTGAGAAAACCGTTACCTCTTGTAAATGTCATGTGGTTCAGAGAGAGAGAGAGAGAGAGAGAGAGAGAGAGAGAGAGAGAGAGAGAGAGAGAGAGAGAGAGAGAGAGAAGAGAGAGAGAGAGAGAGATGAGTCTTTGTTGTCTCTCCACGCACTGGAGGTGAAAAGTGAGCAAGAATTTCATATTTTCCGTTGAAGACAGGCTGCAATTTGGCGTTTTGTTGTGGCCAATCCGGAACTCCTATACATGCAGGGTTTGGCCGAGCCTTAACCTTACTGCTGCTATGTGGGTGTTTTGACCCAGCGTGTCAGTGTGTTAAAGTATATATATATATATATATATATATATATATATATACTAGCCGAATTATGTGCGCCTTGCTTTGTTTCACATATGTTTTGTCCGAAAGTTTTAAATCATTGTTATAATTTGTGGAGAAAAATAATGCATTTCAGTATTACACAATGATCTTGTCGATGTGACCTCCATCTTCTGGCTTTCTCCTTCTATATTTTGGATAAGAGTGATTGTTTTGTTTAAATTTAAATTTAATTTAAATTAAAGGGAAAAAAATTTCAGTTCGGCTCGCTTTGATAAAAATGAAATATGAAATCCAAGTACCCTGGGTAATGTAGTCTCAGAATATATATGGTTGTGCGGTCTATCTTCAAAACCCTAGGAGGAGTTTGATAACAAACAGGCAGAGGCTACACCATTATTTATATATATATATATATATATATATATATATATATATATATATATATATATATATATATATGTGTGTGTGTGTAAGGTGTCAAAAAGTTAAATATTAAGAAGGAAAAGAAAATAAATAAAATAAACTTCAACAATGAATAATATTAGCATAATATTTTTAAACTCATAAGAAAGTTTTCGAAAAAGTGATCATGTCAAGAACTACTATATGCTGTGCTCCCATTTATTAAGCATAGTTTATTTGGGGGAAAAAACGTACGAGTGTAGATCGAATCCATTTCAATAATATGATTATTTGAAGCTAGCCTGCTAATCACTACTCAACGCCTAGTCGCTCTTAGGCGTAGAGTAGTTTACTAAGGCAAATTTAATATGGAGCACGCATTGAGGACGAAATCATCATATGTTGGACTAAGTTTCTTCCCCACTTCACACCGAAGACATTTTGGCTGACAAGAAAACAATTTGTGATGTACGAACATGATTTTCGAGTATCCATGTTTGTCGTTTCATTCTGTGAAAACCGAAATAAGAGGGAATATTTACTAATGAAGACATTTATTTTCTTTTGAAACTTAAATTCTTATCAAAATATTCAACGTATATTTTGTAAACTTCTCGAATTTGTCACGATTTAAAATATTTATGTTTAAAATACCTTGACATTAATGTGTTAAGAAGAATTCGTCATCTATAATGTGTGGGTAGAACGTTTGGAGTCCGATTTCAATTTAAAAAAAAAAAAAAACTTTTTAAAACTAGCGTCAAATTATTTGAAATGAGCTATTGAACCCGTGTCCTAATTAGTGCATGATGGGCAGATATTTTCGAACAGTGTTCCATTTATTTTATATGGCCTCAAATTCCCAGATAAAAAGAAAATAACTCGACAGAAACCGTTATTATAAAAATCGAAGGTTCTTTCGAAATGGATAACCTTCTGTTAATATTTCAGATAAACATCATATATACTGATGATCCTTATAAAATGGTCCCTTTTTTCTTTCTAATTCAAAGATGGATAACAGTTTAGAATTTTTTGAATCTGATTTGGCATCCAAATTATAATCAAACTGAATAGTGAGAATATATAAATATTTAATGGAATCATTTTACGCTTCATGAAAGTAACCCAAGAATTATACAGTTTGAAAGCAGATGTTTTTATGTCATTGATAAAGAATTAAACTGATTCGCGATGATTCATTTCTTCCATGTAGATTCAAATTCTGAAATGTCGCTTATATGTCCTATAAGTTTATTATTTTAATGTTATGATAATTCTGAGTGATGTGTACCAAAGCATCCAATGAATAGATATATTTTACGTTATGATAATTTCGAGTGTGCAAATAAATCATTTATACGACAAAAAATAATAAATGCATGAATTTTTATTCGCATGTCAAATTTGCAGAACTTTTTTTTTTTTTTAAATATCAGTTATAAATGGCATAAACATGCGTTTCAGATACGATAGGGGCTATTTTCAATATAAACTCTTTTATTATTAAATTAATACAAAAATATGAGAATCTTAAAACATATAAAAGTCTGATTTGAAACTATTTAAAATCTAATTTCTAGCATCCTCATGTGATAAAGGCATATTGTAAATCAGTGTAATTTCTCATATTCAGCACCTTTGTAGATAGCGTATAATAGTCCTCTTCAAAATTGTCTTGTTCTAACTCACAAAAGTTCTGCAAGTATTCCAAGTTCTTCACAGTTTTTACGAAGAATTATGGAATTTCAGTTGTTAGTGATAGTTTTTAAATATTTTTCGAATGTTTAACAAGTTAACAGGTCTGAACATTTTCACAAGGACTGTTGATTTCCTTGGTTTTTGTGATGCGACTAGTTTAGATATTGATAATTTTCAAAAGCATCATTTAGTATTTCTCGTATAAATCCGTGCACTTCCTTTGGATCATATTTCACTAACTTTGCTGGTATCAGGGCCTGTTTTTTCTGTTGTTATTGAGTCTTTTGAATAGCTTTTTTCACTTCATCATATTTAATAGATTTCAAAAGTTTCCTTGATTGACCAATGAAATTAAATACTTTTTGAGAATTATCATTATAGAAATGGTCATTGAAATAACTTCTCATTGTCTCATATATTTCTCTAATATTAGTAAGATATTTGATTGTCATGAACAAATAGATTCTCGAATATCTTCTGATTTAACATTTTTATTGCTTTGGATACTTTCCTTCTCCGTGTTGTCTTTTTTTTTTAAACTATTGTCTTCAACAATCGATTCCGTTGATTTCTCAACTCTTTGATCTTTTCTGTATCATTGCATGATGATATTAGGAATCTGATTTTCTTTTGCTCCTGTGACATCTTTTCTATTTCTATCATCAGTTTTATTGTTCTTGGTGTTTACTGTAATTTTAAAACCAAGAATCACTTTTTATATTTGATCATATTGACAATCTCGTTCCATTTTTGTTGAATATTGGTATGTTTGTTCCTTCGGATGTTATGCAAACTTTCTGATCTCTATCCTTGCACCTACTTTGTTCTTAATTTTAATTAACGACCTTCACTATGTCATCACTTCTCGATTCGATATTTATACTGATGCCACAACTATTTACTCCAGTCTTAATGGTAAGTTAGATAGGTGCGATAAAGTCAAATTGGCAGCTAAATCAGTTTTTAACTGGAATATGAAATAGCTTGTTAATTTTAACAAATTCAAAAGAAAATTTCTATTTTTAAATAGTCTTAAGAACTTTTTTTTTGCCTTCTACCAACATGCTAACCTCCAGAAGAGTGACTCTTTTCGCCTTCTAACATTTTAGACTGACATGAAGTGAAACAATTATATTGAATCAATTAAGTTGACCGCTAAGAAACTTGGTTCATTGTGTCATTCTAGACAATTCTTCTCGTTTACACCTTTATAAAGCTATTATTCTTTCATGCATCGAATATTGCTGTTACATCTGGTGTTTCTGCTATGTATTAAGAGATTCTTGACAAAACCCAAAGAATGTTTTGCGATGCTATCGATCCTGACCTGGCATCTCAGCTTCAGTCAATTTTCCACTGTCAAAACTTAGTTTTCCCATGCTTTTTATATAAATATTTTCTTGGTAATTGTTCTGATGAGCTT
>OZ010580.1:107730150-108060150 GCA_963932145.1 Acanthosepion lycidas | reverse complement strand
TAGGATTAGGTCCTTCACCACTGATTCCAGCAAACGGCTCGCTCTAGATAGAGCTGAAAAGGTGAAGACGCTTAAAGCTAGTTATTCCCGGGCGGTGGCTGGGGGGGATCCCCTAGAGATAGCCTTAGCTAAGGAGGCCCTGGATCGATCGAATAGCGAGCGGTACATGGGTCAGGTAATTAGACATAAGTTAAGCAAGATGTCTTCCGAAGCCGTGAACTTGGGCGCAGATCTGCGCAGGGAAGAGGTCCGTCGAGGTGGCGATCGTTACATTCGTGAAGTCAAATCCCCGGAGGGGCGTACTCTTCGGGCCACTGACGACATGTGCGGAGCGTTTCGGCGCCATTTCGAGAACCGGTTTACCAAGGAGCCTGGTCTCCGTGAGGAGGAGTTTCGTAGCTATTTGGCTGACTTTCCTCGGCTTTCGCCGACTGAAGCGGCTAGCTGCGAGGGAGAGATTACGGAGGGCGATGTCTACGCGGTTTTGAAGAAGGTCGGCAGAGGCAAGTCGCCCGGTCTGGATGGTTTGCCCTATGAATTGTACTTGAGGCTGTGGCACCCATCTTTGTTCCAATTTTGACTGCAGTGTTCAACAACTGGTTTCGGTCGGGGTCCATCCCCAACCAGATCACCAGGGGTGTGATCACTCTGTTGAAAAAGGGCAAAGGTGGTGGGGGGAACCTAGATGATTACAGGCCCATAACTCTGCTAAACACAGAGTTAAAGATTATGGCCAAGATCCTGCAGGAGAGTTTGCAGTCAGTTGCCGAGTCTCTGTTGGGACCTGAGCAGACTTGTTCTGTGAGGGGCCGAACAATTCAGAGCAACCTGCATCTGATCCGCACGATCATAGAGGGTGTAAAAGACGACGAAGAAGCCGCGCTGATCAATTTGGATCAGTCCAAGGCATTTGATAGGGTCGACCATCGCTACCTTGCAGCTGTACTGCAGGCCGCTGGATTCGCACCCAACTTCTGCCGCTGGATTAGCCTCCTGTATCGCTCCCCCAGTGCGGTGGTACAGGTGAACGGAAGGCTGTCGGACGCGTTCGTGCTGTCTAGGTCGGTTCGTCAGGGTTGTCCGCTGTCGCCTCTCCTTTATGCTTTGGCGTTGGAGCCTCTCCTTGGACGGCTGAAGGACGAGACCGGCAGTCCGGCCCTACGTGGAATTGCCGTTCCTGGAGGGTCTCGAGCCAGGGTTTCCGCGTACGCCGATGACGTATCTGCTTTCGTGTCGTCCCGCAACGACATTGAGGTGGTACAGAAGGCGCTTGATCGGTACGAGAAGGTGACAGGGCCCAAAATAAACCGCGACAAGTCGTCCGGCTTGCGGTTAGGTGCCTGGAAGGGGGTCGCTCTTCCGGGCCGCTTCGGTTGGACAGACGGTCCTGTCCGCATTCTTTGAGTGTGGTTTGGGCCTGACCTCCAGCTGGAGAAGAATTGGTCTGAAGTACGAGCAAAGGTCGATTCCGCCGGTCAGACTTGGAATCGACGGAGGTTGTCCGTCAAGGGCAGGGCGGAGGTGTGTGCTACATACATTTTCCCCCTGATTCTTTATCGATTGTCCGTACTTCCTCTCTGTAAGACTCACAAGAAGGCGCTCGAGCAATCGCTATCCTCCATTTTATGGAGGGGACGCGGGAATCGGGTCGACAGACGAGTCTGCACTAAACGTCTGTGTCATGGGGGGCTGGGAATGCCGCACCTGCCGAGTCACATCCGTGCCTCTAGGTTGGCTTTCCTACGCCGTGCATTGACTGGAGGAGATCCGATTCTGTAGGGGATTGTTAGGGACGCGTTCCCTGGCCTTACCATCAGTCCCCCCATCTCGCGGGTTGAGCGCGGTCGTAAACCGGGATCAATCGGTTTTCCTTCGCGAGTGTCGGTCGGCCTTGAGGGCCGTTCCCCGGTCCAGTGACCTTTCTCGGCCTAGGAAGGTCTTCTATCGTGAATTAGTGGAGAGGCCCGCGAAGGATCTCCTCCGAGAAACGCTCGGCTTGTCGGAGGAGGAGTACTGCTCCTACTGGTCTTGGGCGCCAGCGGCGGATTACCTCAGTAACCCTGAGTTTTCGCTTAGCTGGCGATTGGCTCGGAATCGGCTGCCTCTCAACGACAAGGCTTTCATATGGGGCTTGGCGGATTTGCCAGACTGTGAACGGTGTGGCCTTGGCTTAGAGGAAACGGCTGCGCACGCCTTCTACCATTGCCCCCAGGTCCGCCCCTTATGGGACCATGTCGGCGAACTGACGGCTCGTCTCGCTCCCGAACAGCTTGTGTCCATTGATCGCGCATACGCGTGTGACAATGTGTCGCTCCCGTATTCCGGGATGAAACGGATGGTGTTTCTGACGCTGATGGCCACGGCTCGAATGGTGATTTGGACGACGCGAAAGGAGGAAGTCTTGCGAGGCAATCGTCTTTCTCATTCGGATCTGATTCGATTCTTTGAGCATCAGCTCAATATGAAGATTAGATCGGATAGAAAACGATTGCATTCGACAGTCTTTCGCGAAAGGTGGGTAAAAGAAGCGAGCTTGCTTCGTGTGAACGGGGCTAGCCTTGATTTTCTCTTCTAGGTCAACCTATTGCACATCGGGGTGGCTTCCTGTGGAACCCTCCCCTTGGTTAGGTTAGACAAGCTTCAGTGTACCTAGTTAATGTGAGTAAGTGTTGTTCCTGGCCTGCATCCCGGCCGTTCTTTGGTTATGATCCAAGTCGAGATTCCCATCCTCCCCAGTTTGTTTTGACCCCCGCCCCATTTTCATCTCGACTGGGTCAGTTTTATATTTTCCCATTCCAGCCTAATATTTTATACTTTTTCCCACTCCCTTAGCGAGAGTGTCTCTTGGTTTTGTCCCCTGGGCAGAATACAGCGGCCTCTCTGTTTTATGGGTTGGACGGTCCCTACTAACATCAATTATGTTTAGTTTGTATTTGTGTTTATTTTAAGTTTATTATTGGGTTCATTTCCCTCTCCTCTCATTTTATCATTATTAGAATTGTATATATATATATATATCATCATTAGAATTTTCATCGTATGGGGCGCGATTTTGGTAGGTCTCCCTTGAGAGCACGTGGTATTATGGTGGTTGAAGGATTGTTTGGTGATGGACGAGTTCTTTTGGTGAATGTGTAAAATGTAATGTACGAATGGGTCGCGAATCTGATTAGCTCGGTATAAGATAGTTAGTGTTGACCAGCCTCTACCCCTCCCCTTTGTTGCTCTTGTGCCACAATTTGTACTTTTTGTTCAAATAAATACCAGTCTTGTTTTTATGTTAGACAATAGGCCTAGAATGGCTGGCTACTGGAAGTTCAATCTGTCTTTACTGGACAGGCGGGACTTCCAGGAGTAGCTAACTAGACTAGTGCAGCGGGAGCTAGTGGGGGCGGTTATCGGGAATAGGTGGTGGGAACGCCTTAAATGTAGGATTAGGTCCTTCACCACTGATTCCAGCAAACGGCTCGCTCTAGATAGAGCTGAAAAGGTGAAGACGCTTAAAGCTAGTTATTCCCGGGCGGTGGCTGGGGGGGATCCCCTAGAGATAGCCTTAGCTAAGGAGGCCCTGGATCGATCGAATAGCGAGCGGTACATGGGTCAGGTAATTAGACATAAGTTAAGCAAGATGTCTTCCGAAGCCGTGAACTTGGGCGCAGATCTGCGCAGGGAAGAGGTCCGTCGAGGTGGCGATCGTTACATTCGTGAAGTCAAATCCCCGGAGGGGCGTACTCTTCGGGCCACTGACGACATGTGCGGAGCGTTTCGGCGCCATTTCGAGAACCGGTTTACCAAGGAGCCTGGTCTCCGTGAGGAGGTTTTTCGTAGCTATTTGGCTGACTTTCCTCGGCTTTCGCCGACTGAAGCGGCTAGCTGCGAGGGAGAGATTACGGAGGGCGATGTCTACGCGGTTTTGAAGAAGGTCGGCAGAGGCAAGTCGCCCGGTCTGGATGGTTTGCCCTATGAATTGTACTTGAGGCTGTCGCACATCTTTGTTCCAATTTTGACTGCAGTGTTCAACAACTGGTTTCGGTCGGGGTCCATCCCCAACCGGATCACCAGGGGTGTGATCACTCTGTTGAAAAAGGGCAAAGGTGGTGGGGGGAACCTAGATGATTACAGGCCCATAACTCTGCTAAACACAGAGTTAAAGATTATGGCCAAGATCCTGCAGGAGCGTTTGCAGTCAGTTGCCGAGTCTCTGTTGGGACCTGAGCAGACTTGTTCTGTGAGGGGCCGAACAATTCAGAGCAACCTGCATCTGATCCGCACGATCATAGAGGGTGTAAAAGACGACGAAGAAGCCGCGCTGATCAATTTGGATCAGTCCAAGGCATTTGATAGGGTCGACCATCGCTACCTTGCAGCTGTCCTGCAGGCCGCTGGATTCGCACCCAACTTCTGCCGCTGGATTAGCCTCCTGTATCGCTCCCCCAGTGCGGTGGTACAGGTGAACGGAAGGCTGTCGGACGCGTTCGTGCTGTCTAGGTCGGTTCGTCAGGGTTGTCCGCTGTCGCCTCTCCTTTATGCTTTGGCGTTGGAGCCTCTCCTTCGCCGGCTGAAGGACGAGACCGGCAGTCCGGCCCTACGTGGAATTGCCGTTCCTGGAGGGTCTCGAGCCAGGGTTTCCGCGTACGCCGATGACGTATCTGCTTTCGTGTCGTCCCGCAACGACATTGAGGTGGTACAGAAGGCGCTTGATCGGTACGAGAAGGTGACAGGGGCCAAAATAAACCGCGACAAGTCGTCCGGCTTGCGGTTAGGTGCCTGGAAGGGGGTCGCTCTTCCGGGCCGCTTCGGTTGGACAGACGGTCCTGTCCGCATTCTTGGAGTGTGGTTTGGGCCTGACCTCCAGCTGGAGAAGAATTGGTCTGAAGTACGAGCAAAGGTCGATTCCGCCGGTCAGACTTGGAATCGACGGAGGTTGTCCGTCAAGGGCAGGGCGGAGGTGTGTGCTACATACATTTTCCCCCTGATTCTTTATCGATTGTCCGTACTTCCTCTCTGTAAGACTCACAAGAAGGCGCTCGAGCAATCGCTATCCTCCATTTTATGGAGGGGACGCGGGAATCGGGTCGACAGACGAGTCTGCACTAAACGTCTGTGTCATGGGGGGCTGGGAATGCCGCACCTGCCGAGTCACATCCGTGCCTCTAGGTTGGCTTTCCTACGCCGTGCATTGACTGGAGGAGATCCGATTCTGGAGGGGATTGTTAGGGACGCGTTCCCTGGCCTTACCATCAGTCCCCCCATCTCGCGGGTTGAGCGCGGTCGTAAACCCCGGGATCAATCGGTTTTCCTTCGCGAGTGTCGGTCGGCCTTGAGGGCCGTTCCCCGGTCCAGTGACCTTTCTCGGCCTAGGAAGGTCTTCTATCGTGAATTAGTGGAGAGGCCCGCGAAGGATCTCCTACGAGATACGCTCGGCTTGTCGGAGGAGGAGTACTGCTCCTACTGGTCTTGGGCGCCAGCGGCGGATTACCTCAGTAACCCTGAGTTTTCGCTTAGCTGGCGATTGGCTCGGAATCGGCTGCCTCTCAACGACAAGGCTTTCATATGGGGCTTGGCGGATTTGCCAGACTGTGAACGGTGTGGTCTTGGCTTAGAGGAAACGGCTGCGCACGCCTTCTACCATTGCCCCCAGGTCCGCCCCTTATGGGACCATGTCGGCGAGCTGACGGCTCGTCTCGCTCCCGAACAGCTTGTGTCCATTGATCGCGCATACGCGTGTGACAATGTGTCGCCCCCGTATTCCGGGATGAAACGGATGGTGTTTCTGACGCTGATGGCCACGGCTCGAATGGTGATTTGGACGACGCGAAAGGAGGAAGTCTTGCGAGGCAATCGTCTTTCTCATTCGGATCTGATTCGATTCTTTGAGCATCAGCTCAAGATGAAGATTAGATCGGATAGAAAACGATTGCATTCGACAGTCTTTAGCGAAAGGTGGGTAAAAGAAGCGAGCTTGCTTCGTGTGAACGGGGCTAGCCTTGATTTTCTCTTCTAGGTCAACCTATTGCACATCGGGGTGGCTTCCTGTGGAACCCTCCCCTTGGTTAGGTTAGACAAGCTTCAGTGTACCTAGTTAATGTGAGTAAGTGTTGTTCCTGGCCTGCATCCCGGCCGTTCTTTGGTTATGATCCAAGTCGAGATTCCCATCCTCCCCAGTTTGTTTTGACCCCCGCCCCATTTTCATCTCGACTGGGTCAGTTTTATATTTTCCCATTCCAGCCTAATATTTTATACTTTTTCCCACTCCCTTAGCGAGAGCGTCTCTTGATTTTGTCCCCTGGGCAGAATACAGCGGCCTCTCTGTTTTATGGGTTGGACGGTCCCTACTAACATCAATTATGTTTAGTTTGTATTTGTGTTTATTTTAAGTTTATTATTGGGTTCATTTCCCTCCCCTCTCATTTTATCATTATTAGAATTGTATATATATATATCATCATTAGAATTTTCATGGTATGGGGCGCGATTTTGGTAGGTCTCCCTTGAGAGCACGTGGTATTATGGTGGTTGAAGGATTGTTTGGTGATGGACGAGTTCTTTTGGTGAATGTGTAAAATGTAATGTACGAATGGGTCGCGAATCTGATTATCTAGGTATAAGATAGTTAGTGTTGACCAGCCTCTACCCCTCCCCTTTATTGGCCTTGTGCCACAATTTGTACTTTTGTTCAAATAAATTCCAGTCTTGTTTTTATCAATTATGTTTAGTTTGTATTTGTGTTTATTTTAAGTTTATTATTGGGTTCATTTCCCTCCCCTCTCATTTTATCATTATTAGAATTGTATATATGTATATCATCATTAGAATTTTCATGGTATGGGGCGCGATTTTGGTAGGTCTCCCTTGAGAGCACGTGGTATTATGGTGGTTGAAGGATTGTTTGGTGATGGACGAGTTCTTTTGGTGAATGTATAAAATGTAATGTACGAATGGGTCGCGAATCTGATTAGCTCGGTATAAGATAGTTAGTGTTGACCAGCCTCTACCCCTCCCCTTTATTGGCCTTGTGCCACAATTTGTACTTTTTGTTCAAATAAATACCAGTCTTGTTTTTATGTTAGACAATAGGCCTAGAATGGCTGGCTACTGGAAGTTCAATCTGTCTTTACTGGACAGGCGGGACTTCCAGGAGTAGCTAACTAGACTAGTGCAGCGGGAGCTAGTGGGGGCGGTTATCGGGAATAGGTGGTGGGAACGCCTTAAATGTAGGATTAGGTCCTTCACCACTGATTCCAGCAAACGGCTCGCTCTAGATAGAGCTGAAAAGGTGAAGAAGCTTAAAGCTAGTTATTCCCGGGCGGTGGCTGGGGGGGATCCCCTAGAGATAGCCTTAGCTAAGGAGGCCCTGGATCGATCGAATAGCGAGCGGTACATGGGTCAGGTAATTAGACATAAGTTAAGCAAGATGTCTTCCGAAGCCGTGAACTTGGGCGCAGATCTGCGCAGGGAAGAGGTCCGTCGAGGTGGCGATCGTTACATTCGTGAAGTCAAATCCCCGGAGGGGCGTACTCTTCGGGCCACTGACGACATGTGCGGAGCGTTTCGGCGCCATTTCGAGAACCGGTTTACCAAGGAGCCTGGTCTCCGTGAGGAGGAGTTTCGTAGCTATTTGGCTGACTTTCCTCGGCTTTCGCCGACTGAAGCGGCTAGCTGCGAGGGAGAGATTACGGAGGGCGATGTCTACGCGGTTTTGAAGAAGGTCGGCAGAGGCAAGTCGCCCGGTCTGGATGGTTTGCCCTATGAATTGTACTTGAGGCTGTGGCACCCATCTTTGTTCCAATTTTGACTGCAGTGTTCAACAACTGGTTTCGGTCGGGGTCCATCCCCAACCAGATCACCAGGGGTGTGATCACTCTGTTGAAAAAGGGCAAAGGTGGTGGGGGGAACCTAGATGATTACAGGCCCATAACTCTGCTAAACACAGAGTTAAAGATTATGGCCAAGATCCTGCAGGAGAGTTTGCAGTCAGTTGCCGAGTCTCTGTTGGGACCTGAGCAGACTTGTTCTGTGAGGGGCCGAACAATTCAGAGCAACCTGCATCTGATCCGCACGATCATAGAGGGTGTAAAAGACGACGAAGAAGCCGCGCTGATCAATTTGGATCAGTCCAAGGCATTTGATAGGGTCGACCATCGCTACCTTGCAGCTGTACTGCAGGCCGCTGGATTCGCACCCAACTTCTGCCGCTGGATTAGCCTCCTGTATCGCTCCCCCAGTGCGGTGGTACAGGTGAACGGAAGGCTGTCGGACGCGTTCGTGCTGTCTAGGTCGGTTCGTCAGGGTTGTCCGCTGTCGCCTCTCCTTTATGCTTTGGCGTTGGAGCCTCTCCTTGGACGGCTGAAGGACGAGACCGGCAGTCCGGCCCTACGTGGAATTGCCGTTCCTGGAGGGTCTCGAGCCAGGGTTTCCGCGTACGCCGATGACGTATCTGCTTTCGTGTCGTCCCGCAACGACATTGAGGTGGTACAGAAGGCGCTTGATCGGTACGAGAAGGTGACAGGGGCCAAAATAAACCGCGACAAGTCGTCCGGCTTGCGGTTAGGTGCCTGGAAGGGGGTCGCTCTTCCGGGCCGCTTCGGTTGGACAGACGGTCCTGTCCGCATTCTTTGAGTGTGGTTTGGGCCTGACCTCCAGCTGGAGAAGAATTGGTCTGAAGTACGAGCAAAGGTCGATTCCGCCGGTCAGACTTGGAATCGACGGAGGTTGTCCGTCAAGGGCAGGGCGGAGGTGTGTGCTACATACATTTTCCCCCTGATTCTTTATCGATTGTCCGTACTTCCTCTCTGTAAGACTCACAAGAAGGCGCTCGAGCAATCGCTATCCTCCATTTTATGGAGGGGACGCGGGAATCGGGTCGACAGACGAGTCTGCACTAAACGTCTGTGTCATGGGGGGCTGGGAATGCCGCACCTGCCGAGTCACATCCGTGCCTCTAGGTTGGCTTTCCTACGCCGTGCATTGACTGGAGGAGATCCGATTCTGTAGGGGATTGTTAGGGACGCGTTCCCTGGCCTTACCATCAGTCCCCCCATCTCGCGGGTTGAGCGCGGTCGTAAACCCCGGGATCAATCGGTTTTCCTTCGCGAGTGTCGGTCGGCCTTGAGGGCCGTTCCCCGGTCCAGTGACCTTTCTCGGCCTAGGAAGGTCTTCTATCGTGAATTAGTGGAGAGGCCCGCGAAGGATCTCCTCCGAGAAACGCTCGGCTTGTCGGAGGAGGAGTACTGCTCCTACTGGTCTTGGGCGCCAGCGGCGGATTACCTCAGTAACCCTGAGTTTTCGCTTAGCTGGCGATTGGCTCGGAATCGGCTGCCTCTCAACGACAAGGCTTTCATATGGGGCTTGGCGGATTTGCCAGACTGTGAACGGTGTGGCCTTGGCTTAGAGGAAACGGCTGCGCACGCCTTCTACCATTGCCCCCAGGTCCGCCCCTTATGGGACCATGTCGGCGAACTGACGGCTCGTCTCGCTCCCGAACAGCTTGTGTCCATTGATCGCGCATACGCGTGTGACAATGTGTCGCTCCCGTATTCCGGGATGAAACGGATGGTGTTTCTGACGCTGATGGCCACGGCTCGAATGGTGATTTGGACGACGCGAAAGGAGGAAGTCTTGCGAGGCAATCGTCTTTCTCATTCGGATCTGATTCGATTCTTTGAGCATCAGCTCAATATGAAGATTAGATCGGATAGAAAACGATTGCATTCGACAGTCTTTCGCGAAAGGTGGGTAAAAGAAGCGAGCTTGCTTCGTGTGAACGGGGATAGCCTTGATTTTCTCTTCTAGGTCAACCTTTTGCACATCGGGGTGGCTTCCTGTGGAACCCTCCCCTTGGTTAGGTTAGACAAGCTTCAGTGTACCTAGTTAATGTGAGTAAGTGTTGTTCCTGGCCTGCATCCCGGCCGTTCTTTGGTTATGATCCAAGTCGAGATTCCCATCCTCCCCAGTTTGTTTTGACCCCCGCCCCATTTTCATCTCGACTGGGTCAGTTTTATATTTTCCCATTCCAGCCTAATATTTTATACTTTTTCCCACTCCCTTAGCGAGAGTGTCTCTTGGTTTTGTCCCCTGGGCAGAATACAGCGGCCTCTCTGTTTTATGGGTTGGACGGTCCCTACTAACATCAATTATGTTTAGTTTGTATTTGTGTTTATTTTAAGTTTATTATTGGGTTCATTTCCCTCTCCTCTCATTTTATCATTATTAGAATTGTATATATATATATATATCATCATTAGAATTTTCATGGTATGGGGCGCGATTTTGGTAGGTCTCCCTTGAGAGCACGTGGTATTATGGTGGTTGAAGGATTGTTTGGTGATGGACGAGTTCTTTTGGTGAATGTGTAAAATGTAATGTACGAATGGGTCGCGAATCTGATTAGCTCGGTATAAGATAGTTAGTGTTGACCAGCCTCTACCCCTCCCCTTTATTGCTCTTGTGCCACAATTTGTACTTTTTGTTCAAATAAATACCAGTCTTGTTTTTATGTTAGACAATAGGCCTAGAATGGCTGGCTACTGGAAGTTCAATCTGTCTTTACTGGACAGGCGGGACTTCCAGGAGTAGCTAACTAGACTAGTGCAGCGGGAGCTAGTGGGGGCGGTTATCGGGAATAGGTGGTGGGAACGCCTTAAATGTAGGATTAGGTCCTTCACCACTGATTCCAGCAAACGGCTCGCTCTAGATAGAGCTGAAAAGGTGAAGACGCTTAAAGCTAGTTATTCCCGGGCGGTGGCTGGGGGGGATCCCCTAGAGATAGCCTTAGCTAAGGAGGCCCTGGATCGATCGAATAGCGAGCGGTACATGGGTCAGGTAATTAGACATAAGTTAAGCAAAATGTCTTCCGAAGCCGTGAACTTGGGCGCAGATCTGCGCAGGGAAGAGGTCCGTCAAGGTGGCGATCGTTACATTCGTGAAGTCAAATCCCCGGAGGGGCGTACTCTTCGGGCCACTGACGACATGTGCGGAGCGTTTCGGCGCCATTTCGAGAACCGGTTTACCAAGGAGCCTGGTCTCCGTGAGGAGGAGTTTCGTAGCTATTTGGCTGACTTTCCTCGGCTTTCGCCGACTGAAGCGGCTATCTGCGAGGGAGAGATTACAGAGGGCGATGTCTACGCGGTTTTGAAGAAGGTCGGCAGAGGCAAGTCGCCCGGTCTGGATGGTTTGCCCTATGAATTGTACTTGAGGCTGTCGCACATCTTTGTTCCAATTTTGACTGCAGTGTCCAACAACTGGTTTCGGTCGGGGTCCATCCCCAACCGGATCACCAGGGGTGTGATCACTCTGTTGAAAAAGGGCAAAGGTGGTGGGGGGAACCTAGATGATTACAGGCCCATAACTCCGCTAAACACAAAGTTAAAGATTATGGCCAAGATCCTGCAGGTGCGTTTGCAGTCAGTTGCCGAGTCTCTGTTGGGACCTGAGCAGACTTGTTCTGTGAGGGGCCGAACAATTCAAAGCAACCTGCATCTGATCCGCACGATCATAGAGGGTGTAAAAGACGACGAAGAAGCCGCGCTGATCAATTTGGATTAGTGCAAGGCATTTGATAGGGTCGACCATCGCTACCTTGCAGCTGTCCTGCAGGCCGCTGGATTCGCACCCAACTTCTGCCGCTGGATTAGCCTCCTGTATCGCTCCCCCAGTGCGGTGGTACAGGTGAACGGAAGGCTGTCGGACGCGTTCGTGCTGTCTAGGTCGGTTCGTCAGGGTTGTCCGCTGTCGCCTCTCCTTTATGCTTTGGCGTTGGAGCCTCTCCTTGGACGGCTGAAGGACGAGACCGGCAGTCCGGCCCTACGTGGAATTGCCGTTCCTGGAGGGTCTCGAGCCAGGGTTTCCGAGTACGCCGATGACGTATCTGCTTTCGTGTCGTCACGCAACGACATTGAGGTGGTACAGAAGGCGCTTGATCGGTACGAGAAGGTGACAGGGGCCAAAATAAACCGCGACAAGTCGTCCGGCTTGCGGTTAGGTGCCTGGAAGGGGGTCGCTCTTCCGGGCCGCTTCGGTTGGACAGACGGTCCTGTCCGCATTCTTGGAGTGTGGTTTGGGCCTGACCTCCAGCTGGAGAAGAATTGGTCTGAAGTACGAGCAAAGGTCGATTCTGCCGGTCAGACTTGGAATCGACGGAGGTTGTCCGTCAAGGGCAGGGCGGAGGTGTGTGCTACATACATTTTCCCCCTGATTCTTTATCGATTGTCCGTACTTCCTCTCTGTAAGACTCACAAGAAGGCGCTCGAGCAATCGCTATCCTCCATTTTATGGAGGGGACGCGGGAATCGGGTCGACAGACGAGTCTGCACTAAACGTCCGTGTCATGGGGGGCTGGGAATGCCGCACCTGCCGAGTCACATCCGTGCCTCTAGGTTGGCTTTCCTACGCCGTGCATTGACTGGAGGAGATCCGATTCTGGAGGGGATTGTTAGGGACGCGTTCCCTGGCCTTACCATCAGTCCCTCCATCTCGCGGATTGAGCGCGGTCGTAAACCCCGGGATCAATCGGTTTTCCTTCGCGAGTGTCGGTCGGCCTTGAGGGCCGTTCCCCGGTCCAGTGACCTTTCTCGGCCTAGGTAGGTCTTCTATCGTGAATTACCGGAGAGGCCCGCGAAGGATCTCCTACGAGATACGCACGGCTTGTCGGAGGAGGAGTATTGCTCCTACTGGTCTTGGGCGCCAGCGGCGGATTACCTCAGTAACCCTGAGTTTTCGCTTAGCTGGCGATTGGCTCGGAATCGGCTGCCTCTCAACGACAAGGCTTTCATATGGGACTTGACGGATTTGCTAGACTGTGAACGGTGTGGTCTTGGCTTAGAAGAAACGGCTGCGTACGCCTTCTACCATTGCCCCCAGGTCCGCCCCTTATGTGACCATGTCGGTGAGCTGACGACTCATCTCGCTCCCGAACAGCTTGTGTCCATTGATCGCGCATATGCGTGTGACAATGTGTCGCCCCCGTATTCCGGGATGAAACGGATGTTGTTTCTGACGCTGATGGCCACGGCTCGAATGGTGATTTGGACGACGCGAAAGGAGGAAGTCTTGCGAGGCAATCGTCTTTCTCATTCGGATCTAATTCGATTCTTTGAGCATCAGCTCAAGATGAAGATTATATCGGATAGAAAAAGATTGCATTCCACAGTCTTTAGCGAAAGAGTTTGCTTCGTGTGAACGGGGCTAGCCTTGATTTTCTCTTCTAGGTCAACCTTTTGCACATCGGGGTGGCTTCCTGTGGAACCCTCCCCTTGGTTAGGTTAGACAAGCTTCAGTGTACCTAGTTAATGTGAGTAAGAGTTGTTCCTGGCCTGCATCCCGGCCGTTCTTTGGTTATGATCCAAGTCGAGATTCCCATCCTCCCCAGTTTGTTTTGACCCCCGCCCCATTTTCATCTCGACTGGGTCAGTTTTATATTTTCCCATTCCAGCCTAATATTTTATACTTTTCCCACTCCCTTAGCGAGAGCGTCTCTTGATTTTGTCCCCTGGGCAGAATACAACGGCCTCTCTGTTTTATGGGTTGGACGGTCCCTACTAACATCAATTATGTTTAGTTTGTATTTGTGTTTATTTTAATTTTATTATTGGGTTCATTTCCCTCCCCTCTCATTTTATCATTATTAGAATTGTATATATATATATATATATCATCATTAGAATTTTCATGGTATGGGGCGCGATTTTGGTAGGTCTCTCTTGAGAGCACGTGGTATTATGGTGGTTGAAGGATTGTTTGGTGATGGACGAGTTCTTTTGGTGAATGTGTAAAATGTAATGTACGAATGGGTCGCGAATCTGATTAGCTAGGTATAAGATAGTTAGTGTTGACCAGCCTCTACCCCTCCCCTTTATTGGCCTCGTGCAACAATTTGTACTTTTTGTACCAATAAATACCAATCTTGTTTTTATGTCCATCGTCTTTGTCATGTTGAACTGATTATGTTAATTGTATTTTAATGAATATTGTCCTGAAGAAGGTTTATTAAACCGAAACGTCAGACGTTGACATTTCATTCATATTAAAACAACATAATTGCATTTAAGGATTTTTGTTTGTTTTTTCCAAATATTTTTCTTCATATATATATATATATAATATGTATATATATATATTGTCTTCTTTCAATTTCAACGTATGAGTGTCCAACAATTCAGTTTCGAACTGAACCGCTATACTATCCATACAAGTGACTTGATTAGAGGGGTGAGGCTCGTGCAGAACCAGCCTCATTCTTTTTTTTGTTTTGTTGTTGTTGTTGTTGTTGTTCTTCTTCTTCTTCTTCTTCTTCTTCTTCTATGTGCCATGTACCTCCAGGAAATGGTTCTGCATAACTTCCTAACCTTTATGGCATCCATTTACACAAGCTTGTTGAATATATAGCAAGTAACCTTATTAGCACTTTCCCCCTTGTCCTTTTTACTTTCAATATGTCCTGTGAGTCAAATTCTCCAAACCCTCTTTCACTATTTTGTGTCCCTAAAACTTTCATTGTCTATTTCTGATTATAATTATAAGTGACCGTTTTCTTTTTTCCGTAAAACTTCTTTTGTAAAACTTACTTTTGTAAGATGGCCTTGGGATTAAGGCACTCTCTAAATAGTTACGTCCTAGTGAATTATTTTCTCCTTTGAACAGAGTAGCATTTTTATGTAAAGTTGTGGGCAGTCTCGTTACAGTGGGTAACCAACGCATTTGATGTATTATTTCATAAAATGTCCCTTTTGAGGGCCATTTTTAAAATAAATTTCCACCATACGTTTTCAGTTATATCTAGATCCGGACTTACCATGTCATTGATTTTATATGCCATTGTTCTGTGACAAGATACATTATTGTCCTGAAAAAAGACTTGACACCAACCCAATTTTCTATGAATGGAATGAGAAAATTATCCAGAATTTCGATGTGCACTTGTTCATTGATTATTGAAGTAATGATTGTCGTCTCCATTATCCTTTAAATGACATGTAACCCCATATCACGAATGACTTGGGGAATTTACTTCTTTTCTTTCGACAGCCATTTTTTTCATGCTTCAGGCACCACATAAAAGTTCCGGCATCACTGTTTTGGCCAATGCACATTCTTGATTCATCACTGAATATCATTTTTATCCAATCGTTATAGATTCCATGATTGTTTCTCTGTAGTCAACTTTAACCCTGTTTTCTTTTGTTCGTTTGTTTGTGCTGGTTTTAGTATGTAAATCCCATGTTATTCAACTGATTTCTTATTGTTCTGTCACAAACATTGATTCCCGTTTCGACCCATTTGTTTTATTCATTTTTTTTTGTTGCACATTTTATATTTCCACGGTTTATTGCTTTAAGTTTTCTACCTTTTTGTTTCAATCGTGTTTTCCGTTTTTTAAGCATGCCTTTTTGTTATATTTGCACCAATTTTTAGACATAATTTACTGGGAACAACCAATGACTTTTATCGCACTACACTGCAAATTTCCTACTTGAATGAGGTTTACAATCATTTCCATTGTTTCAATTGTTAGTTCTTCTGTTGGAGCCATATTTTCTTTCAGTTGTTGAGATCTGAAAGAACACTATTTTAAATGATTTGAATATCTAAGCTTCTGCTTTTGTTTTAGGAATGCCATTCGATAATTTAAATCATTGATTCTAGTTTATGTAAGGTATATTTTATGAAGCCAGTATGTTTAGCTAATAAAAAAAGCTTTGCGTCTTATTTATGAGTAATTTATTCACTGCTAAATAAAAAATCAACGTGCACATGCGCATAAATTCTATAATATGTGCCAAGAGTTATAGTATTAAATACAGGAAAGATAGTGACCGAATAGGGTAAGTCCTAAAAAGTCTTCCAAACTTTTGACATTATAAGTAAATATAATACAATTTAAAAGTAATATCTGGGGACCATATTTCAAAAATATATTAATTACTATTGTATAGTAGTTAGACAAGAATTAAAATGAATACATCATAATGTTTCCAGCTGAAAACGCAGGTAATTTCGCTAGACACTCCCTTCTCAGAAATATTGATTGTTGTATCGTCACTGAGCAACATATGATTTTTTTGTGCCTCAAATTCTTAACCTTTTGGGAATCAGAAATCAATGTTTCATGGTCGGTATGTAAAAAAAGACATGGTCACAACGAAAATATTTACCATTGACATGAAAAAGCTGCTTGATTTATTTTATAGTTTAATGCCAAAGTTATCTTATTAACAAAGGAGTGTATTTTGCTCCATTTTGTGAAAAGAGATTTGTTTGCTTAGGTTTAGAAACCGGATTATGACAACATTCAACATTTCAAGAATGTCAAATGTCTCCATATTACATACATACTTTGAAATGAGAAAAACAATTTCCATGAAATGCCACTAATTTGGAAGTAGAGTAACTTGTATTGTTAGTAAGGTCACTGTATATTATTTTACCTTCTTTCAGTTTAAGATGATTAATTATCATTCTCAAGAGTTGTTCTCAAGAGTTGGAAAAATAATAAAACCGAGAAATCAAAATCGAGGAGAAGGCTACGGGTAATCATTTCACCTAATTTTCCAAGAGGCCATGACAATTCACAAATAATAAAGAAAAGTTATATAGAGAGAAACGTGACTGGCTACGTCCTGAATGAACCTGACACTGATGTATATAGGTTTAGAACTAGACAGTTTCTGGTCTGGATATCCCACCGTAAAATCTGAACTTGAGTTTTATACCACATTTATTAGATATTCCATCATACTAAAATCTAACAATGCTTCAGGTTTTGCAACATTGGATGGCACGAAAATAATTGAAATACATCCCCCCATCTCTTCATCTCTTCTTCCCACACTTGAGTAAGTCTATAAAATAGATCGACCGAAACGTTTTTATTATTTTTCCAATGGAATTTGTGCAAAAGTAAACGCAACAGACTGGACCCAAATTTGAACTCGGCTGATGTCACTTTCCGCTCCGATGGGCTCCTCACACATACATCTCATGACCCAAAAATTAGTATAATACAAATATTTTATCTAGGAGACGGATATCGGGTTACAATTTTTTAAATTTATGAACATCATGCTGATCCGCTATCTTTTCGAAAATGGAGACATAATTAGATATTAATTGCAAAGGTTAGCTTAGTTTGGCCCATAGCTTAAACTAAGAAGCAACCAATGAGGATCGACATTAGCAGTCATAAGTAAAGTAAACCAGAAGTCCTCTTTAACCATTTACCCACTACGAGAAGACTTCTATATTTATTAGTTTAGTAAAAAGCTAAATGTATAAGGCAATCAATAAGGATAGTGTAAACCATTCATTTATAAAGTCAAACAGAATACCTCGCTAAGCAACAAAGCCAAAAGTACGAGGCAACGAATTTGGATCTGTTGCCTTTAATATTTATTAGTTTTTTTTGGGTGTCAGAATTCAAACGTATGGGACAACCAACGAAGATCAAATTAATCATTGATCAACAAGAATACCTCGCTACCCATTGCCGTACAGCGTGATGACTTCTATATTTGTCAGTTTAGTTTGGTACTAAGCATGGGACATCCAGTGAGGATCGATCACATCAATCATTAGTAAACCTGGGTCACTAGTAAACAATGGGGATGGGCGAGATACTTGGTTTTGTTTAACAGTATTTGTTTTGAATAAAAGGTTGAATTAATGTTTAGATATCCCAAAGTATAATTTTGGTGAAGCGAGAAGAACTCGTGATTGAGATAAGGTAAATAATTGGAGAATAGGTTTACATGTGATAGTTTTTGACACTCGTGGTAGCTGCGTGTCGGGCCGAGGGTCAATTGTGATCAGTTGATCCTTTTTCTATATTAACTCGAGATTTTGCTAATAAAGCAAAAACGAGGAAAGAGACTGTAGTCGAAAGGGTCACGAGACTGTCGTCGCAGTGATTCGAAAGATTTGCGCGAGAGTTTTGGAGGAGAGAAAGAAGACTTCCCCCTATTCTGAGAAGTCAGTATGAGACTGGACTATTAGTCATAAACTTACCCCAGGCGATTCAATACGCGTTTATAGCACACAAATCCTCTCTCTGTTGGGAATTCGCTGGATGCATTTTGTCTTTTATTTATTCTCATTTATATTAAATGTTTTTAGTCTCCCTGTAACCTATGTTATCTTCTTATATAAAAGACGTCAATATTTTCCCCCATTGTTGTCTGGTTTCTGCAGATATTATTTCTTATTTATTTTGTCACATTCTAAACTTCCTAGCGCCAACTCTCACAGCCGTGTCCACATCCCCAGTCGACCGTGAACGTATGGACAACACCCCGCTTACAGGATCTAAAAATTAACACAGCGTGGGCAGCGAGCTGGACTTGACCAGTTGACCGGTCGAAATAATCTACGGGTACTCAGGGGGCGTACGGCCAGTTACCCCTAAATTCGGTTCGGAGCGAGTGGACACCTCAACCCAAAGAGGAAGACGCCGGAGGTTGAACTAGGATCTTCTCAGTTGTTGGCATGCTGAACCTCTGCAGCCGACTGTAGGTCTCAGTGGAATACCAACTTGGGGTGACCATACATATGTTGCAGCTTGGTCTAGTGTTGGATCAGTTGTCTATATATATCCAGTGCAAAGTAGCTATTATGTAGGATCTATTTCAGCTTCCTCTCAGTTCTTAGAGTCGGATCCTTTTTCATTTTGCTGATAATACTAGTGTCTATAACGTTTTGTTTTCCAACCTTTCTTCTCTAGTGATGATTGATTTAGGTGGTTTGGACTTTTCTTGTGCTTGTCTCACTTTCCATCTTAGCTCATCTGCCTAGTCTTTGGTATCTTCAAGGTCATCTCCTCCACTGGAGCTATCATGTCTACGTATGGAACTCGCCTGGTATCTGTGACAAGTTGAGATCCTTGATTAGCACTGGTTCCTCATAGACACTCAACTCCCAATTACTGACATTAACAACTGATCTTACCAAACCGTGGTGGGCGTTGTTGCTGTTTCAGTTCTGTTCTTTCATCCATACGAGTTTGCGCATGAAGCAAGCCTTGATCGTTTAGAATTCTTGACTGTATGACTTATTCAGGTCTTGATTCTGTATTTGTCAGATTAATCAGTTATTTTGTTAAGTAATGTACGGGTATTTTCTGATATGTTCTAGCTGATATTTGTCCCAGCGTTTGGGAAGAATCCCTTCGCTCACGTGGGCGTATCCTGCTCTTTCCACTATCCTTTGTGCTTTCCTGGGACTAACCGATGTTTTGATTGATAAGCCCGGTGGAACTAGGTTTTGATATCAATGGTCAGTCCTACATCGGTATAGAAATGTCAGGTGATTAGACATCCGTGCCAATTTTTTTATAGAATTTTTCCCTCGTTACCCTACTTCTTCTATTGGGTCCATTAGTCCTCAAGTGTATGAGTGATCTCGTCTCGGTGCCTTTGGGCCTCGGACCGGTGCGATCTTTGTGACCCAAGGAGGAGTTCTGTTACCTTGACTTCTGGGCTAACGCCAATTGTCCACTTGGAGCATCACGCGTGTATTTTGTTTCCTGGTTTGATTGTCCCTTTATTAAGGGTGCTGGAGGCAGATGTTTTCTGGGGTTTGGCGTCACATGATAGTCAAGGATCCCAAGATGTCTATCCTATCAGCGGGTGTATAATATCAGGGCAGGTGTATAATATCAGGGCTATTGTACTGCATTTTTGTGAATGGTTTCTAGACCGTTCAGTAGTCTCCGGTGAGGACACTCGATGCAGGATACTGCTACAGCTGTGTCTCCGGAGGACTCTCTCTAGGTTATCTATACATGCGACTCCTGCACGTGTGCGTGTCTCTCTGCCTACCAGTCTTCCACCAACCAATACACACATGAAACAAGTCACAATACAACTGAACAAAACTATCAAACCCAATATAAAAATAAGCAAATTAGACCCCTCGTATACTATCTCCTACACCAACGTGAGGGGATCTACGTTCCAATTTTTCAGAAGTGGAACACCATCTTCTCCAATCTAAACCACACCTCCTGCTACTTTCTGTGTTATATTCCGGGCTAATAAGAATATGGAATAGACAAACACGGTGGATAAATATTAGGTTGGTGCAAATATAATGCCGTTTTCTCACATAGTAACATATGTGAAAAAACGACATTATTTTTGCACCAACCTAATAGTAACGGGTTTATTGCAGAAACCATTACAGCAAGCAAGGAAGTAATAGTCATGCGCACGATCGTCGCAAGTCTTGTACAGTTGTGTGCATGCTGTTATCGGAAGGCTTTTATTTCTCGCAGATCCCAGCTCAACTCTGCTGTCCGCTGTCCTTATAGGTGGTTACCACCTATAGTGCCGCCACGCATGGAGGTGGCAGGTTATTCCATCACATCACCTCCTGCCGAGCTGAAATATTCCTCGAGAAAATTCAGCTTTTTAATACCTCCTCTTTTTTTGGGTCTGGGCTTAACCGTGCTGTTGTTTTTTTCTTCTTTTACTCCTTCGAGGCAAAGCTGGTGTAGGAGATGTACCCATGTGTTTTGGTACGTTAGTGGGTGGTGCTATTTTAAACGTGTCGTACAGAACATCCATAGGAATTTCTTCATCATCCTGTTGCATCTAGGTCTTAATTGATTTATACCACTTTTGCATACACATCTCTTCCCTTTTAATCGTCCGATTCTGTTTAAAATAATACCATCCACCCCAAAACATTTTCCACCTCAAGAGTTCCTAAAAAACTTTATCCTAGGCGTATATTTCTTTGTACAGAAAGTCTCGTTATTACTTTTCTTTTTTTGTACAAGGCAACAATCTGTCAAAAATCGACCTTATTTTTCTTGCAAACCTCAATTCCACAGGTGACGATTGTGCTGTATTGTTTGCGTTCGGTGTTACCCTATATACTGCTAAGAATTTCTGTATAGCTTTCTCCTCTGTGTCTACCCCTTGATTTTTCTTTAATGCTCGTTTGAACGTATCCACAAATTTGTCCCTTCGACCTTGGGTGGCACATCGGAGTTGTGACATGTCCAGTGAAGCACAGAATTCTTTGAACTCTTTACTTGTAAATGCAGTTCCGTTATCACTGTCCAATGTCCGAAGAACTCCAAAGTGGCTGCAAACTTCGTCTAAAGCACAGATAGTATTTCTAGAAGTTGGGTGTTTGTATTTAAAAACTTCTGGCCACTTCGAGAAGTTATCCACAATGACCAGGTAATAATACCCGTTAGTGGTCCTGCATAATCAATGTGTAGACGTGTCCAGGAGATATCTGTTTCTGATCATGGTTGTGTTTTAACTGGCGGTGCTCTTGTAGCTAACTGACAACCTCTGCATTTTTTCACAAAATTTCCGACGTCTGTATCCATTCGAGGCCAGAAAACTTCTCATGAGAGACTTCATACGAGATACGCCAGAGTAACCCGTATGAAATTCTTTTGAGATCTTTTTCTGTAATGTCTGTAGCATCACCACCCTGTCTGCGTACATTTGCGTTATCTTCGCAGATGGAATAAGGAGAAATTTTAATTCTCTTTTTGCTTCTTTCATTTCTTCTGGCTTGTAATTTCATATTTTTAATAAAATTATCATTCTCTGCTGTTTTCCTTATGCCTCCCAGCATCACCGGTAGTTCCCGAACAGTATTACACAGCAAATGTGATATTTCTTGTTCGTCATTTAAAGCTGCAATTACAGTTTCTTCCAAAACTTTAAGCTTTGGAATCAACCTTGATAGTCCATCTGCATGACTCAAATTTTTAGATGAGATCTACTTCATTTTAAAAAGGTAATTCAACAACGTTACAGCCTACCGCTGTAATCGGCTTGCAGTATGAATTGGAATGCCTTTCTTTGATCCAAAAATGGTCAGTAACGTCTTGTGGTCAGTTTGTAGTGTAAACACTCTACCGAGAAGGAAACAATGGAATTTTTTAACTGCAAAAATGATTGCTAAGCATTCCTTTTCAATCTGACTGTAATTCTTTTCTGCTGGCAAAAGAGTCCTTGAAGCGTGTGCAATTGGTTTTGTTGAACCATCTTCGTATTTATGAAGTAGCACTGCTCCGATTCCATATTTACTAGTATCAGAAGCAACAACTATTTTTCTGAATCATAGTGCGCCAATGTTAAATCAGTCAGTAAACAGTTTTTAATTTTTTGAAAAGGTTTTTCACAGACTTTGGACCAACACCATTTAATCCCCTTTTTCAACAATTCGTATAATGGTGTTGTTAATTCATACATCTTTGGAATAAATATTGCATAGTATTGCGACAAACCTAAAAATGATTGCAATTTTGCCACGCGGTCTGGCTTCAGTTCTGCGTGGATCTGGTTTTCTGCCATCTTTATCCTCAATCTGCCCGAGATACTTAATTTTTTCCATAAAAAACTCGGGATTTTTCGGGATTCATTTTCAATCCGAATTCTTCTATTCTCTTGAAGATAGCCCTTAAATGATTTTTATGCTCATCCATATTTTTACTTTTCACCAAGATGTCATCCAGATAAGCAATGGCAAATTCTAACCCTGCAAGCATTGTATCCATGATTTGTTGAAAAAGTGAAGGTGCAACCTTTAAATCAAAAGGAAGTCGGTTAAGTTTAAATAAACCTTTATGTGTATTAATTGTCAGATACTTGGAACACTTTTCGTTAACTTTGATTTGCAAGTATGCATCTGACAAATCAATTTTAGAGTATATTTTACCCCAATTTAATTTTGAGAAAATGTCCTTGGGAGAGGGAAGCAGGTAATTATGGTCTTTTAGACACTTGTTTAAACCTATCGAAAAATCTGCACATACTCTAATTCTATTATTTGTCTTTTTAACATACACAGTAGGCGATGCCTAATCTGAGTGATCTACTCTCGAAATAACACCTAATTTTTCCAGTCTTTCTAATTCTTTGTTAATAGAATCTAATGAAGAAAATGGAACGTTTCTTTTAGGTCTGAAAATCGGTGTAACATTTTTTTTATTTCAAATTTCACCTCCGTTTTCAAACACATACCAAATCCTTCAGAGAAAACTCTGGAAGATTCTTCCTTCAAATCATGCATGCATTTTTCTGTCTGTTTTAATTTTTTCTTTTCCCAGGTTTTCACCTGATTACAAAAAGAATTTACGGGCAATTCCCATAAATTAAATAGCACGATCCAATCTATGCCGAAAAGGCAGGAGTTGTTCTCTTTATGTACGTAGACTTTCGACCTAAAAGTCTTATCACAAAACGAAACGTTACACTTAAGTTCACCTTTAGATTTGAGTGTTTTTCCTTCAATACCCATGGCAATTTTTTTCGTGTCAATTGACTTAGGTCAATTCATTTTCCTCCATGTCTTTTCGTCAATTATACGAATATCACAACCTAAATCCAAAAGAAATCTTACTATATGTCCGCTTGTACGTGCATCGACATACTTACGTTTCTCGCCATTCCCAAATTCCTTTTTGGAGAGAATCACATTCCCTTTTTCACTGATCTTTTTCTTTCTTTTATAGCATTGGGACCCTTTATGTCCCTTACGGCTACATTCAAAACACATCTTGATTTTGTACCAGCAATTATTTTTTGTGTGATTAAATCCTTCATAACATTGACATTTCTTTTTGTTCTTCACGTTTGGGACCTTTTTGCTTTTACACGCTGAACTTTGGACCCATTTTTTCCTCTATCCGAGTATTATCTGGTTTTACGTTAATCAGTCGCTGACACTCTTCAGTAACTTTTTGAGAAGTAATCCCATCGTCTTTTCCAATTCTAGTAAGAATCCGCGACCTGATATCCTTGTCCTTGGGAGCTGTTAGTCTCTGAACAAATATGAGGCATTTGAATAAATCTTTTGAAATCTCGTCAATTTTGATAAGTTCACATAATGAGTTAACCGTCCCAGCATACGATAAAAAATCCTGGTTTTCCAACTTAACGATATTAAAGCATTTGTAATGTGTGTGGAACAAGCTATCTCTTTCATCGAATATCCTTGATAGAGTTTTAACTGTTTCTTCAAATGAGACTTCCGGTTTCTTTGGTAATTGTTATGGTGAAACACACCTATTTTATAGTTAATAGACTCTCCCACCTAATATAAGTAGGAGTAGTAATAGAAACGACGGGGAGTCAGTCAGTGAGTCGATGTCGGACGACAGTTAGTCGAATACGAAAGTATCAGACGTTGAACCTATTTTAGAAGCGATTTAGTAAAAATACAAGCATCCAATGCAAAATCACTCCGCAACAATATTTGGCGACGAGGGATTCGAACACATACGGTGGAAGAAAAAAAATTCGCTCGCCGCAACAACTTTTAGCGACGAGAGATTCTAACTCATAAGGTGGAAGAAAAAAAATTCGCCTGCCATAACAATTTTTGGAGACGAAATTCGTACTCATACGGTGGAAGAAAAACAAATTCGCTCGCCATAACAATTTTTGGCGACGAAATTCGTACTCATACGGTGGAAGAAAAAAAAATTCTCTTGCCATAACAATTTTTGGCGACGAAATTCGTACTCATACGGAAGAAGAAAAAATTTTTCTCGCCACAATAATTTCAGCGACAAAATCTCGGATTCATATTTAAAAAAAACAAAAAAAACTTGGCAAAGTTTTTCGCAAGCCAAGACGTCAACTTAGTGACGAAAAAATCTGTCGCATTCTCAACGGAGAAAAGAAATATTTTTTTCCCGATAATACAGTTTGCTCAAATAGGTCACGAATTGCAAATTCGTAGGATCCCCTCCACCTCTACAGTATTTAGGCATTGTGCAAATTTTTGCGAAGATGGAGGAATGCAAAAATATATTCCGGGAATTCTTTAAGTTTCAGTCGGAATAACAGATGACAATATTAGAGCAACAAAACCATTCCAGATGCAGCTACAGGAGGAAATTTTTAATAGACAAATGCAATTCCAAAAAAAATGGAACAGATGCATAGGGAGTTTCAAAACAAAATTCTGGAAATAACTGAGAAGAAGAAAGAGAAAAATCTACAAAATTATTCTTTCCCAGAGAATACAATATGGAATTCAATTGAAATATTCACGTACAGTCCAGATGAAGACATAACTTTTGAGGAGTATTATAAAAAATATACGGACGTGTATAGCGAGGACTGCCACTCGTGGTCTGAAGAAAACGAAGGTTAGGCTTCTTTAAAGCAAATTAGGAACTACAAATTGGTAAACTACATCTTACCAAAAAAAAAAAAAAAAACAAAAAAACTAGCGAGTTGATATTTACCGAAGCGGTAAATATATTAAGTGAATTATTTAGTAAAAAGACATCTTTGTTTCACAAGAGGTGGAAATGTTTGAATCTGATGAAAGATGACGGACAAGACTATATAACGTACGCAGCCAATGTGAATAAGCATTGTGAAGAATTCAAGCTGGCGGAGTTAAGCGCAGACAATTTTAAGTGCTTGGTGTTTGTTCAAGGGAAAGAGACGCAGAGTTGAGAAAATTAGTACTGGCAAAATTGGAAAGCGACCCAGGTGTTACGGTACAGAAATTGGCAGAAGACTGCATAAGATACGTTAGCGTCAAGAAAGATTAAAAAAAGATAGAACAGTTTGGCGTTTCGCATGTAAGGAAAATACGCTACAAAGAAAAAAGTCAGTCTATCAAAAAGAATTCTAAAATTGCGGATTATCAAACAAAAAGTGAAATTCGATTAACAATCTTCGTCGCCACTGTTATATTCCATGCTAATAGGAATATGGAATGAACAAACACGGTGGATAAATAGTAACAGGTTTATTGTAGAAACCATTACAACAAGCAAGGAAGTAATAGTTATGCGCACGGTCGTTGCAAGTCAGTACAGTTGTGTGTGTGCTGCTATCGGAAGGCTGCTAGTTCTCGCAGATCCCAGCTTGACTCTGCTGTCCGCTATCCTAACGGATACTTATAGGTGGTAACCACCTATAGGGCCGCCACTCATGGGGGTGGCAGGTTATTCCATCACATCATTCTGAAACCGGTATCAACACCTCATGCACACTGAGGGAGTTCACAGTCCCGGGCTACTCACCTCTCAGCTAAACATGATCACCTAAATCGTCACCGTCACGGACATTGAACCTACAACAGGGACAAGTTCCTTATGGCAAAGACGCAAAAAACGAGGAACTCGATCTCCCGTATATGTGCTTCCGTGTGACACGTATTCATAGTACTACATTCGTCTTTGTTCTCTACCGTTCTCAGGACGAAGGGACGGTAATCTTCGACCGAATATCCGCGAAGATTGATGATAATCCTCACTCAATTCCCCTCCGCCAGCTTTCATATATGTGGTGACTTCAATATCCACCATAAAGAGTGGCTAGTCCACTCCAAAAAAATCGATGTTGAAGGCAGATATTGCAGAGACTTCGCCGCCTATAAACTAACCCAGATCTTCAGAGAACCTACCCAGGTCTCGGATGCGACGGGACATCAGGAAAACCTCCTCGACCTCTTCTTAACTTCCTATCCTGAAGTAACTTAAGGCATCTCCTTATGTACCGTTCCATAGAACGATTTTTCGCTATACGAAGGGAGGACTTTCGATCATACATGATGGAAGCTCCCCTCCCAACCCATTTTAAGCATGCTGTCTTAAAAACTGCTTCACTTGATTGGATCCTTTCTGGAATGGAGAGTTTTATACCACCCAAAAATTACAGAAGAAAACAATCACTCAATCCTGGTTCACCCATGAATGCGCTACAACCATAACTCGCCGAAACTACTACTTCAATATTTATCGCAACGAGCGAAGTAGTTCGGCTCACACTGTATTCAGAACTGCCCTCAATCGTTGCAAAAAATCAGCAGATAAGGTGAACATCTTCGCCTCTAACTTAACGTTAGATGACAAAGACTATCCTCTCGCCAAGTTCCAATGTCTCACTGAGCACAACCTCAGTAATATTACCATAACCCGTGAAGTTTCTAGACTTATCAAAGGCCTTGACCCTAAGAAAGCCAATGGTCCAGATAAAATTCCAGTGGTTGTCCTTAAGAATATCAACCCGGAATTATCTCCAATCCTAGAAAAGTTATTCAAACACTGTTTGAAGGAGAAATCCTTCCCAAACCTGTGGAATGTGTCAAAGGTTTATCCGAAAGCGAGCGTGCGATCTTTTCCCTCCCAATACAGACCCATCAGTCTCCTCGGTATCATCAATAAGCTTTTTGAAGTCAAAATCAATAAAAAGATAGTCGAACACCTAGAAAAGAACAGCGACGAGCAGTATGTTTTTCGGTCGGTCCGATCCACTGACGACGTCCTAATTACCACCACTCACAGAATCAGTGAGGCTCTTGACGACAAACACACCTTGAGTACCATAGCACCAGATATCTCAAATGCCTTCGACAAGGTGTGGCACAAAGGCTTACTACACAAGCTCTCTATTTATGGAATTTCTGCTATAGTTTTCTCGATCATAAAATCCTTCCTAGGTCCCTATAGATATCAATGACCAGTCCTGCGAGCCATAGAGGTCAACGCATGCGTACCCAGATAGTCACTCCTTGGACAAATCCTTTTTTTAACCTACATAAATGATCTGCCTAAGATTAAACTCAGATTATTTGTAAACATCTATGTCGATGATACGACTATATACGGGCGCACAACTAAAACTCTTGATGATCTGAGATTTGTGACTGAACTTCTGATTTTACACAAACTACCCAATGGGGTAAAAACTGATTGACTACATTCAATGCCTCGAAGAACCAAGCTAGTTACATTTCATCACCACTGATCTGAACCTGAACTACCACCAATTTGGATGAACAGAGATCCTTTCAGGGAAGCACTGTGCCTTGAAAGACTGTTGGGCCTCAAATTCTCATCTGACTTCAAGTGGAACTCTCTGTACTGCTGCAGTAAGTACCTGACTCCTTCTTCTATCCTCAACCTTTACAAGAGCCAGTTCAGGCCAAAGAGGATGTTTCCCTATCACTTCAATTTTCACCTATTCAAGGGTAGAGTTAACCGTTACCTTCCACTCCTATACACACAAATGGTCTCCAAACGTAAATCTCTACTTCGAATGGTCACAGGGTCTTGTAAATGATAAACCTTGTTGTATAGTAGATGCGTGCATATCATACACACACCAACCAAAACCATAGAGGGGTAAAAATGCCATCCGGCCAAGATGAAAATGCCGTAAATTCACAATTATTTAGATAGAGAAAAAAAAAACACCAGAAAAAAGTTCACAGGCGTGCCGAAAGAGTGCCCGATACCATAGGGAAAGTAGGACTTCGGCAAAGGAGCTTACTGATAAGAGCAAAATAGTGTTCAACAATATTGGTCCTCAGTCCCCTAAGGCAGATTATATGAATATTTAATATGAATAGAATAATCAGCTGAGAGAAAGAGAGCTCAGTGGCATATTAACTTGCAGAGCCTTAATATATTTTAAGAGATATTTGTAAATATGTTTGTATTTTTTTCATATTTTTATACTCTTATGCAATTTTTATACATAACTTGAAGAAGACAGACATACTGTTGAAATATTGTTAAACATTATTAAACACTGTGTTTTTCTTTTATTAAACTGTGCTCTTCTCGAGTATTGCAAAATATTGGAAAAGTTACATCAGTAATTTTGTTTATTTAATAATAATAACTCCCCGTGGCCTAGAAATATCAAGGTGATATTCGGCGGGGAATGTCTGTATCTCATCGGCAAGAGGAGCTCTTTACATTTGGTCGACAGTCGTCCTACATGTGTGATCTTGAACAAATTTACCCCTTGCCGGTTAAGATAAAGTGCAAAAAATACAAATATCAATGTTTACAATCAAAAACTCACACCAGAACTCTCGTCATCCGCGTCCCTAAGAGAGGAACCAGTCTGGGGTGGAAAATCTGATACTGGAACAAACACTTCCACCGACGTTGAGGTATCTGGTCACCAAGACTGGATTAATTCCAACATTGAACATGGTAACTTAATGCCAAATCAATTAACAGAAAAGCGAGGAAGAATCGATATTATCCAGGCAAGTGAAAACATTTTAGGAAAGTGTCGGAGTATTGACCGGATTTTCTCGTTTCTCCAGTGTCATTCTTTCATTTGAAAGCTTAATGAGAAGAAAAACAGCTATTACAATTTCTGAGGAATATAAACTGGAAAATTAAAATCTGAAACGTATAAAGCTGAAGTTACCAAACTCAACCATCAAAGACCATCAGCTGTAATAGAAAAATAAAACGAAAGGAAAAAGGAAAAATAAAAGAGATAGCAACAGCAATATTGACAAAATAGTCTGTTTCAAATAAATAAAGGAAATATTAAAAATATTAAAAGCTATTAAATAAAGAAACAATAAAAAGCAAAACATTCAGATGAGACTAAAACTTTTGTGAGTACCTGTTGTTGCAGCAACAAGAAAAATTTGAAAAATCAGGAAAATGTTTTCAAGAAAAACTACACCCGCGTCCTGGGTAAAACGATGAACTGCATCAGCGTCCTGGACGGGACGGTGGACCGCGTCCAGCGGCGGGATCTTTCGTCCGAAGGTTTTGGTGATACGAAAAAGTACTAGAAAGAGAAAAAAAGTCAAACAGTTATGTTCTGACCCCAAAAAGAAGAGGTGCAAAATTTAATTGGAAAATTAGCCCAGGGGGAGGTTTTATAATGGAATGTCCTACACTCCCTATCGCATATGTGGACTGACTATATCGGTAGATATATATAGTGAGCACAGGATATACTTAGCGGACTTGTTTCGGGAATTATTATCTTGCCAACCGATTCCCTGTCTTCAGTAGTGTATTCTCTTTGACAATAAACCTCTCTTTCCTTCATCTACGCCGGTGTTGCTGTTCCTTTCACTCGAGTATCACCTTTGTCTATTTGTAACAACAGCTTTGAAAAACACAATAGAGAGAAAAACGAATTACGTAGATCAAAGCGAAACAGGATTTTTAAAAAAATCATGTCACCCAAAGCAATGTTGGAATATCACTAGTGCGCAGAGGGTTTACAGGAAGTGAAAGTGAATGGGAGACTGATAATAGGGAAGAGTGAGGAAAGGACAAAAGATGAACGATATTCAAGAAGACAGTAGATGATGATTGATGTCGATTTAATTTTTGAAGATTGCGGTTATTAGGGAACAAGTAAACGGAAGGGAGTTTTTACAGGTGGGAAATGTGAGAAAAGAAACTGTAGGAGTAGAAGTGGCGGTTGCATTCAGCTATTTCAAGAGTAAAATTGTAGAATCTAGGTGTCAATCTATAACACGTTTAAATTCATGTAGTCGGAGCACCAGTTGCCATTTGTAGAAAAAAACAAGGAAGCCGCTTCATGTTCAGGTGAGAAAGTGACTGATGTCGAGATGGCGAGTCAGGATCGATTATATTACAGATCCTTCTTTGGATTTTGTCAAGAATCTCGAGTTGTATAGCAGGAGCACCAGGCCAGATATAGCAACAGTATTCGATTCACGGACGAATGGTACATGTGTAAATGTGCAAGATGTATTCTGGCGAGAAAAACTTTCTGGTACGACACAGTGACCCATCTTTTCTTGCAGTAGATTCAGCTATTGATTCGATGTAGTCGCTCAACTTCAAATCAGTGGAAAACGTGAGGACAAATAGGTGCAGTGCGTTACTCCCCCGGAACCTAGCATCTGCTATGTTGATGGCAGACAGAAAAGGATTGAAGGTTCTTTTCAAGAGTAGCTGCTAGGTTTACTTTGTTAAATCTGTCGGATTTGCTATTGAGTAAATGGTAGTCTCATCTGCATAAATACCCACTTGGGAACTGATGATATCCGGGAGATCATTGATGAAGATCAGAAATAACGTAGGACCCAGGATAGAGTCTTGGGGGACACCCGCGTTCGTGAGAAAGTATCTGGAAGCGATCCCGTTCAAAACGATCTTCATTTCACGATTTGATAAGAACGATTCGTCCTGTGACACTGTAACCCTGGAATTTCTGTAGAAGGCCAGCATGCCAAAGTCTGTTGAACGCCTTCGAGATATCTAGGGCCACATCTCAAGTTTCGCCGTTCTCATCTAAAGCTTGATATAGAAATTCAGTGATGGCCGGTAACACATCAGCGGTAGACCTGGTAAAACGGAAGCCATATTGTTTGTCTGAGAGGAGGTCGTAAGAAGAAGATGTTTAACTACTTCCGCATGGAATATTTAACAAAAATATTGAATATTTAACAAAAAGCAGCAAGAGACTAATAGGGCGATAATTTGAGGGGTCAGAGGATTCTCCAGAATTCTTAAAAACAAAAACTACAGAGGAGAACATCCAACAAAGCTGGGAAGCAGGAAGCAGCGAAGCAATTGCTGCACAACACTCAACCTTATCTGCTGTAGATGTCAGGACTTCAAATTGATTGCAGGGATTGCAGATTTGCTGTTATTCAGCACACTCTTGCAGAGCCGCCAATAATCTCTAGAATCGAACTTGTGAGAGGCTATACGTTATTTCATTCTATCAGCAAACAGTGACTTCGCTTCTTTGAGAACACGATTGCACTTATGAGCAGAGACGAAGAAACGTTTGTTCCGATCAGATGTGTACAACCGGAAGAAATGACTCCCGTGGGCTATAGCGGCGGGCATGCAGGAGAGAACCAAGGCGATGATTCTTGTTTTACTTGGTATTTCCGGGCTTCAATGCCGGCTTTCACACAGGAGAAATCAGAGGCACATTTTTGAACAGGACGATTAAAAACTTCATTCCAGGAGACGTCGCGAAGTAAGCCATGATCGGTAGTGGGCAGAGCTACGGAGTACGTCATGAGTCAGATTTAAATAAGCGGGAAGAACTTAGAGGGCTACCCGAAAAGTAAATTACAAACATTTATTAATCCAACATATTATCTAAATAAAGTATTGTGAATATATCGGCTGTTAAAAGCAGTAGTAAATATTCTCTCTTGCTTTGTGCTTACGGTTTTCACAATATTTTATATCTGGCTATCTATACCATACTATTCATATAAAGAAAATTGCAAACTAAAAATTACAAACTGAAAAACACTAGACTATGATAGAATCTGAGGCCTTTGCTTCAAGAGGTTCATTTACGAAAAGCAACAATTATACAAATGTCAGATAGAAATAAAACCAGTTCTAGTCATTGTGAACAAAGAAAAAACTTATAGCAATGCAGATGTTGCAGTTCAAGCTGATCCTAGAATAAAAGTGAAAGAAAGTGAAAACGTTAAAACTATTCAGACATCGCAAGAGAAGAAAAAAATTGTGTAAAATGAAGGTGTAAAAATTGTGCCCAACATTATTAGTGCAATTGCGAAAAATGCAAAGAAATGTAAATCCGTGGAATAATCAAAATCACTGAGACGACAACAATGCGACTAGAATATTGAGGACAGTTCAGATGTTGTGAGGAGACTGACTTGTTCTCCCTACAAGTTTACACCCACACACCCACATACAAACACGCACACACACACATATCAATATCAATATTGTAATCAATAGTTCTTAGAAATACTGTTTTGTAAAACGTTCAGTAATGGCTTAATCGTGATTCAAAATATCAATAAGCATACACACTTCATATTTCATTTTAATATTTTGTAGTTTATCGTAAGTAACCAAGAACTTTTAATGAAAAAGCAAATAGTATACATTAAGTTTCAGGCCAATAGAAAGCGAATATTTTCCATGTAATTATAAACATTTTGTTCTTTCGTGAAATTCCTAAGCGCGAAATATTGAGTAGCAACTAATTTGACATCATATATCTTAAAGTTTAGAAAAAAACCTGCATTAAAAATATTTTGTAATTTGTTTCTGCATGGTGAACGACTATTACGATCGATAGTGTTCTTCTAATCTTGAAGTTAAATGACTGCAGTGGAATGGCTACTGTTTGTTTTAACTATGGCATTTTGATAACGAGATAAATGTCTCCTTATTTTCTTCGTCAGCTGGTCACTACCAAATGTAAAGGAAAAGGCGATGACTCCTTCACACCTACAAAGAGACGAAAAAGCGAAAAATAAGTGATATAAATTGCCTGATAACCCTAGGAAAATAACGTAAAGTTGCTGGGTAGGTTAGAAATAAATATCTCTTTATTCAATATTGGCTGTGACACACAGGTGCTTACAACCTACCCACCTCTATGCAGCTGACAGGTGGGAGGATTTTTCATTTCACAAACTCAGTTTATTTTTCATTTCAGTAGCTTTTCATTTATGTATAATCTTAAAAAAATGCCACACTTTCATTAGGATTATTCCCATCACCTTCCACCTTTTTAGTTTATTTTCAATGTTCACGTTTTGAGTAGTAATACTAGTGTCACAATGATAATAAAACTATCAAGAAAGATTTACACATGTCTTCATGGGATCTTTCAAAAGCCTCAGCGCTTATACAACTGAAAGATTTCAAATCAAAGCATTCACCCCGAATTATTAAAATATAACACAAATGATGTTTTTTTTACATCTACTTTATATTCCATAGCAACAATTCATAATACACCTAAAAGGTTTTAAAATTTAAAAGTTTAATGTAAATTTGTTTATCAGAATTTCTAGCTTGAAATTTGAAAACTTGTAAGTTTGACATTAGAATTTTTTATTTCGTAGATAAATGAAACGCACATTCCTACAACATGGTGAGGAGATGAATAAATTACAGACCCCAAAATATTTGTCAAAGAAAATATGCTGGATTCATGTGAGTAACCAGAGGAGCAAAATTAGTTACCAATAATTATTAGTAAAGACTGAAACCATAGGTATTGAGTATTAACTTCAGACACTTTGTGAATTGTACTCTCGTGGTAAATCATATCAAGAGGAATATTCTGGTTGCTCAGTAGAATATAACATCAGAAATATGGAAAAGTCAGTCAAACATCTCCTTCAGCAAAAGAGATCAGGAGTCATCATAAAGGGACCGTAAATGTTGACCCTTCTAAAAGTAATGCTGGAACCGTGGCCGGGGCGGATCTCTGAGGCTGTTTCTAAGCAATAGGTGAGGAAGTGCCTACCCATAATATATCAGATCACCTCAACATTTTAGACATATACAGAAAAGTTGCAATGATGTTTTTAATACAACTCCTTCTGGATGCGAATGTAGACACGTTCTCAAACTAGTGAATTAATTACTTGCTTGAGTATCGATTCAGAAACCCGATATTATTACACTGTAGGGGATATTATCAACAAATCCCAGTTAAATTATTGATATCGTGAGAGATTATAAAAAACGCAAGTTATGAAATGATTGTACCAGATAGTGACTTGAAGAGAGAAGGCATCTTCTATGTGATTTATAAGTTACAAGCCATGAGAGTAGGCTTTCAAACAGAAGTTGTTTTGTTGGTATATGTATATATGTGTGTGCGTGTGTACACACACACACACACACACACACACACACACACACACACACACACATATATATATATATATATATATATATATATATATATATATATATATATATATATATAAAGAGACAGCTAGATATATACAAAAAATAAATATATAGCCCCCAGAGAAAAGTGCTGAGTAATTTGTATCACGGTCCAATTTCGATGGCTGGGAAGTTTGACAAAGTAATGAAGGAGTTACAATCGCTGTAGATAGATAAATCCCCAGGGTTAAATGGCATATATTTCAGGGTTATCAAAGCAACAGCTGATGTTACTGCACTATCATTAAACATCATATTCATGACGTCCACGGACGAAGGTTTTTCTGTAACTATTTTACCTACAGTAAGGCCGTTGTCAGAGAGAATTCTTGGACTTACGTTGTTCTTAATTTTCATCAACAACCTTCCTGATAACACCACTTCTCAATCGGTATCTATACTGATGACACAACTACTTACTCCTGTCTTAATAGTAACTCTGATCTAATAAGGTCCATTTGGCAGCTGATCTAATAAATAACCTACACTCTGTTATCTGGGGCAAGAAATGGTGGACCTTGGACTTACGTTGTTCCTAATTTTCGTTAACGAGCTTCCTGATGTCATCAATTCTCAATTAGGTATATATGATAATGACACAACTGTTTACTCTTGTCTCAATAGTAAGTCTGATCAGTTCGATAAGGTCAAGTTGGCAACTACTCTAAAAATTACCTACAATCTTCTGTTAACAAGGAATGGCCCCAGCAAACGAAATTTCATTCTTTTAATCATCTGAGAAAACCATTTTTGCCATGACTGATGATAACTCCCAGGATAGTAACTCATTGCGCTATCTCAGGCTAACGTTTTCCACTGACAAGAAGTGAAAAGATTATATTGAATCAATTGCTATGATTAATGCTAGTAAAGTTGGTTCACTGTGTTGTGATGGACAATTTCTTTCGTTAGAATCTATCTTGCGCATTTATACGTCTACCATTCGTTCATGCATTAAATATTCATGTCACATTTGTTCTGGTGATTCTGCTAGGTATTTAGAGATTCTTGATAAAATACAAATTAGATGTTATTACAATGTTATTGTTTTTGATCTATCATCTCGGCTTCAGTTAATTTTTCCACCGCCGTAGCGTAGCTTCTCTGTGACTTTTATATAAATATTTTTTGGTAATTGTTCTGATGAACTTTCCTCTACGGTACCTAGACTTTATGGATTGAAACTCAGTACTAGAGTGTTGGCAAAGTCTCATTTTACAGTTGAAATGGCTAGATGTAACCGTAAGTTCTATGCTAATAGTTTCTTCTTTTGTGCTTCTCTCTTGTGAAACTCTTCTAGCTTCTTGCCTCTCTGATAACTTTGATCTTCAAATGTTTAAATGTCAATCGTTATTTTCTATCGTCTTAATTTCTGTTCTTTTATCGTTCTCCCTTCTTAATAATATTTTTGTTTTCTAAAATTATCTCACACTCAGTAACCCTGTACCTCTTAGTGGCTCTATTGTCTTGCTTGAGTGAAATGATTTAAAAAAAAAGAAGTTAAACAGATACCAATGAATAAGAAAATGTCTTATATCAATCCGAAAATTTTTCAACGATGACAGCATCCAATGCCAATTTAATGGTTGGCACCATCAAAAGATAACTTGATATCAAATGTTTCTTTTTTTTTGTACAAAACCTTAGTATATGCTTATCTGAAATACTGACCAGTTTGGTCATCAATGCACATAAAAGATATGTAAACGTAGGATGACCAGATTTTTACTAAATATCACTGATCACTCCTATTCTGACCACGTACAGTGTTTGCAATTGCCAAGTCTGTCATTCAGAAGGAGGAGAGCAAATATTCACATTTTAATTATGCACGTCAATATATTCACAATGTTGGTAAAATATTCAGGGTATATTTATATGATAAGTATACCATGTGAATTCCAATTTATAATATCTGCTTTCATTCGTTGGTGGTATAAGCTTTTATTACGGAACTCATAATAATATTATAAATAAATGTATATAATAGTATAGTCATTGATATTTATTTTTTTAATTTTAGATATATAAAGAATGTGTCATAAGAAAGATACAACCACAAAAGAGAAACAAAATATTCTAAAGTTATCGAATGAATGAAACACATTGTTGAATAACTGCAAATTCACTGGCTGAAACTAAACTACTCTCCTTATGCAAACATCACAAAGAGAAACGTGTAATTATATAAAGGCTAATTTATCGACAGTAATTTTTATGGATGAATGTAGCGTTACATTGAAAGAAACCTAATGGCCGAGCATGATGTTGGACACTGTATGATAATAATTAACAAAATTTAGAATACAGCAAGAAGGAAATATCTTATTGTTTTGGACTGGTATTTTCAGCTGTAAAATCTTAGGCTTCTTTCAAAGCTGGTGATAGTGCCAAGATAGTTGCAGTGATTTATCGGAAATTCTCTGTTAGGAGACATTTTGGGAGTACAATCACAACTAAGGAATATTCAGCTGAAGACCATATTCATGTCAGATAATGTTCCATATTGTATTAAACACCTTACCAAACAGTTTTCAAAGGCATGGAATTAATGGAATGCCTCACAGTCTCTCCAGATAGCAATCCACTGTAGAAAATATGTGCTCCATGATTGAAAGAGAATGGAAAACGATATTCAGTCTAAGATCTCTGAATAACGACACAAACTGCTGCAATTCATTTTAAGGTTGACAGGGTAGAAAATTTCACAAAATCAATGGACGAAAGATTGATATAGGTTATTGAATGCCAACAAATTAATGTTAACACGTAAAATAATAAATTAATAATTTATTAAAATATTGTATTTCTGCAACCCATGTCTTTTAGATTTATTTATTTAAGCATCGCAGGACCTTTTATCAGAAAAACAATATGGTTTTCGCGTCTTTATATAAACTGATAATGTGTTAACAGTTATTGTCTAAAGAATCTGTCAAGATTTAAATAAGAATGGTGACGATCGGGCTGTTGTCTGAGATATCTCTAAGGTGTTTGACATGGTTTGGCATGCTGGTTTTCTTCCCAAGTTGAAGTGTTATGATATTTCTGGTTGAATTTTTGATCTGATACTACCTTTCTTATCCTGAAATGAAGGTTGTTTTGAACGGCCACTCTTTGTTCTTAATTGTATGAAAGACCTTTTCGATGTCATCAGTTTTCGATTCGTATTGATACTGTTCGCACGACTATTTACTCCTCTTTTAATGTTAAGTATCATAGGTTGGATAAAGGCAAATTGGCAGCTACTCTCAAAAATGACTTGCAATCTGTTGCTAACTGGGGCAAGAATTGGCTTGTCAATTTTAACGGCTTCAAAACTCTCCTTTAATCGTCTTAAAGAACATTTTTTTGCATTTTCATCAACAGCACTGATTCTAATCTCAAAGAGAGTAACTCACTGTGTCTTCTTGGTTTAACATTTTCCACTGATATGAATAGGAACGACTACATTGAATCAATTTCTAAATCTTGTTGCTACAAAGTTTAGTTCGCCGTGTTTTGCTAGACAATTTTTATCGTCAGAATATATCTTGCACTTCTATAAGTCTACTATTTATCCGTGCATTGAATAATGTTGCCACATCTGGTCTGGTCTTTCTGCTATGTATTTAGAAATTCTCGACAAAATCCAAAGAAGAATTTGTAATGTTATCGGTCATGACCTGGTATCTCGGTTTCAATCACTTTCCCACAGTCGTGACGTAACTTCCCTGCACCTTTTCGATAAATATGTTCATGAAAATTGTTCTGTTCAGCTTTCCTTTTTTCGACTTCATGATTAGCAGCTAGGTCTCGTAATTTTACTGTTAAAATTAATAGATATAATTTATGTTTCACTAATTGAAACATCATATTCTACAAACAATGATTTTAATAATGATCGTTATTATAAGGCGAACCACATACGATATATTTTTTTATATAAATAAAAGTCTTACCAATATTGGTTGCCTAAGAGCAATTTTATTGTGGTGACATTGATTTGCATATTAGAAAATGATATGGCACCGATAAAGACGATTTTTACCAATTAAATGCAAATCTAAAGACTCGGGACCATTTCAGGAAGACCTTTAAGTTTATTTGCTGCATCAAATCACATTTTCTCTGAGAGTAATTAACCTCTAGTCAGCAGTACCAAACTGGACCAGTTCCAGGTAGGAATAGAAAAAAATTGGAGAATTGATTCAGGCAAAGATATGGTTGATGTCTGATCCATGTTGAAACCTACCAAGATGTACGAGATTCATGTCTGATACCTGATTCATATAGAGACTTGCCTAGGTGTATAAAATCTATCTTTGATGTTTGATCCACGTCGCGAATGATGCAATGTCTGACCCATGTAGTGATTTGCTTAGATGCATGAGATCTGTGTTTATGTTCATGTGTAAAGATTTGCCGAGATATTTAAGGTCCATTTTTGATACAATTCACAACATACGAATGATAGATTTCTATTATTTAGATAAATCTGAGTTTTATATTCTATGTGTCAGAATTGATTATAATAAGTTTTGAAAATGTAAACATTTTTATCATAGTTAAAATCTATCTGGTAATAAACATATATGAAAGATCTATAAAATCAAAATTGCCCTCAAAGTAACGTTTACATTACCCCTAAAAAATGAACATGTGAAAAATCTTCTATACGCATTTACATTCCTAATTTATGACCATATTTTGGTCATAAATAAGGAATGTAAATGCGTATAGAAGATTTTTCACATGTTGCCTTCATTTTTGTGTCCAAAACTTATAGGAACATCAATAATAATTAGAATATCATTTATCAGGTAATTTATAAGCAAAATTTATTCTTATTTAAAAAATTGAATCAAATCATTTCAGAATAAATTACAATCTATGTTTTGAGAAAAAAGCAAGTAATTTCTGCAGAGCTTACCTGTGTAAAATATAAATTAGAAAATGGTTAACGTTAGTTGAACGTGACATGTAAATATAAAATATTTAGTACATTTGTCATGCTTGAAATGCAAACAAGATAATGAATTTGCAAGCGATATCACGTTTTCGTGACGTCATATACTTGCTGTTGCACTGATCAACCGAACTTTCTTATCAAAATCCTAAGCTCCTTTGGTACTGGTGCTTGACACCCATTTCCATGCACGCAACTGTTTACATACGTTCCCACGCTTTATTTCGGGGTTGGTTGTCAGTTACTGTTTAGAATATTTGAAGTTATAAAAATTAGCTGCTGAATCTTATTTGCGTATTTTTCTATTTAATAATATACACTTTAGAAAGAATCACTCATCTCAAGAATGGACTGTTTTATTAAAATGTGTTTGGTAAACAAATTTCTCATTTCATTAATGTGTCTGTCAAGTAACTGGTCAAAAATGTTGGGATAAATGACATACGACTGTACAGTTAATTTAAGCTTTTTATAAACAAAAACTGTAGAAGTACTAATAGAGAGATTATTTTTAAGTGGTTACTAGTGAATCATTTATATGATATAAAATATACTACATAATTATCGCTTTTATAAAGAATTAATTGGTTTTCTCACGTTTGGTGATAATATGTTACTAAATTACTAGAAAATAAAAACAATTTTGCAGTTTTTCGTCTGTTCCTGATCCTAGAAATCATAAAAAAAACAGACAGTTGTTATATCTGAATGTGGTACTAATGTAACATTATTCTTCTTTTAGTTTCGATGGATTCTTCTTACTCCCAGTTTTGAAAGTAACGAATAAGTGATTTTTCACACAGAAGGAATAGTTAGATTACAACTTCAGGTATAACCTCGTACATAGATTTTTTTCGCACAATTCCTCTCTCTCTCTCTTTCACTTTCTGCAGTTAACTAGAACACCCTAAAAGTAAGTTCGTTAATGCATTCCTTTTCCATTGTGAACTGTAAAGTACGAGTTTACATGATTCAATACAAACTCTACATCCTCCTGGCGGGGCCATTCACGTATCTAAGCTAAACCAACGGCTTCAATGTAGTGGAATATAGAGGTAGATCTTTAAATATTTATGTAAGTATTATGTATTACCAGAGGAAAGCCCAGACTCCATAGATTAGGCATCATTTTTTAGACATTATTATGGATATAATAAATAACTGATAATTGATAACTCATGCTTATCACAAACTCATAAGGCTAACCTGCTTTCTTTTTGCGATTCCCCACGTCCAATTCAGATAAATTAGAAAGTATATATATATACATTACCCTGTCAAAAATCGAATTCTTTAACTAAAACGAAAGTTCTCACTTTGATGTTTCCAACATATATGACAAATTTTAGTCCAGTTCCGTACACCCACTTCTTGAATACTGTCTAAAAATATCAGGGTCATAGAACATCTTTTCTAAGCAATCAGAAAAAGCCCACGCGGTTTTCATAGCAGCCGTTTCTGAACCATAAAGCCAACGCTGATTTCACCCTCGAAGACAGATCCGACTCGGCTGGTATTAGTGAAGGACCATACAGCGACAACCAAGACACTTCCATAAACAATGATGCCAGCGACGAAACCAACGGTATCACTGTTCTCAACTATAAAAATGCAATAATTAGTGGAATATTTCTCACCCGGCAACATATTCGTGTTTATTTTCTCCGTGTCTCTATCTCGACTACTACCTTGTACTATACCCCGAACGAACTTTCAGTTTCCCACGACTGATACTGGAACACGCAAGCGATTGAACTTTGTAAATCACGGAAAATAAAAACTACTTTACTTATTTCAACCACGACTTACCACGAATAATTTTGTTGTCACTTCCACTCCTTTTCCTTGTTAACGAAAAAAAGAGTGGAAGTAACATATACTTAAAGGAGGTAGAAATTGGAAGAAAAGCAAATTATCTGGATTCCATAACAAGTGCCGAGATGAGTAAAATTTCTGCTGAATATATTTTACACCAACAAAGTGCATCTGCTGTAACCCTAAGATGCTATGATTTTCAATTATCTACTAATATACCAAACTTTGTCAAACAATGTATCAGACAATTTCAGTTTTTAGATCAATAAACTAGGTATTAATCTTAAATGTCTCTTTTGACTCAATGACCAAATATTAAGTTGTTTTATGACATAAAAGCTACTAAAATAAAAGGGCTGTGTGGCGTGCAGAAATGTTTGATCTTCACAAAATCTGCATAGCTACGTGACTCGTTAAATATATCTTTAGTTGCATTTCTAACTTCGTAGCTAGTCTCACGTTACGTTACTGTAATTTCGCGTGTGTCTAACATAAAGATTCGATCCCTTCGCAATAGCAATAAATTTAATAGGAGATTCAGCTGAGTACAATGATTCTCCTGAAACCAGTTTTAGTATTGGTGAGATTTGCAGTTCATTTTGAAGCTTCATATTTTAAAGCCAGGCTCTTAATATTTATTATATTAATTATAAAATATAAGTATCACCAAATATTTTACATTAAATGTTTAATTTAAACTTTATTTTCAATCTATATATCTATTCTTGCGTGCATTTATAACCATAATGTACATTTGAAATGACTATGTACTATATTATAGAAAAGATAATGTGAGCGTCAGACTGCTATATGATCTATTCTCTTTTATAAATCAGTGAAAACTGGAGAGTTTTATCGCAAGTGAAAGAAAAATACTTGTTATGGTGACATATCTTCATTAGAATGAACTCTTCCTCCTTCTGCGAGACTTTCCAAGGAGGCTGTCGACCCGCAGTCTCTTCGGCAAAGTTTCGTCCGAGGAGTTTGACAGATCCCGAACCCGCTTATGCGGGTTCAAAGGGAATATTTTTGGCCGAGCCTACGGGCTCGGAGAAACCCATGTTAAACTCGACCTTGTGCCACATACTTTCCTGGGGGGGGGGGCTGTTAAATATTGGCAGTCGATTCGCAGTCTGACTGTGTGCGACTTCTGTCGAACTTTCTGCTTTGGCAGAGAGGAACCAGGACGAAGCTTTGCCGAAGGCCAAAGTTTCGTCCGGGGGGGGGGGGTAGACAGATCCCGAACCCACTTATGTGGTTTGTAAGGGAATATTTTTGGCCGAGCCTACCGGCTTGGAGAAACCCATGTTAAACTCGGCCTTGTGCCACATACATTCCTTGTGAGGGGACTATTAAATATCGACACGCAGTCTCTGACTGTGTGTGACTTCTGTCGAACTCTCTGCTTTGACAGAGAGGAACATGGACGAGGCTTTGCCGAAGGGCAAAGTTTCGTCCGAGGAGGGAAACAGATCCCGAACCCGCTTATTCGGGTACCAAGGGAATATTTTTGCTCGAGCCTACGCGCTCGGAGAAACTCACATTAAACTCGGCCTTGTGTCACATGCATTCCTCGTGGCGGGACTGTTAAATATTGGCAGTCGGGACGCAGTGTAACCTGACAGTTCGGACGGACACTTCTATCTGCTGACTAATAACACTCTTATTTTGTATATATGTTCTGTTATTTCAATACACTTGTTCAACCTACCTTCTTTCCGTGTCTTTCTTTCTGGCCCCTAACAGGCTACAACAACTTGGTGACGAGGATTTGCGAAGACCACTGGGATTAAAAACGAACTCTCCTAAAACACAGGCAAACGATTTTTCGTAAAAGAACTACGTGTAATTGCCAATTTGTTTTAACAGTGGATGCACGAGAATTTTTTTTCATTTTTTGTCAGTTTTTTCATTTGAAAATCATCTGAAAAAAACAGAAAAGTAAAACCGGAAAAAAGACACACTTATCATGGAGGATTTCAAAAGTATTTTATTGGATCTTGTAAAGTGTCAAAATGAACAGTATCTGCAGCTCCAAGAGAGAATGGAAGAGAAGTGGCAAAAACAACTGCTCTCTCAAGAGGAAAAAATGGGAAATTTATTTCTGTAAACCCAGAAGAAAAATCAAGAGAGACAGCACGAATTTCAAAAGCAAGATTTAGAACTGACAAGCCATAGTAATCCCATCAAAAACGAATTTTCTTTTTCGCAAAACACCATTTGGAGAGCGATAGAGAATTTTTCATACACTCCTGAGGAAGACATAACTTTTGCATCATACTTTAGGAGATATGAGGACTTATATACTACAGACTGTGCAAATTGGAGTGAAAAAAGTACATCTTTTCTTCTGAGGAAACTTGGCACAACTGAGCACACAAAATTCATAAACTACATTCTGCCGCGGAAGACTAGCGAATTGACATTCACCGAAGCAGTGGAATTACTCATGGAGCTTTTCAGTCCAAAGACATCTCTTTTCCATAAGAGATGGAAATGTCTTAATCTAACTAGGAAAGAATGGGAAGATTACACCACTTTTGCGTAGTAGTAAACAAGCACTAAGATGATTTTAGACTGGTGGAGCTAAGTGCAAATAACTTCAAATGTTTGATATTCGTGCAAGGACTAGTTTCAACAAAAGATGCAGAAATTAGGCGAAGAATACTAAACAAATTGGAGAATGAGCCAAATATACCTCTACAGCAAATCGCTGAAGTATGTCAGAGGTACGTCACTATAAAGCAGGATTCTAAAAATATCGAAGAATCGGGTATTGCTCACGTCAAAAATGTACCCTACAAACAGAAACAAAGTTTCCTAAAACTAATAAAACAAAGAAAAAGCAAAATAATTTGTCCCCTAACCCATGTTACGGACGCGGGGGCCCTACACTGGTATAAAAATTGTATTTTCCGGAACAAAATTGTTACATATGTAACCGAGTCGAACAGAAAAGCTCGCATTGCCAATCTAAAAATAAAACCAATAGCTGCATAAAAAATACAAGGTCGGACGAACAAGACAGTGCTAATAGCACGAAATTCGTGCACGTAAAAATGTTAAACAAAAATGTGGAATTTCAACTAGACTTGGGTTCTGATTTAACTATAATAAACTTGCAAACATGGAAAAGATTGGGTAAGACAACCATGATAAAATCTAGCAAGATTGCAAGATCAGTAACAAGGGAAAAAATTAAATTCGAGGGATAATTGATTGCTAATACAACGTTCAACGGGAAAACTCTTAAATTAAAATTGTTTGTCCTGAAAAATACTAACAGCATATTTGGCACTGATTGGGTGACGCAATTCTATCTTTGGGACTTACCTGTAAATTCATATTGCCAAAAAATTGAAAATTGGAATGCTGAAGCTGAAAAACTGAAAAAAGAATTGAAGGAAGCCTATTCAGGAATTTTTTCTGGTGAGGTAGGCAGGTGTACCAAGATGATGGCAAAAGTTGAACTACAAGACGACGTCCAGTCAATGCTCAAAAAGAAGCGAAATGTGCCTTTTGCCTCGTTGGAACAGATTAACGAGTAACTTGACAGATTAGTAAAAACTGGAGTTCTATCAAAGGTAGAGCACATCGAAAGGGCCGCACCAGCGGTCTATGTAAAAAAGAAATCGAAAGACATACGGGTTTGCGCTGATTTTTCAACAGGATTAAATGCTGTTCTGAAGGACTATCATTATCCTCTTCCTTGCCCAGATAGACATTTTTGTGAAGCTAAATGGGGACATTTTTCACGAAAATTGATCTTAGCGACGCTTATTTGCAAATTCCAGTTGAAGGGGTAAGTTTAAAGCTATTGCGTATAAATATGCATCACGGATTATATAAATTCGAACGTTTACCGTTCGGGGTCAAGGTCGCACCAGCAATTCATGGATACTATACTGAGCGGCCTTGACTTCTCAGTCGCTTATTTAGATGACATTCTGTTGAAAAGCCAAAGCGTAGTCGAACATAAGGATCACGTCCACAAAGTTTTTGCTAAGATTCAAGATTACGGTTTCAAACTTAAAGAGACCAAATATGATTTTTCATGGAAAATCCTGAAAGAGCTGCAGCGATTAAAGACATGCCGGCGCCAAATAACATCGTTTCGTTGCAGGGCTTCCTTGGAACAGCAAATTATTACCAGGCATTCATACCAAACATGCATAATTTGCGTGGCCCCTTAATGAACTATTAAAGTAAGACAAGCCCTGGGTTTGGACAGCAGAATGCCAGGAGGCATTTGAAAAAATAAAGAAAACACTGGCGTCAAATTTATTTATTACACATTACGACCTGGAATTGGAAATCATTGTTGCCAGCGACGCGAGTTCGTATAGCGTAGGGACTTTCATTTTTCACAAAATGAATGATGGAACAGTAAAACCGATAGTTCACGGCATCGAGAGCTTTGCTTCCTACGGAAAAAAATATTCGCAGATTGAGAAAGCGGCGCTTGGGATTATATTCGTAGTTGCGAAGTTCCACCACTATATTTACAGTCGACATTTCACTTTACAGACAGACCACAAGCCACTACTCACTATTTTGGCTCAAAGAAAGGTCTGCCTACTCACACAGCCAACAGACTGCAGAGATGGAGTACAATCTTGCTAAATTACAACTTTAAAATAGAGTACGTGTCATCAAAAAAATTTCGGCTATGCGGACGGATTGTCAAGACTAATTCCCAAGTACAAAGAACAAATAAGACAAGAGGCTCTCCATGATGAGTATATCAAGCAAACAAAAGCGAATTTTTTTTTTAAAGGACCAGTGAACTACGGACATTTTCTCTATATGTGACGAGGTGTTACTATACAGGGAATGCGTCGTGATTTTGTCAACACTCTAGAAGTGTATTTTTGAAAGATTTTCACGCTGGCCATCCAGGGAGTACTAAAATGAAAAGTTTGATGCGTAGCTATGTCTATTAGCAAAACATGGACAAAGATATAGAAAACGCTGTCAAATCATGTAAAGCCTGTGTCTTGGCAGCGAAGGCACCTCCTATTAAATTCAATCCCTGGCCAAAAACGGATCTACATTGGTCTAGAATTCACATTGACTTCGCGGGCCCTCTAGAAGGATATTACTATCTCATTGTAGTCAACAGTTTCTCGAAGTACACAGATGCAAAAACCCAACCACAGAAATTACTATAAAATTTCTACATGAACTGTTCGCCAGATTTGGAGTAGTAGACACCTTAGTGTCCGATAATGGAAGTCAGTTTACGTCTGGAGAATTTAGAGACTTCTCTGAGTCAGATCGAACACATCACTACTGCTCCGTACCATCCGAGGTCTAACGGACAGGCTGAGAGATTTGTGGATACTTTGAAGAGAGCTTTCAAAAAGGCTGGGTCTACACCAACGGAAAAAGTCCTTCAACAATTTCTTCAAGCATACAGAATTACACCTAATAACAAAACACCAGCTTCACAATCTCCAGCCGAAGTGGTGTTCACACGTCGGATACGGTTCGTTTACGATAAATTACTCCCGAAACAGAGGAAGCCAGGAAGAACAAGCATCGTATCTCCAAGACGATGTAACCCCGGAGAAAAAGGTTATTTTTCAGAATTTTCAAATACAACAATTCTTTTTGGAAGATGGGTACAATCGAAAAAAGAGTTGAGAACATGGTATATATTATAAAGGGTCCACAATTTATGCATAAAAGACATCTCAAACCAACTTAGGAAACGCCTGACTAGGCTGATAGCGGGTTTCCTGAGGAAACAGTTATGGATGTCATATACGACACTTTCAATATTCCGACCCCTCTAGCGGCCCCCGAAATGTGCCGTTCTAAAAGAAAAAGGAAAACAGCTGATTTAATAGCTGCCAATCCTAAACGTAAAAGGTATTGAGACCACAAACAAATAAAAGTTCTCAAAGTTGTTCTGCTTTGAACTTGATAAAATAAGTCAGCCAAGTTTTAAATACCTAGCCAATTGTAAAAAAGGAAACGCTTCTTTTCTCTATAAATTAAACAAGTCAAGCGGAGGAAAACCACTCAAAAAATAGTAAACTTTCTATAAAAATATTCCTCAGGATTAATTTTTGTAAAATATTTTTACAGCTACATATACAGCTTTAATATCGAAAAGGAAAAAAATTCTTTCGACTCCCGCGGAGTTAAAATTTTAGGAGGTGGGTGTTATAGCGACCTATCTACATTAGAATGAACTCTTCCTCCTTAATAAATACTAACTTGCGAGACTTCTTAATGAGGCAGTCGAGACGCAGTGAGTCAGTGTTTAAGTTCTTACCAGACCTAAAACAACCGGTTTTTCTGCCACGTTTCGATATTCGTTTTTTTTTTGTTCCACAAAATCCGTTTAGTTAAGTTCTGATTTATTTTACCATTTTTTACGTTTTCTTTTGCTGACTTTTGTTTGAAAAAGTTTTTTGATTTCTTTTCCTTTTTTTAAAATTATTACCCTCCACGTTTTTATTTTCCCTTTTATTTTGCTTATATTTTATTATTATTGGTTTTTAATTTTCTTTTTTTAAGTTCTTTTGAATTTATTTTTCCCGTTATTAATTTACTACTAATTTACCCCTGCCAGAGTTTACCGTTTTCCTTTTTCTCTACGTGTTACTGTTAATTTGTTCGTCCAACTTTATTTTTCTTTTTGTTTAGTTATTACGTGTTACTTCGTTCTTTTTTTTTAATTTAATTTAATTTTTGTTAAAGCTTTTGTTTTACTTGCTAATCTTTTCGTGTTCATATTTGTTTTGATTTTTTGTGTTTCGTGTTTAATTTGTCTACCTCGCAAGATTTGTTTGTTTATTTACTCTATGTTTAGCCTTTTATTATTATTTTAAATAAATTATTTATTATTTATTATTTCTTTGTGTTTAACTCTTTCTTCTTTATAAATTTCAGTTAACTCATCTATATTTTACTGGTTAAACTTTCCGTATATTTATTTTTAATCTGTTCGTTTTTTTATTTTATTTCCGTATTTCATAAATCGGCTGACTTTTTAACAGCAGCCATCTTGGATTTTTTTTAGTTTAGTTTTTAGTTTGGTTGTTTCGTATTCCTGCTTGAAGATGGTCCTTTTTATTTCTATATTAATTATTGTCGCGATCTCATAACTAAATACCTTATTCTGCATACAGAATATGAAGGCAGGCGAAGGACCAAGTTATCAGTATTTGAGTTTCCGGGGAGCACTTGGACGCTTATCTGTCCCAATTTGGGCAGATACTCAGTGCTTCTTCTGACGATTTGACCGGGGTATGGAGTTTCGAAATCATGATAGACCGGAAAGCCTTCATATCCATCCCCAACTGTCTGGATGTAGCGGGCCAGAAGATGCCAATTATAGTCACCGGGCGTAGACCGACATGTTGAAAGTGTGGACAGACTGGTCACCTGTTTTCTTCCTGCACAGAGAAGAAGGCCTCTGAGATTCTGGCCCCTGTCGACCCAAATCCCCCTGCGACCGAGTCTGTTACATCTCTCTCACCTGTAATGGTTATGCCGCAACCGGGACCGGTGTGGTTTGCCACCTTGTTGGGTCTGTCTCTCAGCCCTCATTCCCCAAAAGCGATTGCCCGCCGCTAGTGCGGTTGTGGAGAAGAAAGAGGGGGAATGGCAGGTCATTGGTAAGGTCAAAAGAAAGCAGGACCTCGTTCCACTGAAGACACGCAAAAGACACGCACAACCTCACTCCCTCTACCAGTTCAAAGGGCGACTCTTCGACCACTTATTCGAACAAACTGCGCCAACAGCGGCTCAAATACGATCCCTCCTTCGAAAAAAAGGAAAATCTTCAACAACTCAAACAAGTTTTGAAGGATAATCGGCATCACACGGAAAGAATAATAACACAAACTACATCAGCTCCGTTGTCTCCATCCTCTAAACAGCCCCCTATGGCTCCACCCCTAGTTTTGCAAACAATAACCCTGACCCTTCCAAACTGACCGCACTGAAAAAGATCCCCGTCACCATTAAAAACCCACGCTCCGCCCTTAACTCCCAAACCATCACCTGTTAAAACACCTATCAATTCACCACTAAAAACGGATGCCCAAAAACGTCAACGAAGCCCTTCTTCGGATTCTTCAGAACCTATTAAAGAGAAAAAGATAAAAAAAAATTACTCTTCAATAGTGGGGGGAGATGTGTGTTGTGTGTCAAAACATCAATCTGACAAAACATTTTCCCTATCCCGCAAACCTAAAGAATTGAAAATACTCTAAAAATAATAAACAATTTGAACATTGAGAATCCCAAATTTTTCCCATGGCTAAAAGGATTTTGACTGTTGTAAGAGCGGGATATGGCTCAGAAAACCTCTGGGCCATATTACGAGAAGCTAATAGCGCCTTCGATATCTACCCGCCATTAGCTTATTTTGATAATGAAAACGAGAAAAAACTAAATCAACTCTGTTCAGGGAGGATTCTTTTCGTTCACCCCTCCCTGTATAGAGCTCTTAAGCTAACTTTCCCCCTGGACATCGGCGGCTTGTCTCCTGATAGCACCATCAAAAATGAGATGGGTACTGGCTCCATGGGAGAGGCCGTCGGTGTTCTATCCCCGGCCGTGTTCAATCCAGGAGAACAACCCTAATCGGTTTTCACTATGGCTCTCTGGTTAGCAAGTATAAAGAGGCCTGAGGTCGGAGTCTCGCAGGGCGAGGCTCTCTCGTGACCTTCAGCGCCTCGAGGTGAATGTTTGTTGCATTCAGGAGACACAGTTTTCTACTCATGATTATGAGGACATTCTGTCTAGGGCGTTCTCCCTCTATTCAGCAATGTTTTGACAGTCGTTCAAGAGGCATCTCTTGGCTGTCGAGCAAGTCTTTAAAGGCTGCGTGTACTCTTGTCTTCGCAGATCCGGCGGTCAGGCTTTGTGTGCTGTGGATGTTACCATAAAGGATAAGGCACTGTGTCTCATTGGGGTTTATCCGCCCAATAACCATTTTGAGCGGCCTCCTTTGTTTCGGCAGATAGAACCGTTCTTGACGACAAGTAGTCGGATAGTTTTAGCGGGGGATTGGAATGCGATTTAGATCGTATAGGGCCAAATTCGGGTACTAACAACCGGGACATGAAACCATTTCGGGACTTTATCGACAAGTTTGAACTTGTCGATAAGTACCGGAATGAGCACCCTCGGGAGGTAGTTTGGACTTGGACAAATAGTGGCGGCTCCTGGGATGCTTTCTAGCTACGTCGACCGAGTCTTAGTTAGTCGATGTAGGGGTCTTAGGGTGACCAAGTTTCCATTACATAGTTTATTTGGTTCATAGGCTTGTCCGGTTCGTGTAAACTTAGATAAGGTTGGCTGGCTACTTGAAATTAAAATGCTCATTATTTAGTGAACAGGATTTCTGGGACCAGCTGTTACTAATAATACAGAGGGAACAGACTAGGGTTGTTGTAGGGAACACCTGGTGGAATAAACTAAAATAAAAAATTAAAACGTTTGCTGCCGATTTTAGTCGTCGACTAAATCTAGATAGATTAGCGGCGGAAACGGCTTTAGAACAAAATAGTCGATCGGGCAGTTAAATCCCGTGATAGTGGGAAAATGGCTTTAGCTAAGGCTGAGTTGTCCTCCTTGCTTATGAAGAAGGATCAAGCTCTGGTAGTTAGGGCTAGATTAAAAAGAATGTCCTCTGAGTCGACGAATATGGCCGCTGAATTGCGCGCAAAGGAGAATCGAAGCGCGTCTCGGCGACATATCGCATGCGTCACATTGCCGGATAAGCGGACCGTCACTACAAACGCGGGCACATGAGAGGCCTTTCGGGATTACTCTCAGGAACGTTTCACCAAGGAGTCCGGTCTGAGCTCTGCTCAGTTCGACGCCTATTTAGCCGACTTTCCCTGCCTTGAGGCAGCTGAAGCGGCCGGGTGCGAGGATCCCATCACAGAGTCGGTAATTTGGGAAGCGCTGAAACAGGTTGGCCTGGATAAATCTCCGGGACTAGATGGTCTTCCCTACGAAGTTTACTTGAGGCAGTCGCCCGTTTTTGTTCCTTTGCTGGAACTGATTTTCAACAACTGGAATAAGCAGGGGTCTATACCTCAACGCTTCACCAGGGATGTGATCAAGTTCCTGCGTAAGGACAAGAAGGGTGAGGATGGGTTAGATAACTTTCGCCCTTTAACCATGTTAAACACGGAGTTAAAGATTTTTGAGAAGATCTTAGCCAACCGTTTGCAGCTTCTCCTGTCTAGTCTGATTGGTTCCGAACAGACTTGTTCTGTGAAGGGCAGGACTATTCAGTACAACTTGTTCTAAGATCAAGCGTACCATAACGCTTCATCTTAGAACAAGTCGAAAGTGAAGCCGCGCTGATCAATTTAGATCAGTCCAAGGCCTTCGATAGGGTTGACCATTTTTTTTGGAGGCTGTCCTTTTGGCGGCCGGTTTCGGGCCCGACTTTCGCTCCTGGATCCGACTTTTGTATGCGACTCCCGGTGTGCTGGTGGAAGTGAATGGGGTAAGATCGGGGCCGTTCGTATTGTCTCGCTCCATTTGTCAAGGTTGTTCGCTTTCGTCTTTGCTTTACGTTCTTGCGTTGGAACCTTTCCTTTCCAAGCTAAAGGCGAATCCGGTCCTGCGCGGAATTTCCCTGCCTGGGGCTACCACCTCGGCCAGGTATTTTGCCTATGATGATGACGTTTCGGTTCTTGTATCGAGCAGAGCCGAGATTGACGAAGTCAGCAAAGAAATCAGTGGTTATGAGATAGTGACAAGGGACAAGATCAACCGCGATAAGTCTGTTGGATTGCAGTTGGGTGTGTGGAAGGGAAATTTCTCTTCCAGGACCTATCATCTGGACGGATGGGCGGGCCAAGATACTCGGCGTCTGGTTCGGTCGTGATCTCCAGCTGGATATGAGTTGGTCAGAGGCACAAGGGAAGGCCGAGATCGCGGTTAATCTGTGGTCTTGGAGGAATCTTTCCTTGAAGGAGAGGGCAGAAGTATGTGTTTCACACATCTACCTGATTCTCCTTTACCGACTCTCTGTACTTCCACTTCTGTATGCCACACTAATGTCATTAGTAAGGCTCTGGTTCTCTTTCTTGTGGAGAGACAAGGCCGCTATGGTATCTCGGGACATCTGTTGCCATCAGAAAGCGGTCTGGGTATACCTAGCATTGAGATTAGTTAATATATGCTTCGCATCGCCTTCCGAATGTGTTGCGAATCGGATGAAGAGGGCGCCTTCAGGAAGGAAGACGTCAATAGAAACTTCCCATCCCTGAACACTCGAGTGAGGTGGAGACCCACCGTACACCCTGAGCCGAATGCTCCTTCTACTGCGAATGTCGTCGTGCTCTGAAACGCCTCTTAGGGAGTCAGATGGCCTCTCCAACGTTCAGGCGTTGTCACGTAGGGCATTGTATAGAGTATTAGTCAAGATGAACTGATTGACGAGCTCAGTCTTACGAAACAGGAAGCTCGCTCAATATGGACTTGGGCGCTTGGGTTGAAATGCCTCACTAACGATGAGGCATCACTCACCTGGCTGGTGATTCGTGGGACCCTCTCGGTCACCAAAAGACTTTGTTCAGCGGGTTTGGAGAAATCTCCAAAACTGTCGACGCTGTAGTGGAGAAGTGGAGAACATTGGTCACGCCTTCTTTCATTGCAGGGTAGTAGCGCCGTTGTGCAAGTTTGTTGAAGGTCTCATGGTCCGCATGTTGCAGGGAAAGTTCTTTGTCCTTGAGGCCAGTTCTGTTTGTAGCAATGTGGTTCCGCAGATGATGAAGGCTGAACAATATGTGTTCTTTTGCTTACTAGGTGTTATGAGAGTCGAGATTTGGACGACGCGTCAGAAGGAATTCTATGATGGCGTGAGGTTCACTTCTTCCCAAATGATCTTGTTCTGTAAACATCTGCTTAAAGTCAAGATTAGGACGGAAAAGCAGCGGCTCAACTCATCAGAATTTGGTAAAAGGTGAGTGAATCTTGCACGTTTGTACCGAGTAAAAGGGGCTGACCTGAAGTGGCATTTTGATGCCGGTTAGGCATCAGAATATTGTTTTCCTGGGTTGATCTTGGGCAGTCCATCCCCGGATTTAGGCTAGAGTAGGTTTTTGTTTTTGATTCTTTAGTTTTTCTTATTTTCCAGTAAACTTAGCTATGGCGTGTTTGCTCATTGGCCCCTTTTATTTCTGTCCCTTTTTTCCTTCAGTTTAACTCTCCATCCCCTCCCTCGTTAAGTGGTCAGTGATGTCAGTTCTCTGGTGGATGCGGGGCGCCTTTCGTTTCGCGTGTGTGTTTTTCGTATTTGTTGTTGTGTCAGAATGAGTGCGTGTCTGTGTGAGTGCTTGGGATGAATGAATGTTTGTATATTGCTATAGTCCCGCCTCGAATTTGTCCAGTTAACTGATATTTCTGCCATATTTAAGGTTTGTGTGTTTTTTTTTATTACTAACATGATTTTGTTTCGTTTCTTGCAAATAGATTATATTCATATAGTACATACTCATTGGGGATTTATAACTTTTTGTTTTATTCCCCTCACCCCACAGACGACGATTTGTACATATGGGAACAATGAGGTATTTTGGTGGATGTAGTAAGAAAGGTAAGTAAGAGTGTGTTGTTTTCGTGTTAGGAATATTGTTTGTATTTTTGGGCTAGTGTTTGTGGCTAGCTAAGTTTAAAATTAAGACCGATGAAGACCGCCCTTTTCCCCATACCCTTTTTCAGGTCTTGTGCCTCATTTTCTGTATTTTAACAGAAATAAATATTAGCAGTCGGGACGCAGAGTAACCTGACAGTTCGGACGGACACTTCTTCTGCTGACTAATAACACTCTTAGTTTGAATATATGTTCTGCTATTTCAATACACTTGTTCAACCTACCTTCTTTCCGTGTTTTTCTTTCTGGCCTCTAACAGGCGACAACAATACTTGAGATAACCGAGATGTGGTTCTACCAACGAACAGAGAATACGACAAATGATGAATTTCTAAAGAGAACTGAAACCACAAAGAAATTGTTGCTAACAAAAAAAAAAAAAGAAGTGAAATAGAACTGAAATCTTTTAGACATTATGAAGCTATGAGCATTTAAAATTCTCTTTAGGAAGTTTTACTATAAATGAACAAAAATGATTTGAGGGAAACGAGATGTGGTTCTACCAAAGAATGTTAAAATTATCACAGAGAATACAAAAACATAAAGAGATAGCTGAAATTCTTTTGAAACCTAATGATGAAAAATGCTTGGGAAATTTCCCTTTCGCGGGATACGTCGATGACAAGAGAATTGTAATAAAGAAAGCGAGTCAGCTAGAAGTTTGTGGAAATAGATGGAGGGACAGATACCACAAAGAGAACGATTCGTCTCACATAAGTGTATATTTATCCTCTATTCTGAGCTATTTCATTATCTCTATCTCTCTCTCTCTCTCTCTCTCTCTCTCTCTATCTATCTATCTATCTATATATATATATATATATATATATATATATATATATATATATTAAGAATAAAGCTTAAAGCTTAAAATAAACTAAAAGCTTAAAATATAAAATAAACTGGGGGCTCAATGCTCAAATCTACAGGGCTTAAATATAATATAATAATACCAAATCCGCTACTCAGAGTTTCATGTAATAAAAATCAACAGGCGGAACTACGGAACCAAACTATTGTTATATTATAGTCCAGAGTGACAGATAACTCCTAACCTGGATGTGTGATTTTAATCAAATATTTATTCTTAATGCGGCATGCGGCCATAAGTTCGTTTCTCTTATTCAAGAGTTGAGCTCCCATTCGCTAAAGGATTATTAATTTTTTCCGCCAGGCATAAATTACAGCCTTTACAACTTTGTTATATGTTCATGCTTTGAATACTATTTTCCATGTAATGTTAGGCGCCTCATTTCCGCTTTCAACAGTGTTCCAATAATAGCTAGAAAGTCCTGCGCTGCCGTTCTATCTGCTCTTTGTCAGACTTATTTGTGTGATTATAGTATCGTCTTTTCCGCTCATCCCAGTAGCTCCTATATAGTATTTTGTCTCTCCACCACTGATTGCTTTAGTTTTGTAGCTTACGTAGTATTTATTATCTCCATAGTTTCTCCGTAGTTCCGCTTGATGATTGCCATTGCGTGATACACTGAGGAGGAGCAAATTTGATATATATATGTGTGTCTGTGTGTGTATATATATATATATATATATATATATATATATATATATATATATAAGTGGATGTTGAGGTCAATTCTGTTTCATAAATGCAATTTTTAGGCCATGTGCGTTGTGTTTTGGTTCGAATATATATATATATATATATATATATATATATATATATATATATATATATATATATATACATACGTATGTATTGAATTTATTTATACTGAAATATTTAAATCAAAGTCCATTATAAAGTAATTAGATTTTATGTCTATGCATCATATATACTTTCGTGTATTTCCCAATATGATATTTTCAGAATAAAAAAAGCATTTGTTTTAAAGAAACTTGAAGTCTCTTTATCTTAGTCTGTTAGACAGCTAAAGATTCATATTATTCAACTGAAGCTATCGAAATTGTAAAAATGTTTTAAACAGAGTAAGACACATACATAACATAAACAGGCCAAATATCAAGTTTGTTGAAAATTTTACTGAGATAGCGGTGTAAGTATATAGGTACACTAACAATTATCTTTTAATGTGCTCTTCTGATGCGAGACTGCTTGTAATTCGACCGTTTTGAATAATACTATGATTTTTATTTAAAGAATAAAATCCAGTAGGAAAAGACCAACGTAGTATCAACAAATAACATTAATTTAATATAACGACAAGAATACAAGAAGTGCTTGAATGTATTGAATGAGTAATGTCTTTTTTGTTTGAGAGATCAGTAGCTAGAGTGATGTGAACCTTGATGGCATCTGTGTCTTACTTTTTATTGGAGCCAAACTTCGCGATATTCTACCCCTTTTCCTAAGAAAACCAGCTTAAGAATTGTATTATTTATTTTTCCCTTACTGGTCCCAAAAAAGCCAAGTACTATGTCTTCTAATATGTCCACGCGTTATTTTGACGGTATCAACCTAAATCATGATGATAATAAAAAAAAACTTTCTGATTTGTATTCTATGGTTTTATGGTGTGTTTTAAGATGTAAGCACTTTATTGAGTGTTATTGGTTTATAAATATTTTGTAGGCGTGTTTTAATATTTATTTAGCTATTGTTAGCTGAAAATGCTTCTTGTGTTTAAAATTAATAAGTTTTATTGTGTGAAATATGTTGTATAATTTATTTGATATTTTAATGGACACAGCAAAGGCCCTCCTCCAGATCACCAGAAATTTATTTCTAATGATATGTAGGAAACATTAATTTAATATCTCAGATATGTTTTGTAATGTTTTGGCCAATGTACATTTCTCCCAGATCTTGTTGTAACATCCTTCTGTGTTATTGTCTGTGGTGGGGTGTCATCTGCTTTTCTGGATGTTTGTTCATTCGTCTTTTGAGTGATATTTGAATCTGGATTCTTATGTTTTTCTTTTTATAGTTGTTGTGAGAATTGGCTATCGACATAAGACTGCTCAATAACGAACGATAGCAATACTATCATGTTTTCCATTTTTCATGATAGTGAAATACTTATCCTTTCAGCTAATAACTTGGTATGAACCTGAGTAGTTTGACACAATTTTTTTACGCCGTCATTTCTTATAAATATATATGTGCAGGTGAAAAGGTCATTTGGTAGGTATATACTTTTGTTTGCTTTCCGTGTAGGTGTAAAGGTTAATGATGGCATTTTTTGCTTCCATTCCTGTATAAACGTTGTTGTAGGTAAAATGTTCGTATTATTATCACAATATTGACCAGGTAGAGTCAATGATGTAACAAAAACCATTTCAGCTGATGTACAGCGTAAGTCCTCTTTTACAATGTTTCTGATTGATAAAAGTATCAGGTGGCAAATTCTTTACCCAATCAGTTTTGTTTGGTTTCATCGCTAAAACTCCTTTAGAAACGTTCTACCATCCCGTTTGCACAAAGATGATACGCTGTAGTTTTTATGTGTCGAGTTTCGAGTAGGTGATTGAACTTTCTAAATAATGTCGACTGAAACTGAGCTCCTCTCTGTATTGTGAGTACTGAAGGTACTTCAAATATTGCAATCCAATCAGTAAGGATAGTCTGGGCTGTTGTTGTGTCTGTGATATCTTTGCCAGCAGGTAAACATATCTATGATAGTAAGGATATATGTATATCCTTGAAAACAAGGTGAGGGTTCTACAAGATCAACATGTATGTTCGTGAATCTTGCACCAGGTTCGCTGAATGTGCCTGCGGATTATTTGGTATGCTTATTTATCTTGTTCTTCTTACATGATAAACAAGTTTTTGTTCAATTTCTTATGTCAGTTGACATGTTTGGCCAAACAAAACGTTCACTAATTAACTTCACAGTTGCACGTTTTCCTGGGTGAGACAATTTATGGAAGTGTTGGAATACTTGCTGTCTGAAAGTTGGTGGTATGTAAGGCTGTGGTTGAGTTTGTGAAATGTCACAATAAAATTTTGTATCACTGAATGGAACAGGCACTTCGACTAATTTTAGTGATGTGCATTGTTGTACTTCTTGCAATGAAGTGTCCTTGGTTGGTTCTTATCAATTAATTCAAGATTCAAAGAACTAAAGAAGTAATTGTGGCAGGTGATAGTGTATCTGTCACTATATTTTCTTGACCTGTCTGATATTTGATATCTGAAGAGAATTGGGAAATATAGTCCAGGTGTCTGATTTCCAGTGGATTATATTTGTCAGTATGCGTGTATAATGCATATATTAATTGCTGTGGATTCCGGGTTGAAATCCGGTACCAATAAATAACAAACGCCAGGAATGAATATATGAAAATAATGTATTAACGTAATAATACAAACTGGTAAAGCAGGTTAGTAGTTCCAGGAATACGGGTTAGTAGCAAAATATCTATACAGTCTTTGGTATTGAAGTATCGCTGTATAACTTCTTACTGAGTCTACGTGCTCGCTCACTGTGACTCTTATAACGCTGTTACTTCACCCTCACTCTTCCGGTTACCTACAACCTTTTACTCTGTCACTCTGGACTGGACTCGACTCTTCGGTCTTGCTCGCTATTTATCGATCCACCCACGAGGACCAAATGTGGCACAAAGCCGGTTTAATGTGGATATCTCCGAGCCCGTAGGCTCGGCCAAAAATATAGCCTTTGAACCCGCCCAGACGGGTTCAGGCCATGTCTACCTCCCCGGACGAAACCTTGCCCTTCGGCAAAGCTTCGTCCGGGTTCCTCTCTGTTAACGCAGAGAGTCCGACAGCAGACGCTTACAGTCAAGGACTGTATCACGACTCAGCTAGACTTGGAGGTCTTGCTCGGTATTTATCAATCCACCCACGAGGACCGAATGTGGCACAAGGCCGAGTTTAATGTGGGTATCTCCGAGCCCGTAGGCTCGGCCAAAAATATAGCCTTTGAACCCGCCTAGACGGGTTCAGGCCCTGTCTACCTCCCCGGACGAAACTTTGCCCTTCGGCAAAGCTTCTTCCGGGTTCCTCTCTGCGTTAGCAGAGAGTTCGATACACGTCGCTTACAGTCAAAGACTGTATCACGACTCAGCTAGACTCGGAGGTCTCGCTCTCCCGGGTCTTCACGTAGCCGTAGTATATGTATATACTGGGTGAGTCCACTTGTGTAAAAAGGGGAGAACCCCTCAACATTAATGCTGGGTCTTCCCACCTTTTTTATGCCTCGCACCTCTAGAAAATTTATAATATGATCTCGCACCCACTATATATATATATATATATATATATATATAATATATACAAATATGAAGACGAAGAAGGCAATTTATACTCAATTTGAGCAACAGATTAATTTAAGCTAATTTTTGAATGACATGAAAAGGAAGAAAAAAGAAAAACGTTAAATACGAACAAATAATACAAAACATAAAGCTTTTAATTAAATGCAAGTGCAAATTAAACAATTTCAAAAAAATAAAATCTAACATTAAGAAATTCACATCAAAAAATGTAAAATTTAAATCTAATGACTTTTTTGTTCCTGTTTCTTAGATATGATTTTGTTAAAAGGTGATATTAGGTTGGTGCAAAAATAATGTCGTTTTCTCACATAGTAACATATATGAGAAAACGGCATTATTTTTGCACCAACCTAATACTTTGTTGCTGATAACGATCCGCATGTCTGCCCGTGGATTCATGCGATTTCTAGATTTTGTCTTGATTGACAACAAAGAACCAAATCCAGACTCACATAAGTATGTGGTCGCAAATGGGATAAGGTCATCAAGTGTTTTTTTCACAAAGTCTTGAAAACATATTCATTGCTGAACTCCAAAGTCTTGCTTTTAAATCTCCGACATATTATCCAAATTGTGGGAGTATGGACTCATGATCCATTTTCCTGCCGTTCTCCAACTGCAAAATATTCAAATATATTTTGACAGCATTTCCAAATGAGTCACAATATCTTCAGGTACGGTATGAATTAGAGATCCATTATCATCAACAATTTTTTCAAGTGATAGAAAATTTGAAAGATTACCTATTTCCATCCGTCGACGCCAAAGAGGTAACTTTTCTTTGAAAGCTTTCAACTTTTAATAACATTTCAATATGTTCATATCTTTTCCACGAAGTGATACGCTTAGTTCATTCATACGAGTGAAAATGTCAGCCAAATAAGCCAGCATTTGCATGAAATTTTGTGATTCCAATTCACTAACTAGATCATAATCATAATTCCTCCAGAAAAACTTTGATTTTTTCCCGCAGTTCGTAGAAACAAGTTAAAGCTCACCCTCCTGTGAGCCAGCGGACTTCTGTGTGGAAAAGCAAAACTGTATGTTCATTTCCCAGATCTTCACAAAAAAACTTAAAGATGTGGTGGTTCATAGCACGAACCCTAATCCAGTTGATGATCTTTACATAGGAGTCGAGTACTTTTTCAACCTTGGAGGCAATGTTTTTGCTGCCAAAGCATAGCGATGAAGGAAACAGTGAGTGACTTCCAAGTGCGGAACCCCCTCCAGATTTATCTCCTAGCATCGCAGTGCACACAGAACCAATAGTTTGGTTATCTAAATCATGTTTGGCGAAGAAGTCTTTCACAAACTGATACACTTCTTTTTCCTGTGTGGTTGTTTTCATCTCTTCACAAAACAGGAAATCTTCTCTCACAATACCGTCAATGCGTTGACTGAAGTTTGATACATCAGTTGATTCATCCAAATGGAGAGAGATTTTCAAAGAACTTGACCTGACATCTGAGATAACTTGATTCAAAATATCACTCAAATCACCAATTCGATTGTGAATGACATTATTTGATAGCGGCACTAATTCAAGCTTTTTTCTTGCTTCTTGGCCCAGAACAGTTGTTGCCTTTTTCTAATGAACACGGTTTGATCAGTTCTTATGAAGCTTCTTGGACTAGGCTACTTTATATGCCACTTGGACGAAGCTAGCAGTAGTGGTTTGTTAACACAAACGAAACCTAGTCTTGGAAGGGTTCCTCGAGATTGAAAACGGGCTCTTTTAGTTTTCAGTGATTCAAAATCATGGCTTTCAACACCGCCTCCACCGTGCTTGTTGTTGAAGTACTCTTGCAACTTTGATGGCTTCATATTTTCCTTGGAAAACAGAGCACTACAAAGTATGCACTAGGGTTTTTGCAATTCCATTTCCTTTTTTCTGACATGATGAAGGACTAATAATCTGTAAAAGTAGGGAGCGGCATGAGATTGCTGAAAAATGAGCATAGCATGATAAAAACGGCCTTAAACTTGACGAAAACAAAATTTTATCGTCAAAATTATGCTACTATTAAGAGGAAAGAACAAAGTATTTTTTAATTATTTTTAAAAAATTTCTGTCTTTTTTTAGAACATTATAACTTTTGATTAAAAAATCATTTGTTTCTCTTCGTCAGCGGAAGTACTAAAAATAACATAGCAAATTTTAGTGCATTTTTTAAATGACAGACATTAATTTTGTCAATCTTGCAAAAATAAGAATAATTGTCGGATTTTAATGAAAATTTCAGAAACTATTCACAAATTATAAAAAATTATTATAAATATGTTATTATTTTTTAGTCATGGTAAAAATATTTTTTATAACTAATTTATGAAAACTCTAGAAATTTAATACTGAAGTATTTAATTGATTAATTAGTTAAAAGCACAAGGCTTTGAGGAAAGTAATGTTTCTTTTTTTTGTTTTGAATCGAACCTCATCTACTTAAAAATCAGTTCTGAAATGTAACATACAAAACAAGGATATTATTTAATTTCAAATATTTTAGTTGCTGAATACTAAAATGAATATGCATAATATTGTCTGAAGGCAAGAAACTTTTTCAATGAAAAATGAATTTTTACAACAATTGTTATTTTTTAAATTATTTTTACATTAAAGTTGTTAAAGATTCTAAAATTAATGAAAAATGGTGAACTGTTTAGTCAGTGGTGTTGTTAAGTAGATCTATCTTTACAGATTATAAATTATATAAGTTGATCTATCTTTACAGATTATATAATTGTAAAGCTTATTACAGTCAACGAACCACCAGTATATTAAAAATCCAATTTTACATGGCTTTTGTGTCCATAAAACGGCTGTAATTCAAATGTACGGAAGACCGAAAGCAGCATGAATACAATAAAACGTCACGTGGTTTTACTTGGTATATAAGTTTTGTTCCACGCTGTTGACGGCCTTTTTGCGAATTGTTCGTGCGAAACACGTATGGATTTCATAAATTATTAAGTTACCTCTATCATGGTATTTCATCCGTTATTACATTTTAAATTTAATTTAAGAAAATTTTATAGTATTTTCAATTTTTTTTATAAGCATTTTCGAAAGGTAGATAAAAGTCAATAAATTATTAGATAATTGCTGAAAATATTTTCATTTGTAAAAAAATTACTAGCTAGTTAACCCCCTTACATTTCGTAAATTTATGTCAATTCTGGTCAATCATACTAACTGTCATCACTTCATAAATTTTCAATACATCAATCATCGGCTCAGAAAACATAGTTAAGAAATGCTTGTATATTAATATTTTATGCTATAAGTAAGTAATGTTTATATCATTTCAGATTAATTTAACTTTAAATTTGCTAATTTTACTCTAATAACGTGTCAAAAATATATGCTTTATTTTTGGAGGATTTTTAAAACCGAAAATTTTCTTTTGTTTACAAATTTCTTAAAATTAAGAAAATGGCCGTTTTAAGGAAATTTGAGATTCCTATCTATATAATTTTTATTCAAAATACACCAGGATATTTTACTGACTGGAAATAGTAAATTTAATCCTTCAGCTTTCAATTAAAGCCAAAATTAAATCTTCAAGAATGCTTTTTCATTTTTTTAAATTCATTTGAAACCTTAAGTATCGAAAATGTATACCAAATTAGTAGAGACACCTATATAAGAGATGGATAACTCACCAATCTAATAACTAACTTCAATATAATCACCAATATAATAACCAAATTCAATATAATCACCAGTGTAATAACTAATATAGTAGAATTCGGCACCCATCAAATTTGGATTCAAGAAATAATTCTGAACTCAATGAAGTAAAAAAAAAAAAAAGAAAAAGAAAAACGAGGCTCATCCCCCCCTTGGCAACCTGACTATAAACAGTAGCTGGCAGGAACCACTGCCGTCCATTTTCAGTTGTAAATTTGAATGCTATCCATATTATCTTATTACTGTTACACTGGCTAATTTAAAAAAAGAGTCGTTTTCTCTTCTGCTTCTGTTAAAATGGTTAAAGGTATGAGTAAAAATAAAAAAATAAATTTGAATGTTTAACTATTAACGTTTAAACATTTAACTTTATTTATTATTTTTGCTAAATTGCCAAATGCAAGGTTTCACATCCCCTGAAAGGTAATCTAGCACCCCCAGTGTGTGCGAGCACCCCCATTCAGAAACCACTGATTAATGGTTTATAGCCTGTATATATGGTAAAGTCTCTGCCCTCCAGATGTTGACAATGTTTGATGGAATGGTATATTGCTAATAGCTCCATAGAAAAAGTGCTGTACTGATTTTGTGCCTTGTTTAGTTTTGTGATGTTAGACGCTCACTTGTAACTTCCGTTAGGTCAACGAATACTCGTTATCACTTCAGAAATGCTCGTTGTAGACGAGACTTTGTAAATGCAGATAGTGGTCGTAGTAGTAGTAAAGCCCTCAAATAATACTCGCATTAGTAAATCTTGTTCAAATAGTAATCGCTGAATAGTAGTTCGTATAGTTATCAGTATAGATAAATAGTATAATGGATAGTATAGAGAATAAGGATCACTTAAACGTCACGCTAATTCCCATTTATACGTTTCCTATACAATCACGTGATCTATTAGGTTGGTGCAAAAATAATGTCGTTTTCTCATATAGTAACATATGCGAGAAAACGACATAATATTTATTTAATAATGAAATCGTTCGTGTTTGCTCACTGGTGATCTGTGTTCAAACTACAGTGTCGGCAAAGACACTTTATTCCTATACAGCACTTCCCCTTTGAGATGACTTCCCCTAGAGTCTATACTTTTTCAGTTTTGGTTTAGATCGTTGTTGGCATTCTTTTCCTTTTGCCATAAACCCTTGATTGAACTATTTCTAATGGCGTAGGTACGTTAAATGTGTCGTACATAATTTCCATTGCTACTTCTGTTCGGGGATTTTTTAATTCGGTGAATGGACGTTTTAGCTGATTCAAGCGCCTCCTGTGTCCCTACCTTTCTTCCTGTACAATGTACGTCATTCTGCAGATACATTTTTTAATGACGCCATCTTGTCAGAATTCCTTTCCACAATGATACATCCTGAAAAATACTTTGTCTCCAGGTTTGAAATATGTATTTGTATAGTTATTTTTTGATATTCTCGCCTTGCGTTTAGGTAACAGCTTATTGAAGACGGACTTGATCTTCCTTGCGAACATCAATTCTGCAGGCGACATTCCAGACACGGTGTTAGGATAGTAATTTCAATATAATGTAAGAAATTTATAGTTACTGCAGTAGTCGGTCTCCTGCATTTTAGTACTTATGACCATTTAGTATAACTATCGACTACTACTAGATAGTATGCTCCATTTATTGGTCCTGCAAAGTCAATATGTATTCTAGACCATGGTATATCGGTTGTTGGCCAAAGTTGAACTTTGAAAGGCGGTGACTTCGCTGCCAGAGCACAAATTCTGCACAATTTCACCAAATTTTCTATATCATTATCCATATTTCGCTAGTAGGTATAACATCACATTAAGGATTTCATGTACTCTATGAAATTCTTTCAACATATATCTTTGTAACAATGCTGGTATAACCACTCTTTCACTGTACACCAGTACACCATTGCATAACGAAAATGCACTATTTTCTATAGTATTTTTCCCTTTAGATCTTAATTTCTCCTTCATTTTCATTATGAAGTGGTCTTTTTCTGCCTTCATTTTTATTTCCTCTAATGTAATGGGCAGTCCTCGTATGGTATTATATAATACGTTGTTAATTTCATTTTCGGCCAATTATCGCCACAATTACTGTGTCTTCAAATGGTTCACATAATCTTCGTATTAGTCGAGACAATCCGTCTTCATGACTTAATTTCTTGGATGCTAGAAATTCCATTTTGTAATTGTAATTTAATAAGATACCTCCCCAGCGCTGTAATCTATTCACTGTATGTGTAGGAACACCCTTTTTAGATCCATATATGGACAACAACGGACGATGATCTGTCTGCAGTATAAATTCTCTACCATGTAGGAATTTGTGAAATTTTTCATGGCAAATATGATGGCCAAAGCTTCCTTTTCTATTTGGCTGTAGCTTCTTTCAGCGGCGATTAACGATCTTGAAGCATGCGCGAATGGCTTCGTTGTTTGGTCGTCATATTTGTGTAATATCACTGCTCCAATACCTGAATCACTTGCATCTGATGCAAGTACAATTTTTAATTTAGGGTCAAAATGAGCTAGTGACAAATCCGATGCTAATACTTCGAACGCACTTTGATATTTTTCTGTCCAATTCCACTTGACATTTTTCTTCCGTAAGTTATTCAATGGTGCTCTCAACTCGTGCATATTAGGTATATATGTATGATAATAGTTTGCAAACCCTAAGAATGCTTGTAATTTCGCTATATTAGTTGGAGCGGCTATATCCTTTTTCAAGCTCAGCCTGGAAGGATCCGTTCATCTACCATTCCCATCAATAATCTGCCCTAGATATTTGAGTCTGGACATAAATAACTCACATTTTTCTTCACTTATTTTAAAGCCATATTCTTTGATTCCCTCAAAGACTTTCTTTAGATCGTCAGCATGTTGTTTTCGGGTCTTGCTTTTAATATGTACGTCGTCCAAATATGCTTGAGCACAATCCAACCCAGCAAGCATGGTATCCATTATCCGTTGGAACATGCTTGGTGCCACCTTTACACTGAAAGGGAGTCGGTTGAATTTATATAACTCTCTACGGGTGTTAATAGTTAATGATTTTGAAAAATCTTCGTCCACAAGTACTTGTAGGTATGCGCCTGAAAGGGTCCAGTTTAGAGAAAAAGTTACCTCCATCTTTCATTTAATCCCGTCGAAAAATCATCACACGCGGATTTTATTATTCCGTTTCTTTACGTAGACTGTTGGTGATGTCCATTCGGAATAGTCTATTCTTGATATTACTCCTAATTTATCTAGACTGTCCAATTCACTGTTGTTCGGATTTAAAGCCGCAAAAGGTGCACTCATTTTTGGTTTAAAAATAGATGTTACATTGTCTTTCAATTGAAACTTAGCTTTTGCTTTCGTGCATGTCCCTAGACTTTCAGAGAAAACTTCTGAAAAACTCTTTTTCAGTTTACTTTTGAATTTTTCAGTTGCTGTATTAGTACTGGTAACAATAATTATCTTATTGCAAAAAAGAGTTAATTGGGGAAATTCAACAGATTAAACAATGCAATCCAGTCTGTACCAAACAAATTAGCAGTATTTTTCAACACAAACACAGCCTCTCTTCTGGATTTTCTGAGAAAAGAAACGTTACAGCTGAATTTACCCCAAAAGTTTAAGTTCTTTCCTAAGACGCCATAAACAACTTTATCAGAAGTTAATAAATTGGGTTTATCCATCTTCCTCCAAGTCTGTTAGTTTATAATAGTGATATCCGATCCTGTTGCAATTTTATTTTCACATCATTAATTTGTCCGAAAACAAATTTCTTCTTTTGCGAAGTCTTGTTAATTTGCCTTTTAGGTTTCTTATCGTTACTGCATGTATTTATTCTGTTCACAGGCGTTCTATTTTCTCCATTTTTTGAATCTACAACACGCACTTTTGTGTCCTAATCTCACACACTCGTAGTATTTTTTGTTTTTGAAGAAACAATCACTCTTAAAATGCTTACCTCCACAGTCGTAGCAAATATTAGGTATTGCGGAGAGTTTTTAGTCTCTTAGTAGTTGAAAAACGTTTGTAGTTTTTCCTCTTAGTTGGTCGGACACAATGTACCTGTGAATTGTTTTTTACCTCGCAGTATCGAGTTTCAAATTCATAATACGTTGGCACTCTTCCGCTAGTCTCTGGAGAGTTAATTTTGGATCCATTTCTAATTTTGAAAGTATCCTGGATCTTATCCCCGCGTCCTTATTAGGTGTTAGACCCTGAACGAATATCCGGGATTTAGACAAATTAGGAGTTAGTTCATTTAATTTGAACTTTTCGCATTCTCGATTCACGACTCCTGCATACGTGACAAAATCCTCATCGTCGGACTTTACCAAGTTAAGACATTGCCATCGTGTATTAAACAATGAACTTCTATCACCAAAGATTTTCGATGGTATTAGGACAGTCTCATCAAAAGTTATTTCTCCCGGTTTCTTCGGCAAAATACAGTTTTTTTCACGTTCAGCAGGGGATAATTTTCCTAAATAATAACTCAATGTTTTTTCATCTTTCTACAATCCCTTTTGAAGATTCCTTCATATCCTCGGTGATTGAATTTGCGACAGCATCAGGAATGAACGAATCTGCAAAATTTTGTTTCCATAGTTTTAGTGAACATCTCGAAAAACTTTTGTTGCTGTAATTGTATTTGCATTTGCTGTTCATGTTGCTGTTTTTGTTGCTGCAACTGTTGTTGCTGTTACATTTTTTGTTGTTGCAACAGTTGTACCATATTTCCATTTTTCTGCTGCATATGTTTTGCAGATTAATTTTTCCGTCCGTGTAACTTGAACGAATCCTCGTGTAAGTTGAGTGAATCCTCGTCGCCACATTTGTGATGTTCGTTAGATCAACGAATGCTCGTTATCAAATCCGAAATGCTCGTTGTAGACGAGACTTTGTAAACGCAGATACTGGTAATAGTAACGCCCTCAAATAATATTCGCACTGGTAAATCTTGTTCAAATAGTAATCGCTGAATAGTAATTCGTATAATGATTGGTATAGATAAATAGTATAGTGGTTAGAATATTTGTTTTATAAAAATACAAAATTTTAGTACAAGGCTGAAGGAGAAATGGGGAAAGACTGGTCCTTCACTGACTATCCTAGTTAACCACAAACATGACCCATTCTTTCAATACAATATACGCAATCACCACAAGAACTTTTCCATCACCTCCCAGTCCTATATGTATCACAATACCACATATTCACAAGGGACCTACAAAACATCCCATGAAGTAAAAATTTATAATGTTCATAAAGTCTCTTTACAAAAATATATAAAAATTTCATGAAACATAAAATGATGAGAGAGGTATGAACGCAAAAAACAAACTCAAAATGTAAACAAAAAGATAAAACTAAAACAAAAAAATATTATTAGGAACCGTCCACCCCTCAAAATAATAAGAGTGTCGCTGTATTCCGTCGATAGAGAGAATCAAGAAACACACTCACCAATGAAATAAATAACGGAATGGGGAAAATCAAAGGCTGACCCTGTCGAGATGAAAAATGGGGAACAAAAACAAACTGGGGAGGTTGAGAATTTCAACATGGGCCATAACAAAAGAGAATGTCGGTAAACAGGCCGGGAACAACACTTATTCACATTAACTAAGAAAACATGACAGTGTCTAACGAGGGGAGTGTTCACAGGAAACCGCCTCGTTGCGTCAAGTGGGCGTAAAAGAGAAAATCAAGGCTAGCCCCGGCCACACGAACCAGGCTCGCGTCAGTCACCCACCTTTCGCTGAAAACTGTCGAAATCAAACGCTTTCTATCAGATTTGATTTTTACCCTAAGCTGATGCTTAAGGAAAACAACCAGATCAGGATGCTAATAACGTTCATCTTGCAAGATTCCCTCCTTTCGCGACGTCCACATGACCATTCTAGCCACGGCTAGCAACGTAAAAACACCATCCGAGAACCTGAGAACGGGGGCGACACATTGTCACACGCGTACGCGAGATCAATGTACTGCTCGGGAGCGATACGAGCCGTGAACTCACCGACATAATCCCAGAAGAAGAGCACCCGAGGACAATGGTAGAAGGCTTGCGAAGCCGTTTCCTCTAAGCCAAGGTCACACCTAGCCTAGCAAACCTACCTCACTCCACCTGAAGAATACATCATTGAGAGGTAGCACGTTCCGAATTAATCGCCTGTTAAGCGAAAACTCAGGGTTTCTGAGATCATTCACCGCTGGCGTCCAAGACCAGAAAGAGCGCAACTCTGATACAGACAAACGGAGCCGGTCGTACACAGGATCCTTCGCAACCCCTTCGTTAATGCACGATACAAGAAATCAAGATCCCGATGGACTGTTCTAGAATCCCTGTCCCCATCTCTGTCGTCATGCGACCATCCAGGACAATGCCGCCGACGTCCGTGGGATAGCTCAGTTTTAGGGCCTTATATGATGCGGAATAGAGGATAATCCTGACGCCCCCCCCGCACAATAATTCTGTAATTTCTTTAGGTCCGGAGTCCCCATTGCAACCATCCAGATCTCTTGAAAGGCATCCCTTGCTTCATAAAGGTGACCCCATTCTTTAAGATCCCTCCCTGTGTTCCGAATCCATGTGATTACCCCGCAGCCTTTTGAAAATTTCGGCGGTCTTCAACAGAGCAAAACAAATCTAAAATATCAAAACAAACAAGATAAAGATAACTGGTGTTAGTTGGACCCGTCCAGTCCTCAAAAAGAGAGGCCGCTGCATTCTACCTTTAGACAAAATCAAAAAGCTCTCTCGCTAAGGGAGAGAGACAACCCCTTTTGACGCCAAGTCTCAACCGCCGCGCCGACCTTCCCCCATCCTTCTGACCAATTTTTCTAAAGCCTGAGGTCGGATCCAAACCACACTCCAAGAATGCGGACAGGACTGTCCGTCCAACCAAAGGGCCCCGGATGATCGACACCCTTCCAGGCACCTAACTGCAAGCCGGAAGACTTGTCGCGGTTAACCTTGGCCGCTGTCATTTTTCGTACCTTTCAAGCGCCTTCAGTACGACCTCGATGTCGCTGTGGGACGACACGAAAGTGGACACGTCATCGACCTACCCGAAAACCATGACTCGAGCACCACCAGGTACAGCGATTCTGCTAGGGCCAGCCTGCATGTTGTGACCCTCAGTCGGCGAAGGAGAGGCTCCAACGCTAAAGCGTAAAGTAGGGGCGAGAGTGGTCAATGACGAACCAACCGAGTTAGTGTCAAAGCGCCCGACAGCTTCCCGTTCATAGGAAGTTATGGGTTTGTAGTCGTCTAAATCCCTCCCAACACCTTGCCCTTTTTCAGCGTGATCACACCACTGGAGATCCAGTCGGGGATGGACCTCAGGCGGAACCAGTTGTTGAACACGACAGTCAAAATCGGGACAAAGATGTACGACAGCCTCAAGTACAATTCATAGGACAAACCATCCAGACCCGACCTTCTTCAATGCTGCGTAGACCTCGCCCTCCGTGATCTCTCCCTCGCAGCTAGCCGCTTCTGTCAGCCAAAGTTAAGGAAAGTCAGTCAAATAGCTACGAAACTCCTCGACGCAGAGACCAGGCTCCTTGGTAAAGCGAAATGCCGCCGAAACGCCTCAGACAGCTTGTCAGTCAACCTTGACTTCCCGAATGTAGCGATTGGAACCTCGACGAAACTTTTCCTTGAGCAATTCGGAAGACATCTTGCTTAACTTACGGATTGTCCCAGTCTCCCTGTACCCAACTCTAGCGTCATCCGTCCATCCAGGACAATTCCATCGACCAAGGGATATGTTAATTTTAAGGCCCTGTATAGAGTGGGGTGGAGACGTGCCGTGACCCACCCCGCACAAAATCTCAAGAGTTTCTTCAAATCTGCTGTACCCGTCTGGGCCATGCGTTGTTCTGGAAAGTCATCTTTTGCTCATATAAGTGAGACCAAAAGTAGAGGTGGACGGAGTCCTAGATGGTGAAGAGGGGAGGCTCCTTGGTTTCAGATTTATATCCTTAACCTGGCGAAGCAGGGACAGAATGCAACCTAGATTTGGTCATTTCTTTCTCCCTCCTGCTTCGTCCAGCACATTTTTCTTTTTTTTTTCCTCTTCCTCTCTCTCCCTCCTGCTTCCGCGAGGAGGACCGGGGTGGGGCATTTCCTCTGTCTCCATATCGGAATCGGCCATCTCTTGCTATTTCCGTTGTTGTTCCTGCAGTTGTTGTTGCTCTAGTAGGTTTTTTTTTGTTGGTCATGCTGATCCTTCTCTTGAAGCCTTTCTGGGTCTCAGATAGCGGGTGATGAAGCTTTTCTGGCTCCGGCCTCTCTTGGAGTAGAGCTTGATGATTTTCCTCCTTTTTACCACCTCCCCCCAAACACCAACAGTCGGGAGCTTTGCAGGCACACTGTTGCTACATGGTTAGGCTGTGGTACTGTGCGTTTGCCAGGACACGCTTGGACATGTGTCCCGAAGCCCCACAAACCCAACAGTAGGGACGACAGCCCTCGACAACGACATCCTTTTGTCCCGACACATCAAAATATTGAGAATTTCTGAAAAACTTTTCCTCGTTAAGTTAACTTGCAGGACAAAATCGTCAGTTGCAATTCCGGCCTTGCTGACTGTTCTCTACTAGGCCTATCTCCACTGATGTCTACCGGGACTCCATGGACGGTGATTCTTGTTAGTCTTGTACCCATATACTCCTTTTAGAGTTGGACTGATTTAGTAGTCAGAGTACATCCTGTCAGCATTCTAACCTCTTCCTCTGTTGCCAGTAAAATGTTCCATAAAGCATTCGACCTCCTCGCCAAAATCTTTGGTCCTATATGAAGGCTCTTCAGAGCTTCCTTCATTGTTTCTCTGCTGACCCCAATAAGCTTCCGGGTCCCTACGTCGTTGGTCAGCAGGGAGATGGTTCTGGATTTTACGGCATCTGTTGCTTCTGGGATAGTCAGAAACTCGTTACCTTTAATGAACGAGTCATATTTGTCGCTTAAGCTAAGTAATTAGGGTCATTTTTGGATCTGTTTTCGCACCAGGTCGTTTTTTTAGGCGGTGATGTAATTGGCGTTTGTACTGCCGGTTCCTCCAAATTTTCGGCCATGGTAGTACAAAAACCACCACAGTTAAACAAATAAACGTTCGCCTTATATACTTATATTTTTTACAATGAAAAGAATAATTAGACGAAATAAAGTCGTGAACGGATGAAAAAAACAAAAATAAAATCAAGCAAAAACGTGGAAATTAAAGTTGATAACACGTAATAATTAAAAAATAAACGGATAAAGTTGATAAAGAACAATTAAAAAGAATCTAAAACGGAAATGAAAACTAGAAGGGCGGGAGTCAACATCACAGCAAGGAAAACAAACTAAAGAAAAAAGTAAACAAATGCAAACAGGCACATACAAATAAAAAGGAAAACTGAGAAATTAAAAAGTTCAACAAAATTTAAGTAATAAACCTAGCGGTTCGTAAGTCAAAGAAAAATTCCAACGTGACAACACACTGAGCTAAAAAAAAGTAAATAAAAATATACAGTAGAGTAAATAAAAACATACAGTATAATAAATAAAAAACAATTAAAATAAATTAATCTCAATTAATCGAAATAAAAAAATAAACTAACAAACCGCTCCCGATAAATTAACCGTTAGAAAAAACAAGATAATCAAACCAAATAAATAAATGAAGTAATAAACAAATTAAAAACTAAATAATAGTTAGAATAAACTACAGCAATCAACCTCAAAACTGAATAAATAGCTTTATCTTCCCAAAACAAAACTATTAAATAAGCGATATATACAAATTTTTACTACGTTAATAAAACACCGATTAAAATAAAAATAAATAAATATATAAGATAAGAAAAATATAAAAATAAATAAGATAAGAAAAAATAGATAAGATATAAAAATATATAAGATAAGAAAAAAATAAAAACAGAAAATAAAAATAAATAAAAACAAGCAAAATAAATTAACCTAAATAAATAAAAGACTTCCGGCAAAATAACCGCCAAAATAGACTACCCACAATGAACCACTGACCCGTATATATAAATAGCCGAGAAACAAAAAACAACACACGTGGCCTGACGATTGCGTCAAGCATGAAACAGCCTGTCGGCTCTTAGTGTTGACTTCAATGTTCACTTTTATATTTACACACGCTCTATCTCTGATGTTGAGCACTTTATCCCATAAATATAGCACATCTTAAGACTATATTTCTTTATATATATATATATATATATATATATATATATATATATATATATATATATATACTATGAAAAAGAAAGAGTCAATACGCGAATATCTTGAAAAAAATTTGATTTCATCTGGAAATTAGATGAAGCATCTCCCTATGATTCATGATCTTTATTGATATCTGGATAACGTTTGAAAATCTGTAAAGTTGATAAATCTAATAATAAACCATATTAGCAAAAGTTATCATCACTCACAAAACAAAGAGGATACATAGACCCAGATTAAGCCAACAATTTGAAGGGATAAAGACTCAAACGGATTAAAAAATGTAACAGATAACTATTAACTGAAACAATTGGTTTACTACTAAAATATAGTAAAGAGGTTTAATTATCTCCACATAAGAAATGTATAAAATACTTATTATTATTAGAAATTGTGATTACTTGAGCAACAATCCCATTGCTCAATCCCAATGGCGAAATATGCCATGTCACTCCGTGTTTGCGTGTGATTCAATGTCATTAAACTGCTAATTATTCTCATGAATAGAAAAGAACTGTTACTACCTCTGGTGACGAAAAGTTGATTCTTGTAACAATGGATTTGGTCTAGTGTTTAAGAGTTTGTGCCGATGGCATGCTATTCACAGCCAGTCGAGAGCAACAAGCGACTCAAAAGTTTCATCAATGATCTTGTTAAAGTGCCGATAATATAACACTGTGTCGCTTAACATATGTACTGTTAAAATGTACTGAAAAATCTCATTCTCCTTCATACAGCGATACATACCACACGTGTACTGACATATTGCTGTTATCTCTTATATATGACGCAGGTTGTCTTCGTTCTCAGGATATTGAATTAGTATTTTTTTCAGAAAAAGATATTTAATGGAACATAAATATTGCTCATTTGATCGACTGTGGGTCAATGTTTTATTCTTGATAGCTGATAATCATTAATAAGGACAAAGAAAATTTATTCCAGACTATAATAAAAGCGTATACACTTTAAAAATGTAAAATTATATCGGATATATATGTATATAAGGGAAAAGGTAAGAGAATAATGGCATAAATAAGAATCGTGTGCACATTTGATTATGTGATTGCCTTCTCAGCATCACAATATATTCAATTTCTCTATTGATTTGGGAAATTCGTGAGCAGGGAAATCTACCAAAGCACAAAAGATAATCCGGATTTTTTTTTTAAATCCGGATTTTATACGAGTTTTTTTATTTATTTATTATGTTCAATAATCTAACGGGTAGAATTCGTTATTTCTCTTTCAATGGTTCCCTCCCCCAAAAATTTTGGACTGAGTGTTTTATATAAGAATTTTATAAATAGAACAATTTTAGAAAGAGTTTAATATTATAGTCAAAGGGAAATATGAAAGAAAAATTTAAAAAAACGGAACAATATTTTACTTTTACAATGTTTATGAATGAACTTAAATAATCGAACGTCACAATTTCAAAAGTTTGAGTAATACCAGTAATAGTAAGAGACATAAGTATTTTACAAAAAAATCTGATCTCATTTTCTTTCATCCTTTAGAATGTAGGCGATTATGGCTCTCTACAACTACTTCATATTTTTGTAACTCTAAGCAATGTTTGTTCACTAACTCTCTTCCAGTCCCTGTTCTTCCATCCATTAAGACAAGCATGTTAGGTACTCTCTGTTTACCTCTTCACTTCTTCCAAATACTGTGATAATTAAATTCTCTAAGTCCTCTTTTCTCATTTATGTTCCAGAAATTTCGACTGTCTTCTTCTGATTCTAGATATAAGTGTCTTTGTTGTTTCCATTTCCCTTAAAACTTCCTCGTTCCGTCCATGGTATTCACAGCATTCTTCCGTAGAACCTCATCTCTGTTGTTTCAAGTCTTCTCTTCATCTAAAAGTCAGTGCCATAAGGAAAGTTCATATTACATAACAGTTTGGCATTCTTTTCTTTTTTTCTAACGTTATTTTCCTATATTATAATACTTTTGTTTTGGCTTTTGAATTATCTTTCGGTATTCCAATGCGCCTTCTGATTTCTGTGCTATATTTTTCATCGTCTCTTATAAAAATGACAGGAGTAAAATCAAATGCTGCTTATTGGTATCTCTTATGTTAATTTACCCATGTACGCATGGACTCTCCTAGCTACAACTAGAAGCAGGTACTGCCTTTTGAAGAGGAAAGTTTCCAGCTTCTTTTCAGACCTTATACCAACCAGTGTTTGCCACCTGACGTTTTCTTCTACAATTGTTTTTTTTTGTGAACTTCAAATTCGTTTCTGTTAAGTCTGTTTTTATTTTGCCTTTTTTTACGTTCTATTTTTTTACTGTTTTTGAAAAGTTTTTTTCAATTTCTTACCTTCCCCATTTTTCTTTTTTCTGCTCTTATTCTTTTATTATTAGCTTTTTGATTTTCTCTTATTTTAAAATTAATTTTTGATTTTATATTTTCCGTTTCTTTTTAATTTTCTGCAGTCCCCCGATAGAGTTTATCTGTTTAATTTTTCTACGTCCGACTTTATTTTTCTTTATTTTATTATGTGTTATTTCATTCTTTGTTTTTCTTTTTAAATATCCGTTAAGTCTTCTGCGTTGTACTTGTTAAATATTTTGTGTATATATTTGTTTTAATTTTTTGTATTATATTTTATCTAATCTGTCCGTTTTTTCTTTTTGAGTTTTTTCGTTTGTTAACGGGCCGACTTGTGTTTACGGCAGGGATATTTGATTCTGTGATTTGTTACTTTCGCATTATTTTCGTATTTTCTTTGTGTAGCATTTTGTTTTTAGTTGTATTGCTGTATTATTTTACTGTTGTTTGATTTTCTCCATGTATTTTTATTCTTTTGGGTCTTCGTACGTGTAAACTTCTTTGTGTATAGTCATTTTAAAGGAATTTGTGATCGTTATCAATCTTAACTTTGTATATTTAATTTTCTTTAAAGTTCAGTGTTTATTCTCGTTTGTATTTTGCGTAAGTTTTTCTTTTTTGCACATCCAACTGTCTTATTGCATTTGTTTTTCTGATTTATTTCGTATTTATCCTTTTATTTCTTTGCATTTTATTTTCCGTTTTTTGTAAAAAAAAAGCTTACGTGTTAAAATATGGCTCCCAAGAAGACCGTGAGAAAAACCTATTTGGGACTAAGAAAAAAAAAGAAAAAAGAAAAGAATAACCCATCAGATAAGGAATCTGAAGTAGACGAATATAAAAGCATGGATACCGAAAGTTGTAATAATAGTGTATCCTCAACGACTATGGTGACCGGAAAAGGGCCAAAATGTAAAGGAGAATAAAGCCAAAGTTCTCAGTTTCCTGCTGAAAATATGGAGGCCGAAACAGACCAAAGTGTCTAAACTAAGATTTCGAAAGATAATGTGGGTGCCGAAAGAGGTCAAGATTCTTCAAAAAGAAAAGATCCTAATACAGATACTACCAACAAATACGATAAAGTAGCGGTCGGGGAGACGCCCTCTTGCGTGACGCACCCACCAAAATGCAGTATCAACATATTCCTAATAGACCTAATAACAAATGATCTCATTCTGAGGACAGAATATCAAGGCATGCGTAGGGCAGTATCAGTATATGAGGTCCCTCCTCAGATTGTCGGGGAACACTTGCTTATCTCTGCCAATTTAGGCAGATACTCAGTGCTTCCTATGACGATCTGACCGGAGGATGGAGCTTCGAGTTAATGGTAGATCGTAAGGACATCGTCTCATTCCTAGCTGCCTGGGTGTAGAGGACAAGAAGATGCCTATTACAGTCACAGGTCGAAGTGTGAACAGACTGGTCATCTTTTCTCTTCCTGCCCAGAGATGGAGTTCTGGCTCCAAATCCCCCTCTGGCCGTGTCTGTTGTTTCCGTCTCGCCTGTAATGGGCATGCCAACAGCCGGGACCGGTGTGGTGAGACTCTTGGTTGGGTCTGTCTCACGGCTCCCATTCCCTGAAAAGACTTTGCCCGCCGCTAGTGCAATTGTAGAGGAGGAAAAGGGGGAATGGTAGGTTGTTGGTAAGGCAGCGGGTCCTCGTCCCACTGAAGCCCCAATGGGTATCGACAGAAACATTCCCACTCCCTCTACCAGTTTTAAGGGCGACTCCCCGACCAGCTATTTTGAAAAACTTCGACAACAAAAGCAAAAGTATGAGACATCTTTTGAGAAAACCAAAAAACTAAATCAACTAAAAGAATCTCTAAAACAGAAATACCTTGTTATAAATCTTGACCTAACTCTTCTGCACCGTCTTTTCCGTCAGCAAAACATCACATCATGATCCCTCCTCTAGTCCCGAGATCCCCATCTCCCTCTCACTCAAAAATGACAACCTTAAAAAAGGCCCCGATCACGAGTTCACATTCCAAGGACCATCTTTCCGCTCCCACTATTGATATTAGCCCCAAACCATCCCCTGTCAAAACTCTTGCCGCTACACCTAAAAAGACCGACAATCCTAAAAGGCAAAGAGGTCCTTCACCGGACTCCATAGATTCTTCATCATACAAGAAAAAAAAAATCTAAACCCATATTTAACACAGGGGAAGACGTGTGCCAGGTATCCAAACAACTGAAAGAGAATGCACAACATTCCAGAAAAATGAAGAACATTAAATCACTCGTTAATTTCAGGAAAATTAACAATATGGATGTTGAAGACCCGAGAAATTTCCCTAAAACGAAAAGGGTTTTAACGAGGTAGTGAAGCCGGTCAACAGATTTGGTTTATGGTTCCGAGAGACTAACAAGGTCTTTGGAATGTTTCCGCCCGCCATTTGGACAACAAAACTGTAAAAAAATTGCAACAATTTTGTTCTGGGATGTTCCGGCTTTTTGTTCACCCCTCCTTGTATAGAACTTTAAAGCTAACCTTCCCTCTGGACATTGGCGGCCTATCTCCCGACGGCACCATCAAAACTGAGAGGGGAACAGGTTCGATGGGAAAGAACGTCGGTGTCCTTTCCTCGTCCATGTTTAATGCAGGAGAGCAACCCTAATAGGTTTCATTATGGCTCTCTCGTTAGCTAGCGTGAATGTCCGAGGTCTGAGGTCGGAGTCTCGCCCTGCGAGACTCTCTCGTGACCTTCAGCGCCTCAAGGTGAATGTTTGTTGTGTACAGGAGACCCGGTTTTCTACTCATGACTATGAGGACATTCTGACTAAAGGGTTTTCCCTCTATTCAGCATGTTTTGATGGTCGTTCGAGAGGTGTCTTCGCAGATTCGGCGGGCAGGCTTTGCGTGATGGATGTTACCATAAAGGATAAGGCTCGTCTTATTGTGGCTTATGCGCCCAATGTCCATTCTTAGCGGCCTGCTTTGTTTCGGCAGATAGAGCCGTTTTTGACGACATCTCGTCGGGTAGTTTTGGCGGGGGAGTGGAATGCCGTCTTTGACCCCGACATAGATCGTATAGGACCAAATTCGGACACTGACAAACGAGCCGTGAAACCATTTTAGGACTTTATCGATAGGTTTGATCTTGTAGATAAGTATCGGAATGACCACTCTCGGGAGGTAGTTTGGACTTGGACAAATAGTGGCGGCTCGGCTGCTGGGGTGCATTCTAGCTGCCTCGACCGAGTCTTTGGGTGTCCAAGTTTCCATTATATACTTTACTCGGATCATAGACTCATCCGGGTCCGTATTAGTTAGGTTGGCTGGCTACTGAAAATTAAACTGCTCATTATTTAGTGAGCAGGATTTCCAGGACCAGCTGCTACTAATGATACAGAGGTAATTGACGGGGGCTGTGGTTGGGAATGCCTGGTGGGATAATTTAAAATCTAAAATTAGAACGTTTGCTGCTGCTTTTAGTCGTCGACTCAATCTAGATAGATTAGCGGAGCAAACGGCTTGTGAGCAAAAAGTAGATCAGACAGTTAAATTCCTTGATAGTGGGCAAATAGCTTTAGCTAAGGCTGAGTTATCCTCCTTATTTATCAAGAAGGATCAAGCTCTGGTAATTAGGGCTAGGTAAAAAAGTATGTCCTCTGAGGCGACGAATATGGCCGCTGAATTACACGCAGAAGAGTCTTGGAATGCGTCTTGGCGACATATCGCGTCCGTAACATTGCCGGATAAGCGGACCGTGACTTCAAACGCGGGCATATGTGAGGCTTTTCGAGATTACTTTTAGAAACTTTTCACCAGGTAGACCGGTATGAGCCCTGATCAGTTCGACGCCTATTTAGCCGACTTTCCCTGCCCTTAGGCAGCTGAAGCGCCTAGACGCGAGGGTCCGATCACAGAGTTGGAAATCTGGGAAGCGCTGAAACAGGTTGGCCTGGATAAATCTCCGGAATTAGATGGTCTTCCCTACGAAGTTTACTTGAGGCAGTCGCCCGTTTTTGTTACTTTGCTGGAACTGATTTACAACTGAACGCTTCACCAGGGGATGTGATCAAGTTGCTGCGCAAGGACAAGAACAGTGGGGATGGGCTAGATAAGTTTCGTCCTTTAACCATATTAAATACAGATTTTGACAAAGATCATAACCAACCATTTGCAGGCTGCCCTGTCTAGTCTGATTGGCTCCGAACAGACTTGAGCTGTGACGGGAAGGACTTGATCATCGAGCAAGTCGACAGTGAAGCCGTGCTGATCAATGCAGATCAGTCCAAGACCTTCGATAGGGTTGACCATCGATTCATTGAGGCTGTCCTTTCGGCGGCCGGTTTCGGGCCGTACTTTCGCACATGGATCCGACTTCTGTATGCGACTCCCGGTGCGCTGGCGGAAGTGAATGGGGCCCGATCGGAGCCTTTCGTATTGTCTCGCTTCGTTGGTCAAGGTTGTCCGCTTTCGCCTTTGCTTTACGTTCTTGCGTTGGAACCTTTCCTTTGCAAGTTAAAGACGAATCCTGTCCTTCGCGGAATTTCCTTACCTGGTGTTACCATCTCGGCCAGGTTTTCTGCCTATGATGATGACGTTTCAGTTCTTGTATCTAGCAGAGCCGAGATTGACGAAGTTAGCAAATAAATCAGTGGTTATGAGACAAGGGTCAAGATCAACCGCGATAAGTCTGTTGGCTTGCGGTTGGGTGCGGGAAGGGAGTTTCTCTTCCCGGACCTTTCCTCTGGACGGATGGACCGGTCAAGATACTCGGCGTCTGGTTCGGTCCTGATCTCCAGTTGGAAACGAATTGGTCAGAGGTACGAGGGAAGACCGCTTAATCTGTTGTCTCAGAGTAATCTTTCCTTGAAGGGGAGGGCGGAAGTTTGTGCTTCACACATCTACCCGATTCTCTTTTACTGACTCTCTGTACTTCCACTTCCGTATGTCACACTAATATCATTAGTAAGGCTCTTGTTCTCCTTGTGGAGAGGCAACGCCGCTATGGTACGTCGGGAGATCTGTTGCCTTCATCCATCTAAAGGCGGTCTGGGTATTTCCCCGAGCTGAATGCCATCTTGCACTGAAATGCCTGATATGGGCATCGGATTGCCTCTCCAACGCCCAGGCGTTGTCTCGTAAGGGATTATATCAAGTGTTAGTCAGGGGTCCGTTCGTGATGAGCTGATTGACGATCTCGGTCTCGCTCAATATGTCCTTGGGCGTTCGTCTTGAAATGCCTCAATAACGATGAGGCATCATTCATCTGGCTGCTAATTCGTGGGGCCCTCTTTGTTCAGCGGGCTTGGAGAAATCTGCCGACGCTGTGATGGGGAAGTCGAAACCCTGGGTCACGCCTTCTTTCATTGCAGGTTGGTAACGCTGTTGTACAAGTTTGTTGAAGGCTTCATGGTCCGCATGTTGCAAGGAAAGTTCTTTGTCATTGAGGCCATTTCTGTTTGTAGCAATGTGCTGCTGCGGATGACGAAGGCTGAACAATATGTCTTGCTAAGTGTTATGAAAGTCGTGATTTGGACTACGCGTCAGAAGGAATTCTATGATGCCGAGAAGTTCACTTCTTCCCAATTGATCTTGTTCTTTAAGCACCAGCTTAAAGTCAATATTAGGACGGAAAAGCGGCGGTTCACTTCATCAGATTTTGGCAAAAGGTGGGTGAATCTTCCTAGAGTGGCAGGTTTTGATGCCGGTTAGGCATCAGGATATTGTTCTTCCTGTGTTGAACTTGGGCAACCCATGCCGAAATTACGGTAGTTTTTAGTTTCCTTTTTTTTCCAGTTAACTTAGCTCGGGTGTGTTTGCTCATTGATCCTTTTTATTTCTGTCCCTATTTTAACACTCTTGTTTGTATATGTTTGTATTATTGTTTCTGTTAATATATTTGTTTAACTCATTTCCTCTCTTTGTGTCTTTATTTCTGGCCCTAACAAGGCCACAACAGTACTACCAGCTATAAAAAAACTCCTATATATTGTGGATTTTAAAAAACATGCATTGTGGATGCGATGATGAAAGAATTATGATAAAAATGAATCAACGGAAATGGCGAGGACATAAAGCAATAAATAAAATGAATCAATGCTAATGACAAATTTCATTTTTTCAATGACTTACATTATGTTTAAGAAAATAAAACGTTATCGTCCTTCATACTGACTACTCCATCACAACCGGTACTTTATATACTGGTAGACGAAATACGTCCGAGGATATCAATGTCACTCACGTACATTAGCCACCGGATACTGAATATACGGCGGAAACACTGTTAGTTTAATCGCTTCATTTTTATAAATAATTATTCATAATTTTTCTTTTAAACATAATCTACAATTATTACTGTTGATATTGCAAGGGGATATAATTTTTGATTTTCCATTTAATCTTTGTGGGAATATTTTTCTCTTTGTAACCATATGTATTTAGATAGAGAGGTTTTATTTGCTTATCTTTTCCTCACAAATGACATTTTCTAATTATAATAATAGATTTCTTCTAGAGTTTTTTATGCTGCGTTTTTATAAATTTTCTCTTCTCCGTAAAATGTGTTAACATTATTTACTTTACAAATTATATTATTGGTTATACATTAACTATTTAGTAGGCATTTTGTTTTATTTCCATAATTGCATAAAATAACATTATTATTGTTGTTATTGCTACTACTTTCATTGAAATTAATATTTATATCTTTAAGTATTTTTATATGCTTATTTTAAGAATCAAGTCATTTTGAATATCTTAAGAACTGGTTTTACTGCCTTGATGTAATTTGACAAGCAATTAACTATGCCTGTGTGAAGTATCCTATAGGATTAATCAGTTAGTAATCAGACGTCGGGTAAGTGTGTGACTATAACATTCACAATGTATATGCATCGAATTTTGTTCGAAACTTTGACATTCATCTGCAGAAACAAATAATTATTATAGATTTTAGTGATGATTCAATAATTGAAGTTCGAATAAATATTTTAGTACCATTGCTTAAACATTGAAAGCGACCCACATTATTTGTTTCAACAAAACCTTCTGATGACATTTGTAGTTGATCCCCTAGAAGTGGGGGGATGTGTAATGGCCTGAGCGCCCCAAATCAACATGAGGTCACAAGAGGCCCACTAACATTTTTTTTAGATTAAAGACGTGAAATCTGACAGGTAAAACAAAATGGACAACAGGACGTACTTTTGTACTGTTTATATCTTCACTAACTTATTGGTGCAAATTGACACTAACGCAAAATGACACTATTTAAGCTATAGTTTAGTAACAATTTAGTGGCAAAATTTTATTTTTTTATAGATGATTACAGACTCGTAGTATTTCGGGACATAACTTCAATGATAACTTCAGATCAATCATCTGTACTAACATAAAACTGAGTTCTGAACTGAGGTTCCATATTACAAATATTACGTCGAAAAAGAATTTTATTTCCTATCAGTAATTAATTTTCTGAGAATAAATAATTAATGGTAATGGTAATATTAGCCGTTTCCTTATAAGGAAACATTCGACATTCATTGACCGCGCAACTGTCGGTTGAAATTTATAAAATCTTTCTCTTAAAAATATTTTTTCAGGAAAAGTAGTTTCTTAAGTCTAGTAGCTGTTATTGTTCATTCCAGTATTAATGGGGGCTTCCTTCCTAAACACAAGTAGCATGGAACTTCAACATCTTGATTATGTTATTTTCTCTTCAAGTTACACATGATATCTATTTTAGTTGTTACTGTTGTTGAAAATCCTCAAGTGATGTTTCTTTTATTTGGAGAAATCTGCCGACGCTGTGATGGGGAAGTCGAAACCCTGGGTCACGCCTTCTTTCATTGCAGGTTGGTTATTTGTTTGTGATTATGTAACACCAGGCCACAAGGTTTGTAGAAGGATGGTTATTGCTGAGACCCATAAGTTTCATTCGCTCAAAATCATTTTTAATCATTGATCTGAGAAAATAATAGCGGCACCTTTTCCTCCATTGTGCTAAAAAAAGTCATTAGATTTTGATCACACTGTGGAGAAATTAAATAAGCAGGAACTTCCAAATTTTGAACAGTATGAATTGTTGCTTTAATGAAAATGTCAAATGTATTTTGATTTCTAAAATATCATCGTAATGCTTCCATGTGTTTCTCCTTAACATATCTGTGTGCACCCTGTTATATTATAATGCTCAAGTCACGTTCCAGGTCAGCATTCTGATACTTTGATGTGACAATGAGTACAAAGCCTACTTTGATATCACTTAAGGTGAGTTCAATATACATTGGGGTCAGCACAGATCAACTTCTCTTAGAACAAAAATTATGCATTACTTGCCAATAAAATTTCAAAAGATCAAATTTGCTGACATATTTTGCATTACCAATCTTGTCAATACAATCATCGATTCTGGGAATCTGAAAATAGTTCATTTTGGTTACAGCATTTAGTTTGCGGTAATCTGTCACAAGTCTGTAAGATTCCTCTAACTTGGATACATGCATGGTGAACTCCATCCACTGTTGCTTATTTCAATAATGCTATTGTCCAGCATATATTGAATATCTTTTCAGTTTAAGAAATGATATTCAATATATGCTGGACAGTAACATTATTGAAATAACAGTGGATGAAGTTTAATTGGATTTAAGCGGTGAGGATGTTGCTTGATGTGTTTTGCATCTCTAACTGTAACATAATGTTGACAGCAGTAGTTTTTCCCGGAACATCAGGAAAAATCCTTTAGAACTCACTCAGGAAATCAAAAATTTATTTTCCTTTACTTAGAGATAAATGTTTTAATTCCTTATCTAAATTACATGATTTCATCATTTTTAAGTGGAGACTTTCTTCATTGTCTTCTTCATTATTAATACTATTTTTATTGTCACCTTTATTACATTCGAATTTTTTATATTAGTTAAGGTCGAGATTTGGATTATTATTTTTTTCAATGTCATTTTTTTATCAGTTTACATGGTGTATTCTTTTATTTTTATGATGATCTCGAGTGAGAACAACATAATTCAATCATCAATTTTCTGTTCTATTAAATAAGGACTAAAATATTTTGCTTGTAGATAATTGCTAGGGAATAGTAAAAATACCAAAACTTGTCCCCTGGTTTAACTTTTCTCTTTTTCGTATTTATATCATACTTAATTTTCATTTTGTTTTGGGAATGTTGTAAATTTTCCTGAGATATTTTGAAAGCACTATTTAAGTTTTCTTTAAGTTTTGAAACGTAATCTAACAAATTAAAATAAGTGGTTTCTGATAACCAGTTTTCTTTTCTAGATTTCTGAGAGGGAACAGTATTTTTATTTTGGATATTTCTAATTTCCAACTCATTTCGGTCTGATGAAAAGTACATGTCTCATTCACTTTAATAAATTCATCCGAAGATGATATATTTTCTGTATCATTTTCAGTTTGTTTTAGCCCTGCTCAAGGAGGATAAGTCTTAATTTTTCGAATCACAATCATTATTAAAATGTAAAATGTCTCAGACAGTAGAGTCCGCCACAACTTTCCAACCAACTAAAGCATTGCCAAGTAATATGGAAACCTCTTTGATAGGAAGAGTAGGGTGAACACTTACAGTAACTTGACCAGTAATTAGGTCTGACATTAAGTAAATCCGATGGAAGGGAACATTAATGACACCTAGCTCAACAATTTACAAAATTGATTATGATATCTTGTGTCAGAAATATTAAGATCAAGGTAGTCACTAGCTGAATGGACTAAGACTGACATCATGATTTTGATATCCTGTTTTTATCTTTGTTTATTAAAATAAATTGTAAAATGTAAATAGTCTGTCTTTTCATTGCGTATTTTAGCGTCAAATTGAAGAGACTAAAAGTAAAAGTAGGAGTGGTCCATTTGAATTTTTTTAAGGAAAAAATGGTCCATAGGCTGAACAAGGTTGAGAAGTATCTCTCTGTATTTCTGAGATGAAGTATTATGTACACTAGGACCCAAAGACAGGACAGGACCTAAAGACTGTGAGTTCAATACCCGGTTAAGGCAGTGGAGAACTTGAAGAGGGGAATTAACCGGAGATAACTGATAACTGACATCCATTAAACATAGCACGTGGAACTAGAACAGTCTACACCAGTGAGCGAAATAAAGGGTTCTGTTTGACATTCCAAACACCAGAAGAAGGCCGGAGTGTACAACAGCCGAAACGTTGTAATAAATATGGCGAGAAAGATGAGGACAATAGTCCGAATAATGTAAATAGTGTAAGGATGAGAAGCACTGTCATGTTCAACAACTGGTTTCGGCAGAGGTCCATTCCCAACCGAATCTGCAGGGGTGTGATTACGCTGTTCAAAAAGGGCAAGGGTATTGAGCAGGATTTAGATGATTATACTCCGATAACTCTGCTAATCAGAATAAAAGATTTTGGTCGTGATCCTGACAGAGCGTTTACAGTCAGTTGTCGCGAGCTTCTTGATGCCTAAGCAGATTTGTACTGTGAGGGACGAACAATTCAAAGCAACCTAGAGTGGTTAGTTCATCTTTAATACATCATTGTAGCTTTTTTCAAAGTCTGTATGAAGACCTTTAAGGTGGGAAATGCATGCAGCAATGCATTCTGATGTAGAAGATATAGGTGTTGAAATTTTGAGATGATGCCAATTTTTTTTTTCTCAAACTGTTATTCAAAAAAATTTTCCCCATATAGCCTTTTATCTTCTGGTCTCAGATGACTAAATTTTGATCTACCTTGCATTTTAAAGTTAAGCAGATTCACAGTTTTGAAAATATCACTCAAGTAGAATATTTTTGATTTAAATTCAGGAAGACTTTCCAAAATTTTCACTAGTATTTCAAGGCTCAGGCCTTTTGACAATCATCTTTTATGTGAAGCAATAGGCTTTTACAATTTTCATTTTCACAGAATTGCACAAAAATCTTTTATTCATTGAGTTTTATTTGACAAAGTTAATTGCATGTATGCTAGTGTTGAATAATTCTTGCATGACTCCTCCAGTATTTTTAGCAAATATAAGCAAATATTATAGGATAAGGCAATTGATGTAAAAGATGTGAGGAGCAACTGATTTTCTTCTAGAAACAAAGCCTTTCACATTTCCTGTCATAGCAGCAGCCCCATCTGATGCAACTGATGGTCAAATTAGTCAATGGAATATTTTTATAATTAAAATACTGCATATCCTCTTCATTAGTAGTTTCAGGCAAACTTTTAATGAATAACATTTCTTGCCTTATGGATGAATCTGACATAGACCAGAAGGATAGCTTGTTTATGAATTGTGCTATCATCAACCTGGATGGAAAACTTTGTCTTTTACAGAATTTCCACTATGTTCTCAACAAAATTAAACATTTCATCCTGTCTTCTTGTAATAGTGTCATTTGAAAATGGAATTATACCCAGGGTAGATGCAGCATCTTTTTCCAGAACCTCATTTGCACAAGCTTTCATAGCAGGCTTGACAAGCTTCTCACCATAAACCTGAGGTGCTCCAACTTTGGCAATAATTTCAGAGACCAAATAACTTGATTTGAGTGTCTTTGTTATTGCAGTATTTATCTTCTTTACAAAGTCGGACAGTTTGGTTAGCTGTCTTTTCTTTTTATTCTCAAAATATTCCCTATCTTTACCAACAGATGATGTATGCTTTGATTTTGATTTTTGGTGCTGCTCCAGCTTAACTTTCTTCATGGAATCATTTGTCAAGATGGCACCACATTCAAGACACATAGGTCTACGGATACAAAGCCATGCATGATAAAATCATCTCTGTAATTCCTCAGTTTTACTTTTTCAGCACTTAGTTCAGACATTCTTACAGCTGTTCTGAAAAAAATGATAAAAATAATAAATACTTTATTTCTATAAATTAGAAATATCAAATTTATTATCAAACAATATTGTGTAGTGATCTATTAGCATAGGAATAATTTTCATATAAAAAAAAATTATATTACATAAAGTCTATATAAAATTTATATATATATATATATATATATATATATATATATATATATATATATATATAGCATAATGAGAAGCCACGTATACTTTCTTAATATGTATATATAGAAAAAGTTGCAAATTAAAAAAATAATGTTTTTTTATTAAAGTATTTATTTATTTATATATATATTTGATATTTCAGATTGACCTCAATCTTTCGTCAGAAATAACTGTTTGTTACAAATAAATTAAAATTACTGTTTGTTTACAAGTAGCGCCCGTCGCGAAACGCGGACGTCACGTGATATGGAACGCCACTGTGTTCGAATATTCCTAACGTAAATCTAACTGTAATAATATTTTAGATGTTGTTTAAAAAAACAATTTTTTTTTTTAACTATATCTAAAAAAATGTTTAACTATTGAAATATATATATATATATATTACGAAATGGACAGAGTCCGACAATTTATTTATTAAAGACATTTTTTTATGTTTAACGTTCTTTTTATAGATACAAGTATTTTATTTATAATAAACAGTATTAAACAGGCCGGTAAATGTTATTTAATACTGTTTATTATAAACAGAGCATTTACTTAAATACTTGTATCTATAAAAAGAACGTTAAACATAAAAAAATGTCTTTAATAAATATATTTAACATACAACGTGTGTTAGCGCGTGCAATACCCTGTCTTCATCAGCCGCCGACCAGGGGTGATATCACGCGTTTGCCACCAAGCAGGGTATGAAGATAAACTAATTGATCGTTTCTCTTTGTAAATTCTCGTAATGAAATAAATAAAACGATCTCTTTGCAGCTTCTATCCGCAATGAAAGTTTCCTGAACACGTTTGCCGTTATTGACGCGCTCGTAAAATCGTTATAGACGACCACGCAAATATTTCACTTGCGCATGCTCGGTCGTGATGTTGCACGCATTTTATTTGCTTGGTGTTTTGATCTCGACCAAATCCAACTTGACGCGTGCTGAACTATTGTTTGAATGCGATGCGAAACACTTTTCAACCAATGGCCAGTGATGCCTATTTTTGAAAGGAAGGAAATGACCGAATGTCCCAGAAACCCACGACACCCAATCTCAATACACGTCCAACCATTTTCCACACATTCGGCACTCAGTGATTCGTACCGGTTTTTCTTTAGTTCGTGCGCATCCACCCTGTTCTCTTCCCAAGGGACTGTTAACTCTATTAGGAATACAGTCTTTTTTTGAGTCGGGCAACTTGTCTGTCTGTGCGATGTGTATTGGAAATTTTAAGGATGTCATTAGATCCACTGAAACCTTCCAATCACTGGCACCACTCAGCAGCTTCATATTGGGGGATGTTTGTTTTTTCTTTGCAGAGCATTCACCTTCCTTATGAAATTCGATCTTAGTTTCCTTGGCTGCCACAAGCTGTTGATTTGCTGTCTCACATTGTGTTCTTATTAGATCTCTGATCACCTCTAATACCTTGCTGTGTCTCCACGTGTACATCTGGAGCGATTGTGGACAAGCAGAAAGCACATGACGTAAGGTACATCGGTTTTTTTACACGAAAAACAGAGATCTGTATCTGTGTATCCCCACATTTTGAGGTTTGTTTCATTTGGGAGAAGATAGTATGTAGATCAAAGAAGGAAAGATATCGCCAATGGCTCCATTGCAATTAATGAGTACCACGGAAGTTTAATGGGTTCGATATCATTCCAGGTTGTCCACTCACATTGTTTAGCTTGAGTAACAGCAGTGGTTATTCTATGCTCCTCTTCGAACATTTTGATTTCTTCAATTACCATACGACTTTTTCCCTTTGGTTTCTCCTTGGAGAAGAACTTGTGCGTCGTGTTTCCCAATCCAGCCCGATTATTCTGAATCACATCCATGATATATCTGACCCGCAGGCTGGTTTCTGCTTCTTGAGTGGCCTCTGCAGCTGACCACTTTGTACCAGATTTAATCTCTGGATGCACCCTCCGTATGCAATCGTCAGCTGATAGCACTACGCCTTCATTTTGCCGGGCAGATAGGTTCTATACGAGGAAGGACCGGTCGTTCTTTTGTCATCACTCCTTGGCAGTAGTTGATGCGCTCGTAAAATCAATTCCATGACCAAAACGAAAAGAAGCGGGGAAATCACGCAGCCCATCATGATGTCGATCTCAAGTGGTTGCCACTTGGTAGTGTAATCTTTGACGATGAATTTCATGAAAATTTGAAATACTTCATTATGATTTCCCTAATCTTGCCAGGGAAATTAAAAAAATCAAGAGCCATTCCTATTAATTGATATGGAACTGACCCATATGCATTGGCAAAATCAGGCCATACTATATGGGGTTCTGTTTTATTTCTTTTGGCTGATAGTATGGAGTTCCATATCATTTGTGCATGCTCCAGACAACCAGGGAAGCCAGGTATCCCAACCTTCTGGACAGATGTGTTTATGTAATCGTTTTCTATACGAAAATCTGTCATGTGTCATGTGACATTAAGGAAGGATATGGGGAGAAAATTGGAAATGCCTTTTGAATCCATTTCATTAGGTATCCAAATACCATCAGCCAAATACCATTCTTGTGGTACAATATTCTGCTTCCAAACCCGCTGAAGGAGGATAGTAAGTTTCCTGAGAACGCATGGGCAGTTTTTATATAGTTTATATGATATCCCATTCATTCCGGGGCACCACCAGCTCGTGCCTTTCGGACAAATATCGGATTTAATTTTATCCCACTAACATCAAACATAACTGTCGGAACTTGAGGCCTTGGTAAATCTTTTATAAGAGGGATTGGTATATCTCGCATATTATCTGAGTACGTCATCTTCAAGTGATTCTCCAACTCCTCCTGTGGGATATCAAGCTTACCGTTCTTTGCTTCCACGAAAAACTTTTAGCAAATGCATGTGGATTTATCAAGAAAGATCTCTGAGACTGCCGCTTTTTCCTCTGATGCTTCTTTTGATTTTCAGCTCAGGATATCACTAGAATCTTCCTTCTGAGTTCTTGAAGGCCTGTCCTCTCATGAATTGAAACTTCTTTAAAACGGCGCTTCAGTAATCTTTATTTTGATCGTAACTTTTCTTTCTGGATTTGTCGTCGATTTGGTCTTTTTTCTTCTTTTTTTATCTTTCTTTTCCATTACTGGTCCAAACCACTCAAAGCAAACGTCGTATATTATTCGACAAAAGGAACTGATCTATTGCCCTATCGGACTCTTAAGATCGGTATTAAGGATAAAAGAAAGCTCTTTGTCAACATTTGTCCAAACAGCCATCTGGTTACCTTTGGGCCACTGGATTCTTGGTTTACTTAGGATTTCTCCATGGCGCTGTCGCTCAACGATGGAATCCGGAACGCCGTGGGTGTAGTGCAGATTCATAATCCCATCACTCGATTTACATTCTCCGATAAGAGTTTTATATATATATATATATATATATATATGATAAAAATAAAATAAATATAGCACTGCTTAATACCTATGTAATTTCGAAATTATCAAATATAATGGACATATGTGTAATTAGACAAAATAATATATTTTTTAATTCTTCAAAGTATGAATAATTTAGATGTATTTTTGTGAAATGGCTACAAGTTTTTTATGGCTACGAACTATCTGTAGACCTCTAGAAATGCTATGTGGACCACTGGTTGAGAATCACTGTTCTAGAGTCTTCACATTTTTAACCTTTTCTAGAGCGAATCTTTGGCTATATTCGGTGGTGAAAGACCTAATTCTATCCTTAAGCCTCTCCCACCACTTATTCACAATAATCGCCCCACAAGTTTCCGCTGCACTAATCTAGTTAACTGATGCCGAAAGTCCCACCTGTTCAGTAAAGACAGTTTGAACTTCCAGTGTCCAGCCATTCTAGGTCTAGTACCTAGTACCATACGGGCACAGACGAGTCTATAATCAGAATGGTCTAAACGGTAGAACGTGGGAGAATCTAGAAAATCTAAATTACTATAATATTCTGCACGGGTAGCTGATTACCCGGAGAGACGGCCACTTAAGCGCCCGGATGATCGACCCGTTATCTATATACGAGCCCAAACTCGTTGATCAGATCATCCAGGCTACGATCGCCTGACAACCTCGCGTTAGCTCCCCGTCTTTGGGTCCAGGGTGACTAAGCGCGGCGGATCCACCAGAAACGATCCCAAGCGACGAGAAAAGACGGCACGCAACGTCTGATCGTTTGGCACATAAACCGTAACAGCCCGAAACGAACTACTCCTTACGGCAATATCGGCCACTACCAACCGGACCCTCGCGTCAACAAGGACAAGGTCCACTCTAGCCCCAGAGAACATTTAGGCGGAAAGCCCTACTTCGATCTCTCAGGTCCTTCGCATTCAAGCTGTCTAGTTTGGTAAACATAGTTTAAGTAGGGATCTCTAAAACGCAGACTGGGCGGATGTCTGCCGCGGTAAAACCCCGATGGATTGTCCTAGACTATCAAAGTCTGTCATACGTAATTCGTGACAATACTGCCGACGTTCGCCGGGAAGGTTAATTTCAGTATCCTATATAGAGAGGAGTGGAAAAGTATGGGGGCCCTTTCTTCACAATGCTGCGACAGTTTCTTTAATTCCGGCGACTCGATTTGCGCTATCGTGAGTCCAGGGAATGCGTCTTTCGCTCCTGCTTAATAGTCCTAAACTTTCAAGTTATCCCAAATGTTTCGTATTAAGGTGATCACCACGGGGGCATTGGGAAAGTTGCTTGGGTCCTCCGTTGACGGTTCTCTGGAGGGAAAGGTCTCTTTCAATGACCTGTTTTGTCTATCTGATATTTTCTTTCCTCTGGGGAGAAGTTTTCTCTTTCTTTTTTCTTGGAAAGGGTTGGGGGAGGATGAAGATTGAGCCCTAGAAGGGGAAAGGGGAGGCTCCAAGCCTTACTTAGCTTTTGTTTCCTTTCGGTTCTTACTGGTGAAGCAGGGACGTATTGGACCTTGGCTGCTACTAGGGTCTTCTCCGATCTACTTCGACCAGCTTTCTTCTTTTTTGCCACTTCTTCTTCTTCTTCTTCTTCTTCTTCTTCTTCTTCTTCTTCTTTTCAGTGAGGAGGATCGAGGTGAAGGCATCGCCTCCACCTCCATATATAAATCTAGTTGCAGCAACTCCAGCGGCTGCTGAATCTGCTCGGGCTGTTGCTGTTGCTGCTGCTGCTGCTGTTTCTGCTGCTGTCGCTGTTATTCTACCTGCTCCTGCTGACGACGCTGCTTTTGTTCTTTCGGCTGCTGCTGTTGTTTCGCCTGCTTTTTCGTCGATACATTCTTTTTGGACATCCTGCTGGAGGCTTTTTAATGCCTTCTCTATGTCTCTGCCGACTCCAATAAGCCGCTGTTTTGCCACGTCGGTCGTCAGCAGAAAAATTGCCCGAGTGGCAATTGTGTCCAGGTCCTCGAGGATGGTCAAGAACTGTTTCCCTTGGTATAGGACGCATACCTTTCCTAGAGCGCTACGTAATCCTCCTTGATCTTTTTCATTGGCTTATTGGCAGCTCATGCTGACACTACAGGGTGTACCAATTCCGACTGCTGTGGACGGGTTTCCTCACCAGCACAGATAACAAATATATTTCACAAAGCAAAAGACAAAGAAATGATACAACAATGGACAATACTTGGACAAAAATGGACTTACATTTGTGCGTAAGAAAAAAATCTAATCACAAGAAATAGAATCTGTAAAGGGAATGCACCTGTAATGGCAAGGACTGCAAAAACTTCCCCTTCCCTTTTATAATAGGTCGATTTACAATTTGATTTGACTCCAGATCTGATTTGTCTATAAGAATGACCACTGCGTTCACTTATCTGACATTGCTTTTGTGCGTAGACGCCAATTCGTGTTTTGTGAAGTCTTGCTTTCTTCACTGTGAATTTGCTTTACATGTATTGTTTGCTTGCTTGCTTGATACTATTTCATTTTTGTCCTTTTTTTTCTTTTTATTGCAAACTTTATTAATTCTGTTCGTTGGACAGTTGCATTATTTATTTTGCATTTTGACCATGACTTCTAACTTATTCCGGCTTCTTGCTTTCCTATCATCCACGATCATCAAAAGTGTAAATGAAACATAAATAATGATCTTCTGTCTTTGTTATTCAGTTAGTCTCTTTGAAAAAGAAAAAAATAACTCTTTTTAAATTTTTCTCTCATAGTTAATTATATCTTCTAGTTATTTATTTGTTAGAAATATAACATGTTCTGAATTTATATCAGCTTGAAAAATGTCAAAACTTACAGCGTTTTACAGTGTATTCAGATCACTTCGAAAAATTTTTTTCATTCTTTTTCTTTTAGAATTATTTGTCAATGAATAACAGATTTGTTTCTCGAATTCCTTTCTCTGTATCCTTTTTCTCATTCATGTAAGGGTCCACAGCTTCTTCAGAAAATGACTTCTTCAGAAAGTTGCCTTGTTAGGATTTTCCGCATCAAAGGCAGTCATGTCTGTAATACATATGGTGGTCCCTTTTTCGGTATTATTTTATATCTTAGTAATCTTGCTTTTTTTATCTGGAATCGTTGCTGCCATCTTTCATATAAAGATGTCATTTTTTTTTAAATCAGGAATCATAGATTCCATTGCGTCCTAGCTTATTTCATATTTATTTCAGTATCCACGCAGGTCATTCTAAAAGTTGTTGTAACATGTTTTTTGTTTTTGTTGTTGCCACAACGTTTCGTAAATCCATATGGAAGGAAAATACCTTTTCCTCACATCTATATGATTCTTCATACAAATCGTTTTTAGAGTCCACAACAACCCTACTTTTAAAAAATATTATGTTCCTTCCTCTGCTCAAATAATCAACGGCTTTTCCGTATTTCTTTGTTCATCATTTACTTGTTTTCGAAGTACTACTACTACTACTAATAATAATTATGGATTTATCATTAATAATATTATTCTATAAATTATTTGGACTAATAAGCTTATTTGAACTCGGCCGATGCATTTTCCAACTGTCCCACGGCGTATGTCGCATCCAGTAATTTTCAAGGTAGCTTGAGCAAAATCTTATGTCTCGTTCTCTTTTTTCACATTTAAATTTTTCAATAAGAATAATTTACAAAATTCTGAATTTCTAGTTTTCATTATAAAAAATAAATACAAAATATTATTATACCTGGATATGTTGCTTTGATTTAATGTTAATGTCTATTGATCTTTGTGAAAATGACGACCATATTCATATTTTTCAAGAATTTAAAATAACTGTAATGAAAATATTTTGTTTTTATAAGAGTAACTTTATACATCGTAGACATTTTAAGAAACACCCAGAGTCAAAGACGGAAAAATAAAATCTGTTTTTTCAAACTAAGAAAATAAAGAAGAAAACTATCAAGACAATTGCCAAAGCACTCCAGTTTGTTTTCTTTCTGCCAGATATCATATGTGTCATTAGAATTGATACTTTACAAATGAAATTTTTCATAGAAAAATGAGAAATTTCGTCAAGATTCTGTCGATTGATATTTCATACCAAAATTAATGAACTCGAAATTGTCCCTGTAGAAAGATGATATATGATTTTATGTGCACTGACCAAGAAATATTGATTGAATATTGGTTTCACAGTTACTAAAAGCCACTTCAAACTTTATTATAAGGTGAAAATTCTAACAATGAATTTGAAATAAATAAAAAACAGGAATGATTAATAAAAAATGCAAAATAATATATAAATAATATTTTCTGATGTGTGAAAATAATTTAGTAAGGTTATCAAAAGTACTTGTAATTGTTATTGGATTTTATCTCTTATTTAGAACCGGTATCAACTGAAGTTTTTAAAAGTAAACTAGTTAACCGAACAAATTTGATAAGATAGATTTGTACACATATACTTGAGTAGAGATAGATGTTAACCTTTGTGGAGATATGAGTTGTAAAATACCCTTGAAGTTAACGGTCAATACTAGATGTGAACCAGATATTTGTATATTCCAAAACGTCGTCGTGTGTTAGTTTTCTAAAAAAAAAGAAGTTGCAACTGAGTATCGGTTTCTAATGCTATGAGTTTATTGGATTACATTTGATGCTGTTTTTTTTTATTTTAGATCAACTGAACAGATCAAATATGGTATGACACTCAAAAACTCCTGTCGAGAACTACAATAGATTGTAACTTCTTATGACTGGGATTAAAATTGAAAAGGTAAAATATTCAAATAAATATTTTTGTTTTATTTGCTAAGTTCAAAGCTGTTGAACATATTTAAAAAGAATTTTATAGTTGTTTAACACGTATTATAATTAGAATAACTCTTATCGGAATCTGTTTAGATGTTGATATCTGGCTTCGATTATGTAGTCAAAAATAAATTTGAAAAATAAATAAAATATAAGAATATAGCATTTGGATTAAAGATTTAATGTTGAACTCTGTCAAATTTCTAAAGCTATATTTATTCTCTTTGTGACATTAATTTAAATTTCGAAAAAAAATTTAAACTAGAAGTTAAAATTGAATCATATTGAGCCATAATATCTCAATTTTCAATGAAGTATTTAAAATGTTTTTAGCAGTTAATGTTCTTTATGATTCAACTGATATCTATTTCTTACATGAGATACTGTTTTTAAACTTTAACCAGCTTTATATATGATACTTTTTAAAACAGCACTTGACTGGAAAACTAAATTTCAAACATGAAAATACTCATTATAAATGCAATTAATTCGTACAATTTTCTTGGCCTATACGACCTTTTGAAATTTCTATTATTTTAGCAAGGTGGATCAAATCGTGGAATAATGATTAGTAATTTAGTCTTGTTCACTATTGCTATAGAGTTGTGAGTTCGATCCTTTCCAAACTAAACAACGATTAATAACTGAAGGTAGGTCAAATGTCAGTGGCTTGACACGAAGTTATTAGTTAGAAATTGATCTGAAGTTTTTACTGTATAATACCCAACCCATGTGATTAATATTATTGCTAAATTGAATGCTTTGATAAGGAAGGGGATAATGCTGAAAAATAAATGTGCCAAATTCATCATTAGGTTACGGAATAATGGTGAAACCACAAACTGGAAAACGTTATTCAACAATTGTTAATATTGATATGAAATGGTCTTCTTTAAAAACAGTTAAAATTTTAGTCAAAAGATTAAAGGGCAAAATATTAATTGATTATTTTCTTTTGTTGCCGTGTCAAGTCGGTTTTACCGAATTTCGGCATTTTATAATAATAATATAAGCCTGCGATAGTACTAATATGAATATATTCATTTTTGTTACGAAAACACCATTTCACTTTATAACAGAAACACTGTCTCATTTCATGGTTTTAATATTTTAACATATAATAATCCGAAATTGCTATTGAATCAAATATTTTTAAAAATCATAATTACATATCAATATGTTGGAACAACCAGTTTAGAAGATAAAAATTTATTTTCTCTTACGGAATATGTGTTTGAATGCTGATGAGCTTGTAAGCGTTTTTGTATGTTAAATAGTTTATGATTTTCTTCATAAAAAGCAAATAATGTAAGAAACAAATAAGTTAAATAAGTAAAAAAAATATACATATTAATATAGATATCGATGCGCGTCCTTGTTTATTTGTTTGTATGAGTGTGTGTATACACGCGTGTGTTCGCAGTACATTTGGTGTTATTTGTATATTCTGATCAGATTTAAGGCTGTGCCTAACTGAATATTGGTTCTTTGGAAAATGCTTTAGGAAAAAGGTATACTACAAAGTAATCAATATAAGATATCTGCTGTAAACTTTACTAACTTTGAAAGAAACCGATAGCAACAAAATAATAAACATTTGAATAAATTCGTTTTTTGAATTTAGCATAAATTCTAAAAAAAGCACCAGTAAACAAAATAGGTTGGTTAAAAACACCTTATTTCCTAAGTTATTTTGAATATTGTTTGTTTGTTAATTTTAGAAAATGTGAAACGAATGAGAAAATTGGCGAGATGATAAATTTGTTAGAAGCGAATTTATTTTTCTTCAAAACGTGTGACCATTGTTGCTAAGCTCGTGACTGGCTGTGCGTCTTCCATACATGTGCTGGTATGCGTCAGTGACTATAGGCTCGCTCTTCTTTATCCACATACATAAAGCGACCAATTTAGTAGGTTAGTAAGTCTCGCCAGGTTTGCTGCCCACCACTGCCATCATTGTTGTAATTATTTCTTCTACTACCTTTACTTTAGCTACCTTTTCGAGTACTATGCCCACGAGTGACAAAGATTAGCTAGCGGATCAGTGTGTAAGGAAACGGAGGTCGTATAATCAGCTCCAACCCTATCTGCCCGTCTCTCAAACCCATTACCTTCGTGGTCCACTCCTCTGTTCGACACACAAGACAACGGCAGTGAACAAGACACTAAAAGCTCACTTTCCCGTTAGCATAAAAACAAACAACACAACAACTGTAGATGTGGGGTGATTAAGCACGGAGTATTTTTGAGTATACGGCGACATCCACCAAGATCTCTCCACCCGAGACAAGTCATCCGACATAGATGCACTCGGAGTCCCAACTGGAATTTTTTCCATGCGACACACCACGACACGACAAATATCATTCATTCCGATACATATATAAATGCATGCATACATATATGCGTGTGCATGTTTGTGAGTGATCAGGTTTTATACTTATCAAAGTTTACTTGCTCACAGGTGCTTATAAATATCGCTTTCGATAGACATACATGCGTACATTAAAGCTCATTCTAGGAAACACCGCACTCCCTACAGAACATAAAAAAAACATAACAATGTCTCCCCACATGTGTATTTCATACACTGGTGCACATGTATACAAATGAGTTCTTCTCATTTTGGTAAGCAGCTTAAATTGTTCTCTTTTCATGTCGATTTCATGCGAAGGGTTTTTCACGTTATATTTTTGCAATTCCTGTCGATATTTAACTTCCGTGATTTAATATCTTTTTATTTTCATTATTTATTTATTTTTCCTAATATTTTTATGTATCTATTGTTTTTGTTAATGAATTTATAATTCACATTATCATATTTAATTAATTTTTGTTTCTTTTGAATGAATTCGAAATATATTTCGTTTGCAGTGAACATGTTTATCTGTCTTCTATTTTTCTATCATTATCAACATTAGAATTTATCGTAGAAAGAATACATTTTTAGAAAATAGTTATTATAATACAAAATATTCGAATTTAATAAGTTCTTGCTTCCAAAATTATTGGTCATGATATAAACAATATTAGCGATATAAATAAGTATAAAATGTTTTGATTTCTGCTTCAAAACCGGTTGTAATTCAAAGAAATCAAAAAATAGTCTTCAGTGTTCAAATGCAAACTGGCGTCTATATTGTAATTATGACACTAGTTTATGTTTGTCTCTATTCTTGTTTGTAAACATGATCGAAATGAAAACCTTACTTTGTTCGGCATTCAATTGTAAAATTAATTTATGAAATAGTGAATCTTTCTGTATTACATTTAAACAGCTTTAATTAACACTTAGCGAACCAGTTTCAATGCGTTTCTTCATCCATTTCTAGCAAGAATAAAAGAAAAATAATGTTCAAGTGAACTACTACAAGGAATGAAATTCGAGATGACAGCTCAAACGTTTTATGAAAAATCATTACAAATTCGAAAGAGTTAACTGTAGAGTGGCTCAAATGACATACGGATTTTATAAATTCTGTTTACTTGTATTTAAATATTGTAAATTTATTTTACATGCATATAATCTGAAATTTATTGCAAATGTTTAATAATTAATGAAATTTATTCAGGGACAAGGAAAAATCGCATTTTTAGATTGTTATTGTTTATAGCGTGTATACGCAAATGCTTACACAAGTTAAGATATTTATGAAACTCATATAAACCTTGCACGAAGTTGTAATAATGTGACATCTAACAATGGGTTACTACATTAGTTTACAAAACACTGTCATACATCAGGCTGTTTATATTACAAGCATATGCAAACTCTTGTCTGTATAAAATAATAGACTTAATTTCATTTGCATGTTTTTGAAATTATTATTTTTGCGCGAGGAAGTTTCAGGTTAAAGACAATGTATAGCTACTAACTTTATAAACAGTTGTTAGCAATCATGCTTTAGTGAGAATATAGTACGAATTCAGCAACACTTCATTATATAAATATTTAGTCCTAATGAATTATGAATATGGTATATTACAATATATGTATTTGAGTTAGAGAATGAACGTGTTCATCTTAAAACATCAAAAACGAAATATTCAAAAAAAAAGAAAAAAAAAAAAGGAAAATTAAAAAAGGGAAAAAGAAGTTCATCAAAGTTTAACTTCAGTGTTTTGCTTATCCATAAGTGAAATTCCTTCGTAACTGTTAAAATAGCATAAATAAAACTAATTGTAAATATTTGCAATTCATATGGATTTCTTCGTCGAAGCAGACACATTTGTGCATTCCGAGCTTGATCTCGTTTGAAAAATGGCTTCTGTAAAAAGTAAAGTATGTATGAACGCAAAACAGAACACTGTCAAGTAAACATTTTTTTAAGAAACTGAATGTTGTAAGCGTTGAAAGTTTATAAATCTTGATTCTTATGATGAGCTAAAATTTTAAACACGAATTAATTTTACTTTTTGAGTAATGTACATAGCATGCACATACATATCTATACACAAGTAGGTACAAATTAGAACTTGTAGCAATAGCTAAGCAAACCAACTGCTTTGACGTAACAGTTAATAAATTACTACTTTTGTTATTATATATGATTAAGTTATACCCAGATAAACATACATACGTAATTTTTCCGCGAACCCACATTCACACATATATTGAAAGTCATTTTTATATTTTTTTGCTGATCAAACAGTGGAATATAAGTCTTTTCAACATTTTCGAATTTGCAGGAATTCTAAAAACGGAAAAAATGCAGCCGAAATATAGGAAAATGCTAAGAGATGTATGAAGGTTCAATAATACTTACCATATATACTCGTGTATAAGCCGACTTCATGTATAGTGAAACTGATGATTTTTTTTAACCCTACAGAAAAAATTACATGTGTACATTGCAACCAGTCATCGAAAATGCAGGATTTTTAACCTCTTCCCTCCCCTCCAAATTACCTGTGTATAGTGCACCTCCCTATTTTTTGCGATCCTAAAAGCTTGCACTATACTTGTGTATATACGGTATTCAGTGTAAAATGTTTAATATTTAATTCTGTCCAGATTTGTTAAAACAGTATGATTATCAGGCATTAAAATTGTCATTTTGCATTAGGGTTATTCATAAAGTAATGCATTTTTGTGGATCAAACAAAAACCTGTTCTAATTCATTGTTAAATTTATTTGTAATGAATATGATGATAATTATTATCAAGGATAAAAACTTGTGAAATATATTTTTTATTCCTTATTGAAAGAACCTGAGATTATTGATGAAATGGTTTCTGATAATGCTGGATTGATTTCTTTAGTTTAATAACTTTGCTATCAAGAAAATGTTTCACTGAATTGATTCAATGAAAATTAAGTTCTAAACAAATTGAGATAGGTAGAAGTAGTGAATTATTGCATCCTAACGATTTCATCATTTGTGTTTTGACTTGCATTATGATTTTGATAAATGTCACTTTCTGTTGCCAAAATTAGTATGCTTTTGACTTAACCTAACAACTTATCTACTGACTGATTTTAAAAAAAGACTTTAAGAGTGTGGATATCTGTTTTAAATGATGAAATACATTTTTTGCCACAAATCGAAGATCCTTTCAATAAGAAATAAAAGACTTATTTTTTCCATCGGTGGCACTTGATACTTATGATGGTGATCTTAATAAATTGATACTTGTTAGATTTGTAAAAACCCTTATTCTGTCTCCAGAATGCTAAATTTTCAGAAACTTCTTTTAACTAAAATATTTTAAATGTTAAATTTTGATTATCCTGAGATCCATATTATCAAGTCAAAATATTCAATACATTGATAACTTTGCTTTGGTAACTCATTTCGTTGTTGCTAGATTTCTTATTATCTTCGTTTCTACTTTATTCTACAAATACGAAAAATTCTATGAATATGAATAATATTTTGGATTTCGTGATAATTCGATTAACAAATTATAATTCATTTTGGATTCTTTTGTTCAAAACTTATATTTATAGTAATTATAATTTCTCTAAACCTCCCTCATTGCAGCTGTCTTACATGTTTCTAAAATGCTTTTCTAATTGTTCACAATTGCTAATATATAGCTTCCATTAATATAATCTATCCACAGCAATCTTTTAATAATTTTATTATATTACAAGACGCAATTTAAGTTTCTTTTAACTAATTTAAATTCATCAGGGTGGCGAATTTTATTTTAATATCAAATATTTGAAAATATAGAGCTAATGAACGCAACTGCATATGTATGCAGATACACATAAAGCCCACAGAAACATGAATAAATATAAGTAATACACAATTAGTAACTTCATTATTGTATCAGATTGTATACAAATAATCTATAAATCAATTATTCGTAGAGATTCTGTATAAACATGTATAAGTCAACAATATATAATTTATCTTTAGGTTTCCTCTACAATTTGAGTATTATTTGTCATTTAATATGAAATCCATATTTTGCAATAACTCAGTAAGAAAAGGAAAGAAAGAGTTATTGATAAGATATTGGTAATATTTTCTTAATTGTAATATACTTAATTCTAAAATACACTTTTGAACTATATATCTTTCATTGATCAATTACTGGAAATATTTTTGATCTTGTCACAAACTCATCTATTCTTTTGCAAGTAATATAAGAGTTTTTATTTTTTATTTTAATAATACCAATAGCAAAAACAACTATTTTCTATGAAAGAACAATATTATCATTACAAAAGTTGTGTCCGTGTGGATATTTAAAGATCATTAATTATTATTATTACTGTAATTGTTTAAAATGGGAAGTAAATGAATTAGTTTTTAATGAGAATGATGATGATGATTATAAAAACTTTGTCCATTATTTCTCTTTCTAGTTTTCTATACCATATTTCTCATGTATTCAAGATTATTTCCCTCAAGATTGTTGTTTTATCATTTCTTCATCAGAAAATATAACTACTTCCTTTCCGACAGCTATAGTCTGCAAAAATATTCAAAATTAAACATACAGATGACATTTTTTAGTCAAATTAATGAATCGCATAACAATGAAATGTTTATCTGAAGAACCTGTACTTATATTCTTTAATGAAAAATTCTGATATTTAGAATTTTCCGAAAGATTAAAACTCCTTGAAGAAATTATAGGTCATCCATCATTTATTTTTATTAGTAATCTTAAGAGCCTCTGTGATTTTTGTTTTTATACACAAACAGGGTCTAACTATATAACAAGGAAATAAATGACTGAAGAGCTACAAAAACTTTACTTGACCTCAATTTAAAAGGCCTCTTATTGTAAATTTTCAGACATTATAACAATAACATTTAATGAGAAAATTATATTTGTCATTCGAAAACTACTTTTCAAATTTAATTCTATATTTTTAATTATTTTCCGTTACTTGCTGCGAAACTCACAGATTTTGGTATTTGCAGTTCAAAAAAAAAAAAAAAAAAATGTAGAAATGATTTGACAGTGGAAATTCAGATTAATACTTCCGTTTGAGAAGAGGATTCCTTTACCTTTAGAACTTTGTTTTATTACTGATTTACATTCAGTACTGTGGAGAAGGCAACGGCAAACTACCCCACCATCTTTCCAAAGAAGTCATGACAAGTTACACATATTAATGAAAAGAATTATGTGAAAATTTATGATAGCCTACATTCTGGAGCGACATAGCATTAAAAAATAATAGCGTAGCAAAAAATAATTATCCCAGATTCGAAACATATTTGGTTGTTCGGGAAGGCTCAGTATATTTATTTAATGACAGCTTAAAATGTCATACGAATTTATTGTTTAATATCAGGACATCATTTTTATTTTCACGGTCACTTTAGTTATCCTTCATTTTACAGATGCTCAGCAGAATGAAAAGCATTTCATTGTAATAACTTAGAGGAGGAAAATTTAGTGATCTGCGAATATAACTTACTCCTAACAGAACTTCATTTGCTTCGACAAGTAAATGCAAAGTCTCTTATTAAAATTCTAACAAAAGAATTCTAACAACAAAATTATTTTGCTTACTAGATATACGCAGTAAGTGTAATGTGACGTATTGTGTACATATTCACACCTTGAATAAGCTAATCTCGTTGAAATAGGAAGAACTTGAGAATATATAAAATAGACTCAAAGAAAAACATTTCTGGGCTAATTCATGAGATGTAACATTTATTTAAACATTTGATGCACTGTTTACTCAGTAAATGATGCCATTCCTTTTATTGAATGTGTGCATGTTTTAGAGAACAAAATATCATAAACTCGTTCATTAAAATGAATATAAATCGCTTATTCGCTTATTTTTTCAATGAAAGCGAAGTTGTATTGAATTATTTTAGGAGTTTACTGTACAGATTTTTCTTCGCATAATGAAAGCAATTTAAATTATTTAAACAATGATCTTAAAATATGATAAAATGATTGAACTTCGATAACAATTGCATTTAATGAACATTCAAATATAGAAATGTCCTTTCACTATTGTAATGTTGCGCGAAACAAAATTGTTTAAATCGAAAAGGAACAACGCAAACATATTTTTGCCTCCGGTAAATTCTTTTACTTATTTAAAATACACAAGTTAGCCAACTGATTTTGCTGGCCATAATTGATAAAAGTAATTTGATAAAGATTCTAATAAGCAACTGCATAATTCTTCTTTCACTTCTTTCTGCTAATACTACAACGATAATATTTGTTTTTCAGCACAGTTTTTTTTTATTTCTACACCATTTCTACTTGAAAGAATAAATTGCTCCACGAGAATTTTATCACCATTCTTAATATCGCTATTCTAAAAAATTATATAACTCATCAAAATCGATTCGACTTTGATGAATTATATAATTATTAATGCGAATTTCTATTTAGCTTCTATAAGTTTTATACATGTTTGTACACAATTATCTTATCCCCAAATAATACAACATAAAATCTATCTTCTATATGACCCAAATTATTTTTCTACCTTACCACCTTTCTGTCTGGTGCATTTGTACGACCTATGCATGGGATTGTCGCTTAAATGACATTGCTTATCGACAGCTAATCATGTAGGTCAATTGTTATCAATTTTAACTGCTCGTTTTTGTGTGCGCGTATAGATTATTATTTGTAACATCATATTTCGAATCTTCAATCAAATGTTAGAATGGCATTACTAGATCTGAATGATATTTGCCTAACATAACCTAATTTAGCAGCTTTGGATAAAAATCTCAGTGAATATGTCGAGATAAAAGTTTGGAAATTGATGAATTGTCATTTCCTCTTTCTTCGATTTATAGATTTGCTATTTTTGGAGACTTTTGCATGGAATATTTCTTTACATATTTCATTTATCTGAATAGTAAACGGTTGAGTAACTGATTAGACCCGGACAAGTAATTAAAGAGTTTTAGTATTTATTCCCGTAATTCTTTCTATAATCTGTTGTAGTGTACCAACAGAGGAAAGTAAAATTTATGTTCGAATTTCTGGGTAGAGGAGTTATTATTTACAGTCGAATTAGTGTCCTCGTCGTTGTTGTTTTTATCACAATTGTGTTCTCTGGCCTTCGGTGTCTGTCAATCCGGTTAACCTTCATGGATTTTCGAATTTTAATCTACGGAGGTAGATTGTTCTCGTTCTGGTGTCTTGTTCTTATTTATTTATTTTTTAAATTTTTTTTATAAGCATTTCACCCCAATCAAGGCGGGAGTAGTAATGCTCAATAAGATCATGAGCTTCAAAGCTCCAAGTTCTAGCTTCAGGATTCTGACAGAGGATTAAATCATTGGTTCGTGAAATTAGTGGCATTGTGAGTTCAGTCACTGGTAATAAGGAGAAAAGACCAGCAATAACCGAGCAATACTAAAAATACCGGATCGATAAACACTTAAAGAAGGCCAGATGGTACAGTGACCGAACTGTTGTGATAATAGCAGCAAGGATGAGGATATTAGTCCGACTGTAAATTATATAAATAGGGAAAGAGGGAGATTTGAATTTAAGCCTTTCACTGCCGCAGAGATTATGCAATGAAAATGTGATCTCAATACACTAATTTATCTTGTGCGTTACTATCATCTACACTGATTTGAAATTTCTGTAAAGTCATTGATCCACAAATAATATCGGAAGAATTTTATTTCTAATTCATATTTAGTCACTGAAGTAAATCTTTTAATATTTCGTCTTTCAAAAACGAACATTCCAAGAGATATAGAAAAAGGAAATCATGGAGAAATGTCTAAAAGCAAACAATTATATTTACTCTTATTATTTTTTAAATACACGTAGTATTTCTTTCAACAAAATTTTGTTTACTCTTTATTTAGTCGCTCTACGGTCATTAATAAGCAACGCAGATTAGAGAGCTTATCTTTTTAAAATTTTCGATCGGCGCTGATGGGTTGTGTAGTTGTGATAAACTGAAATTAAGATGGAAGAAATCAGGCATGTATGATAAACGCTTAGGCGAGCATGTATTTTTCGATACATGACTGATGAGGCAGATTTTCTTCCCCGCAGTAGGTTGCCATTTCTTTCGGCGGTAGACCAGTTGCCATCCAAAGCTATAGAACCCGGTCTGTCCTGCTATTTAACCATAGCTTGGGGCGGGGAGAAGAGGTTTCATGCCTTTCCCAAGGGTATTAGCACGTAAGTAAATGTAATGGATTCGAGTGGAAGAAATACAAGTTAAAAATTATTAATCGTTAACGATGTTTTATCTTAAAAATACATGGATACTGTTATTAATACTAATGCTACTAATGTATATAAGAACTATAACATCAAATGCAGCATCGAGTTTTCGGGGAAAATGATGAGTAAGTTTAAATTGTCAGAGTTGTAAAGTTCTTTTAGCTGAATCGGAAGGGCAACTGTTAATAAAAAACAGGATTACTGAGTCAAAAGGATGCCGGTTCGAATGTTACCGAGAAATTATACATTATTTTTGATTGCGTCGTTTATTGTTGTAAACTGACGTCTCGAGTAGTTGTAATTAATAATTCAGGTGAAAAAAATAAAAACATTAGTAATGGTTCTGAATGCTTTCTAATTCAAAATAATGTTTATATTGTAATTTCAACTTATTAGGTTGGTGCAAAAATAATGTCGTTTTTGACGTTCAACTTCAAAAGAAAAACGACATTATTTTTGCACCAACCTAATATTTATAAGATCGTTTACAAATATGAATGATACAGTTTGTCGCTTTAATACTTCAAATGAAGATGCTGCTAATTCTATTTACACGGCAAATGTTCTTGGGGAAGAGCCATAAGTTTAAGTGTAACCTAAATTTATCTGAGGTACGTATAAAAGGAATTTTGCCCGGACGCTTGTGGCTTCTCAATTTATATATAGTTTCACAGTTACTGTTACTTTAATCAACGGCTCTATTTTAGCTATAATTTTATTTCCATGCATAATGCCGATATCGATTTCAAGTAACATGCTTTTTCTAAAATCTAATCTTTAGCTCTTGATTTTATTGATATTCTTTCAAGATTCTGATTCAGAAAAGAGACAGTTGGTACTGATATCTTTACCGCTCCTTTTAATATCATTCATTTATTTTAGATACATTTACCTGAAATAGAAAGGTCGAGGCGGTCGCGTTTTTCTTATACTTAAAGCAATTAGTATTAGCGAGAAAGCTAGGCAGTAGGCTGAGAATAATATGCAAATTGGTGGGAATGCATTTTTGACTTCATTCGGCTGTTTGTTAGTAACGGCTTACAAGTCACCGTTGCTAGGGACGGCTTTAGTTACACTGCTGACGTAACTAAAAGGTCTGGTCAGTTTATCCTAAAGCAAAATGTGCGTAAATTATAGCTGCTTTGTATGACCGTCAATTAGACGGTGAGTAACTCGAATAGATTTCTGGAAAGTATTCTTATCTAACTTTGTCTGAAATAGTAGTTATTTTATAAGCATATTTTATGTTATATTGTAAAATCTCAATGTCAAGTTGACACTTTTACTTATTTATTGTTATACATCCATGCACTTTTTACATCACGTGTGCACCAGTTTAATTTTCAGTTAATTTTCTTTAACACGTATAACTTTATTGATATTGAATGCAGCGATTGCTATGCAAACTATACTGAATTGATTCTTTAAAATAGTATTATTTTGCCTACAATGAAAATACTAACGGATATTTTACAGATTTTATCAGTTAACTCCAATGTTCAAGTATTTTCATCTTTTCACGCCCTTGATCTTTTACCGAACATTAAAATTGAACATTAACTTTACATCTGTTCATCTCCCTGAAGACTTTACATATTCAAGCTAATTTGCTGTTTTGTGGCTGAATATATTAATATAAAACAGTAAAAACTATATGGCCACATAGGATCTATGCTGGATTTGAACCCTGTTCACCGATTTCAATTTCTAGGCTGGTACTAAATGACTACTACTATTTCCACTTTTAATACCCTTGCATATTAACGCATTATAGACACTACTCGAGCGTTGATAACTAATACTGTTTTCTCTACTGAAGTCAAAGTTATGTTTGGAATCGATACACTATCAAATATCAACGCTCGAGTCGTGTCGATAATACATTATGGTACACATGTCCTTGATTGGACCGGTGCGTTATCGTTGGAACTGGTGTACAAGCAAGGAAATTGTTAAGGATATATAGAGCGCATCATCCACAAGTGGATGTTGACAGATGACTGTAGGGGGAAGAGCGCTCATTTCAGTTAAAGATTGTGTGTGAATAGAACGATTTTAACCTCTTGAATTATGGACAAGAAGAAGAAACTGATGAAAATTGCTGAAAAGTAACATATTTTGAAAACGGGATTAGGTGAAGTAGATTCAAAAGGAATTTAAGAAGAACATAAGGTTGCACGAGAAAAGAAATCATTGTATGGCGAGTTTGAAAAAAAAACAACAACGGTAGAAGCATAATAATATGGAATTGGTTGGAAACGGAGTTTTGAAGTAGGAAGCAGTAAACATAATAATTGCAGCTATAGATCAGGCTATCAATATTATAATATCAAAAAGCATGTCCACAAATAAGAGATATCACCACTTTGTAGAATATCTGGGAAATTTGAAATTCTCGCACACATTGTGAGTGGGTGAGTGCACATGTTTAGCCCAGAATGAGTATAAAAGGTGGATATATAATCAAGTGGAGTTTTCAGCGAGAAAAGGAATATAAATTTGTGAGAGTCAAAAACATACAAGATTGTGTAGGATCTTTTAATACAAACAGATAAACACTTGAGCACAACAAACTGGGTATATTGGTGGAAGATAAAATAGAAAAAGAAGGGTTAATCCTTGATTCTTTTAATCATTTCACCCCAAGCAATGTATTAGGTTGGTGCAAAAATAATGACGGTTTTTGACGTATTTTTATATGTCAAAAACCGTCATTATTTTTGCACCAACCTAATAATATACCCACTAAGATGCAAGGGGTTACTCAATAGGGATGAATATGAGAAAAATAATAACATTAAAAAGAGAGATAAATAAAAGAGGAATTAAGAAAACAGAAGATAACGATTTACATTGCATTTAAATTTTTGAACATCAGATTTGACAGGGAAGCAAGAAACCGGAAGAGAATACCATAAGCAAAATGTGCAAGAGAAAAAAGAAGTTACAGTTACTATCTAGCAATTTCAGCTGATGAAACCTAGCTGCCAATCTACTAGTGCGATTAAATTCGTAAAATCGAAGTACAAAGAGGAAAGCTGATCAGAGCAATTACCATGAAAATATCTATAGTAATATCCCTCGAGTTCTTTTGATACAAGTATAGAGCAAAAGGAAGAAGACAATGTAACTACCTATGACCTATTAAAATTTGAACTCACAAGGCTTTCGTAGTTGAAGAAGGTCACAATCAGACAAGTTGTTAATGATACACTTGGTACGGTGACTGGCAGAATAAAAATATGGATAAAGAAAATTGGCATTGATTGCCCAGTGGAACTGTTTCAGAAATGCAGCCTCTTAAGAACAACAAGAATAATCCGGGAAGCGATGAACACGTAGAGGAAAATTGCATTGATACCTAAGGCTGCTGGTTGTGTTCTGTTATCTATGCATTAATTACCAGATATTAAGATTTATTCTGAGAAAATACTGAAATAATACAAATAATAATACAAATACAAATAATAATAATAATAATAATAATAATAATAATAATAATAATAATAATAAATAAATACATCGATAAATAAATAATGATGAATAAAATGATCCTAGAAAATTGCAGGAAAAAAAGGTAAAAATCTTAGCATAACTTGGATAGATTATCGTAAAGGCTTTGATAGTGTACCACACTCTTTAATCCTTAAGGCTTTGGAAATGTACAAAATCTGTCCGGTGATAGTAAATTTCCTTAAATATAGCAATGAACATTATACCTAAATTACACCAAAGACACTGTCACTTCCAATTGTATGAATATCCGACGAGGAATCTTTAAGGAGATTATCTGTCGTCTCTTCTGTTCTGTCTGTCCTTAATCTCCTTTTCGCATGAACTAAACTACGGATACAAAGTAAAAAAAATAAAGTGTTTAATCACCTATTCTACATGGATGATCTCAAACTCTTTTGCAAAAACGACAATGAATGGAAGGATATCTTCAATACTGTAAAATCTTTCAATGATGACATCGGTATGGATTTTGGATTAGATAAATGTGCAAAAGTAACATTCAAGAAAGGGAGAATATCAGAAACACACTCAATAGATCTAGATGTTGTCACAAAGATTAGGGAACTGTAACAAGTAGGAGCCTATAAATACCTATGAGTCAGCGAAGGGGATGGAATACAACATACCCAAAGGAAGGAGGATGTAAAAAAAGAATACTACAGGCATGTATGTCTGGTGTTAAATACCGAGGTGAATTCACAAAACAGAATATCAGTCACAAACACCTTAATTGGACCGTAGCTAAGATTAAGTGAATGGATGTCAAAATGAGAAAGCTTCTCACTTGCATCCGCCTAATTATCCTAAGGCATCGTTTTTGAGTCCAGATCCGAAGGAGGCAGAGGAATAGTTCGACTAGAACTGTCTTACAAAACTACAACAATCGATCTTCGAAGATGATCTGTGTCAAAGAACATGAAAGAAATAAGAAATTTTATTCAGTAATAAAGGAAGCCAAAAAGTTCAAAAGGGAATTTCAAGTTGGTGAAGAAGTGCAAATAAACCATAATACACCTATTGCAGCGACAAAGAAAATAAAAAAGAAAGCAAAAGCAAATAAAATGTACCAAATGCTGAAACGATGGCAAAATAAGCTTCTTCGACGGTTGCAGGGGCTGCGCCAGAGAGAAGGATCGGTGCTCGCACCGAGGCCAGTGGAACCGACGGTTGCGGGGGCTGCGGGAGATGCGGGGAATTTTTGTTCCTGGTCCGGGTGTACGCGCTCGGGCTCCCCATATTAAACCGACCTTGTGTCACAACCTGACCTCGTGGGTAGTTGAGTAAATGCAAATTACTCTCGAGTAGTTTGTAACACCCTATTTATAATCTCTCAGTTGCGTCTCTGTCTTTGGTCAGATTGTGCCTAGGTGAGGCTCCCTCAAAGGACAGTCTCGCAACTGAGGAAAATTATATAGAGAGGTGCCCAGCCCTCGGGAACAGCTGCCCGAGGCCGCACCCTCTCATTGCATCAGAGAGAGAAATCAGTGCTCGCATCGAGGCCAGCACATCCGACAGTTGCTTGGGCTAGGGGAATTTTTGTTCCTAGCCCGGATGTACTCATTAGACTGACCTTGTTTCACAACGCGACTCCGTGGCGGGGTGGGATGAGGGGTCGAGTAAATACGAAATTAATATAATATAGAGCTGGGGATTTTTAATCTCAGAATTCTTGGGAGAATTGACCTCCAACTTCGCATTTATTCATATAGCTTCCATAATATAGTTTTTACTTAATTAGCTATTATTTTTCTCTAACTTTTCAAATATTGAATGTATAACTAATTCTAATTTCTATTTTCCCATCTTTATATTAATTTTATCTTATAAATTGTCCTGTTGTGTCACCCATGAAATAATAATTGTTTGTACGAAAAATAAGGATCTACGTACATGAAATCGTCTTTAAATCAATGACAGCAGAAGAATTATCGTTGGACTTTTAAAAGGTAAGCTTAAACATCAATTCAATACTTAAATGCAACGTTCAATTTTGAGTTCTCTTGTTTATTGATGCTTATAGCATCTACTCCTCCGTAACTTTTGTGATGATGGCCAAAGCAAGAGTCCTCCACAGGTGTTAGCTTAAATGAAGCGCGATAGAAAAGGAATTAAATACTAGCAAATCTTTAATAAAAAGTCTTAATATTGAACTATTATATTCGTTGTTTTTTTGGTTTCTTTTATACATTCTATTCGTTTTCGTAAAATTACAAGATATATAATGTTGGAGACAAATAGTAAATATATTAAAATAAGCCATCGAAGCTAGTTTGTGTTTGATGTAAGGTTTAGAAGGAGAGAAAATCATTAGTTTGGTACATAAATTGGTATCCACTTTTCAGAAAAAATTCGTTGTTGATCATAGGTTTTTTAAAAAATGTACAAGAAAATAATATATTACAATGAACGATACAATTTTCAGATCTTAGTTCATCCAAAAATGCGAATAATATTGATGCACTTTTGAGATTAACATGCGGAGCTATTATTTAGTGTTACCCTAAATACTTTTTCCTAATGTGTAACGTAACGAAAGTCCTTTTATGAAATTAAACATTTGCTAATTCTCATAATTATCATGAATTAAATTCGCTACGCATTATCCACTTTACATTATCAGTTTCATTTTTACTGCTTGCAGAGAGTTCATTCTAAGTGTCAACGAATTTTTAGCTTCTGATATTAAAATTCATTTCATAAAATAAGAAATAATATCTGAAAGAATCAATCAAAGGCTGACGTGCTTAAAATTTATCCATTAAGCTCAGGAAGAGAGAGTTGATATTTATTTCGCGCATAATTAAAGTCATTTATTATTATCCGTTATTATTATTACTATTGTAGGTAGCCTTTATTACCACCAAACCCAGGGAGGATTTTTTCTTCTATGTGCTGTGTTCTTTCAAGACATGGACAATCATGGTCCTCCACAACTTCCTGCTCTTTGTAGCTAGTAGTAAGGTTTGTCGTTTTGTTATACCTCCTAATCCCTGTCCAGTCAATCATTTACACAAGACTCTTTATGAAAGTTAGTCGCTACTCTGTTTTGCCTTTAATACATTTTCCAAGCACTCTATCCTTTTTACGCTCCCTAGAAATCTCGGTAGTCTCCTTCTGATTCTAAGTATAAGCATCCTTTTTGTTTAAATTTTCTCTAAAATTTCGTCGATACTTACATTTTCAATTCATAGTATTCTCAGCCTCCAACGACATTTCTGTTGATTCAAGTCTCTTAGTCTGCGAGGATATTTCTAGCATTAACTGCTATAAAAGCGGATTGATATATCAGTACACTTTTCGTTGTTTCAAACAAAATTTTACTGTTTCTTAATAATTTGCCTAAGCATAATTCGCTAATTCCGATTTTGGTGTCCTATTTTCCGCCCTCTGTTAAAACACTTCCTAGATATTTAAATTTTCGTACTTGCTTAATTTTGGTGTCTCCAATTGATAGTTCGCATCTTGGGTTGTCCCTCTTGCTGATAGTCGTATGTTATGTCTTATAATTAATGTTTAAACCTTTCGTTCCATTTCCCTTCAATATCTTCTGTGGGAGACCAAGCAGCTTCCTTTGTGTGTCTGCTGTCAATACTGCTTATCATGCTGTTAATACTGTGGCCTACAATAATGATTCCTGGTAGAACTTCTAACTTTCAGTATCACCTCACTGTAGAGATTGAATATGTCCGTTGATAAGACACCTTTTTGTCTTAAGTCTGTTTCTTTTTTTGTTTATTTATTGAATTTATTTTTTATATACGTATTCAGAGAGTTTGCTCCCAGTATAAGTTCTGGATTATTTTAATATCTTTTCTAAGTAAATCAAACTTAGCTAGCTCTTCAAGCAGTTCTTTATGCTCTACCTTATCAAACGCTTTGCATAATCTATAAAAACATGGGCATATATCCTTCTTTATTTGTATTGCTCTTTCAGATATCATTATGAACATATATACCGCATTCCTTGTTCAAGTGTCTTTAACGAAACCGCACTGTTCTTGTCCTATTTCCGGTCTAATTCTGCTACACACTGTGTTCATCAGATTTCGGATGATAAATTTCGTTATGTGGCTCTGATTGTCTGATGGAATTCGCATTTATTTATATCTGGCTTCTTAGGTAGCATTATGGAAATGGATAAAGTAAAGTTTTCTGGTATACCAACACTTGTATATTTCATTTATTATTTCTGTAATTTTTATCAATACCAAAATCGTCTGAGGCTGTTAGCATCTCTATTTCAGTTCCTTCTGGTACAGTTTCTTTGTTTCTGTTCAACTTGGCCAGGGCCGATATCACTTTAGACTTTACAATTTCTGCTCGTTCAAGATTTTTGTATATTTTCCTCTTTCGTTGTGGAAAAGTTCTCCGATATATTCGTCCCATCGTTGAAACTTCCTTTCTTTAGATACATATTGATAAACTAAGTATTTAACAATTTCTCGCTGCAAACTCAGGACATTTTACTGAGATCTGATTAAGGCATCAAATTTAACACTTTTGAATATATAATAAAATAAACTTAATTTAGAAAATTTCACATATCATTTTCTCATCTTCTTGTCCTTATATCAATTGAACAGTCTTAATTCCAATTAATAAAAATAGATTAAGAAATTATTAAAACGTTTGCAGTAAAAATTATATCATCAGATGTCAGAAGCAAATAAACTGATGATATTTTAAAATATATTACTAAATTTTCAAGAATTTGAAATATCTAATACTTTTTATAATATTATACGCGGTAAGTCAACAGCGACTGAAATAATGTCCACTAGCTATAGTCACTTTCTGTACTTTGATCTTAGTTATTTCCTAGCTAATTAAATAACTGGTGTAAATCACCATGACAGAAAAATTACACAAAATAAAAAGTAAATGAGTAAGATTTCTTCACGTAGATTTATTGGGTTATTCCATAGATAAAAAAAACAATGAGGTGTTGAATTTCCTTTCTGAATAAAAAAGAATGTAAACAAAATAAATAAATAAATAACATAAAGAAAAACATAAAATAGAACGAAGATCAGTAGCACCAAAACTAATTTAATTTACAACCAAAATTAAGCAACAAACCAATAAAATGGTGACAGTCACAACAATTTTATTAAATGAATATTTATCCAAGTCAAATGACACCAATTTAATCGAATGTTGTTATTTTAAATATCAAATTACGAATTTGCATACTTTAGGAATAAAATAACACAATCATCTGAAGGAAACCATTTAATTTGTTTTGTTCTGACAAATTCAGAGAGTATTGTAAGGAAGTGTGGAAAGAATTTGGAAATAGAAACATTATACAAGTTTAGATTTTATTTTGAAAATATTGTAAAGTCAAATCTTGTTCCTGCTGAACACTTGTAAAATAGTTAATACCTTTTTTCTGACTTTGTTTTAGTATTAACTGATGGTGAGTGTTTCGCTTAAACATTTATAAAAACCTTTTTTATATAGAGTGACGTGCGAAAAGTCATTGGATATGTCTAGAATCGTGTAGGACACCCGCTAAACCGAGAAAGTGAAGCAACATAACATGAAATGCATTTCAAAAGTGGTTGGAAGACCTTTAGCCATGCCGTCTTGATACGTATTCACAGTAACATGAGTAGGTTCTTGGATGCGAATAGAATTTTCCACCACATCCCATAAATGCTCAATTGGGCGAGCTTTGGAGTCGACATCATTCGTCAGAATTCTCGAGAATGCTCTACAAACCAATTCTTGGCAAATTTGGCAACAAATGACAGAGTGCATTATCCTACAGGAATAAGCCATCTTTGCTGAGATACATGATGTCTATGAATGAGTGGAAATGGTCCGGAAGAGTTAACCGTTTAATGATGTGTTTAGGTGGACCAGCGGACCCAACCTGTCACTTGAGTCTTCACGCTTCCCACACAAATAATGAAAACACCACAACTCAGCAAGGTATTTATAACTGGGGTGCAGAGCCTCATTGGTGTCTGCACCATATCCGAACTTTACTATTAGCTCGAAACCACTGGAACCGTCACTCATCGGATCACACAACTCCTCCAATGGGTCAGGTGTTGTAGTGTTAATAGGGAACCCTGTGATACTTTTGCTTATAGAAGCTAAAGAATGCTGAACTGAACTGCATAAGATAAGATTTGACCTAGTGTATCATGTTATAACAACCAATGACATTTCTAGCGATAATTTAAACTTAAAAGAGCCAATGATTGACCACTTCGCTGTTCATGATGGGTAGCGATTTCCATTACACACGTGACACTGGAGATCGAGGGATGTCAAATGTGTCCACAATTTCAGAAATAGAATATCCCATCCATATGGCATCCTCTGTCAGGTTACGTTCGAAGTTCGATTGACATCGCATTGCTATGAACAGTCGAACCGGCGTTCACATCGACTCACTAAATAGCAGAGAACAAGGGATATAGTCTTTTGCATTTGTATAACGTGGCACAACCTACGCTTACATTTAGATACTGCTACCCATTTGACATCAAAATGTAGCTACGTACAATATTATTATTATTTCAAAGAGTCAAATGCATAACTACAAGTGTAACTCTTGGAATTAAAATGATAATCTGTTAATTCTAGTGTTAACGATGTTAGGTTTTTGTTTAAGGAATGAAAATATTCGAAGACTGGAAAGCTTTATAAATTAGGAAAGGTATTTTTATTCCATATATATATATATATATATATATATATATATATATATATATATATAGTGAAAGAATGATAGATAGATAAAGGTTAAAAGGACTTATAATGACTTTAATTAAATCTTTCGACAAACTTCAAAATTTCTAAGGTAACATCGCTCACCAGAGTCATATCAATCTAACAAACATCATATTTATACAAAAAACGTTAATCATAGACGGAGTACAAATTTGAAATATATTATGCTATATATATAATCCTTAAAAGTCTATTCGGTTAGCTGATAATTTATTTCGTTTATTTTAAATAAAAAAGCCCAAACAATTTTGATTAAATTAATAAAGAGATAACTAAAAACTTAAAAATACAAAGGTTTATATACATATATATATATATATATATATATATATATATATATATATATACACATAAATATACACATATATACGCATACATACACAGACACACATATACACATACACACATCTATACATAAACACATATACATACATATAAATATATGTCAATAATAATAATAATAATAATAATAAATTAAATTAAAATTATAAAGAAAATAAAGTTTAAGATTATACTCGATGTAGGCAAGAAAATCACATAAATGATCATATATGCAAAAACACTGTAAATGCATGTATGCATACATGTTAAAAATATCCAGCACTTCAAGAATAAAATTCCCTAAAATTAATGTTATTAGAGAATTTTAAAACGGTTCTTATGTCGACACTTGAAGATAAGTTCATTCCGTTGGTTCAATAATTCATCAGCATTTTTGTACTGAATAGTTATAATTTTTTCTTTAATGCATAGATTGCATCTGTCCTTGAAGTTGTGAGTTTGTGATTGACAGATGATCCTCCATTTTATTTGTGGGGTGAAGCCTCCATCTTTAAGATTCCAGTAATGATAGAGCCATTTGATATCTTAAAGACGGAATGGACGTGATTGTAAAATCTTTGTTTCCAACTCCCAGCTGATATCCCTATTTATACCTTCTTCTGACTGATATTTTCCTTCGGAAAAATAGTAGCGCTCGTATACTACATTTTTAAAAATACAAATACCTCCAACTGGGCAGTAAGTTCCAGTTTTACAATTACAAAGAGGTTTATTTTTTGTCTTTCACTGACAAAAAATTTCTTTAATAAAAGGTGTGACTTAATTATACTGTATATATTACTAGTACAGGAATAACTCATTTTTAGAGTTTTTTATTAAGAATTTTACTTAAAGAATTGTTACGGTTGAAATGTCTATTAAACTTAATAATATTTGCCAATATTAATATAAGATAATTTACAAAGCGGTCGGTTAAACCATATTTTTCTTGTTTTTAGTTTTATTAGTTGGATTGTTTTTCAGAGTCTCCTGGTAACTTAATACCTGTTTGAAATTACTTTTTTGACGGTTTCATTATAAGTTAATTACTTCTCATTGAAGATTTTACTGTTAGATGATAATCTTTTAATTCTAGTATTAACAATGTTATGGATTTGATTAATTATTGACTTAGGGTGATTAGAGCTGACATTAATATAAATGGGAGTTTGATTTTCTTTAAGAAATGGTTTGAATGTGTTGTTAGAGAAGCTGAAAGAGATATCTAAAAATTAACTATTTTACGGTTAGATGAGAGTTCAGTTTTAAAAATTAGAAATTGGAAAGCTCTTATAATCTTTTTCTGTATTCTAAATGATAGATAAAAATAAGTTCGTCATCTCTTCATTAGGGTCAATAATTCTACTGAGGGTGTTTAATATATATAAACCTAATAAATCAGCGATTTAGGAGGAATCATATGCTCCCATAGGAACATGAAAGTTATCATTAAGACATTTTTTATATATGATCATTTATGTGGTTTTCTTGCCTACATCAATTATAATCTTAAATTTTATGTTCTTTATCTATAATTTTATATATGTGTTTGTATATGTGTATGCATGTATGTATGTGTGTGTATATATATATATATATATATATATATATATATATATATATATATATATATATACGATACCACGAGTTGATCAAAATCTTGTAAGTTACATTGGGTAGACGGAACTCGTGGCCGAGAGCTTGAGCCTTGTTCAAATTGTTTATCACACTAGAGGATAACACGCTCCCTCTCAGAAACTGTAAATACGGTCTGCTCAGCATAGTTGCAGTATAAACCACAGGTTGGCTCTCTGGCTGTTGAGCAAACGCAAATGCGTCTGAGCGAGCGTCTGCAATAGGGATTGGCTAATCGCCCAAATATATACATATATATATATATATATATATATATATATATATATATATAAGCCTTTGCATTTTTTAAGTTTTTAGATAATTAAAATGGTCCTTTACTTATCTTTACTTATTAATTTAATCAATTTTTTTAATTTAAACTTTTTTTAAAGAATTTCTTTTTTTAAAATTGATGTTATTTCTTTATATTCATGTCAAATATTATTATTATTACTATTATTACTATTATTATTATTATTATTATTATTATAAGTTTGTAATTGTGACGTTTATAATGCGATGATGACGGTTTCGCTGATGTATCTATTTTGAATATGATCTCTCCCTTCCCACCCTATATCTTTTCAAGTCCCGGAATAAAATATTTTCTGGGTTACCCTGTCGACTGGTTTAACTTCTTTCTTTCCTTCTCTCACTCCCTTTCCCTTTCTCCTCCTCATATCTATCTCTCTTTCTCTTCTCCCTAAAAGACCTTATATTGAAATGTCTGTCTTTCTCTCTTTTCTTTCTTTCTTTCTTTCTTTCTTTCTTTCTTTTAATATTAAACCTTTTTCCTTTTGCTGTGGATTCCGGGATGAAATCCAGCACCAATAAATAACAAACGCCAAGAAGGAATATAGGAAAATAATGTATTCACGTAATAATACAAACTGGTAATGCAGGTTAGTAGTTCCAGGAATACGGGTTAGTAGCAAAATATATATACAGTCTTTAGTATTGAAGTATCGCTGTATGACTTCTTACTGAGTCTACGTGCTCGCTCGCTGTGACTCCTACAACGCTGTTACCTCACCCTCACTCTTCCGGTTACCTACAACCTTTCACTCTGTCACTCTGGACACGACTCCTCGTGTCATCCTGTGTCTTTGAATCTCAAAAGCTTCAAAGATTGCATCCATTGAATCGTCATTTTCAGCGGGTGACGAGCTTGGTTCTTCAACCCGTCTTTTTTGTATTTGGTCAATATGTCTTCTGTGGGTAAACTTTTCGCCTTGTACTGCGTACATCACATTTCCTAGTCTGTTAATTATTGTGCCAGACTCCCAGTTAGCCATATTGTTCCTGAACATCCTAAAGTAAACCCGTTCTCCAGGTTTGAATGATCTCTTGGTTATTATAGGTGTATGCTGGTGTTTATTCTTGTTAGGCAAAAGCTTATCAAACACAGGCCGTATTTTCCGGGCAAACATCATTTCCGCTGGTGAAAGAACAGATGGTGTATTCCCGTTAGGTGTTATTCTGTATACTTGGAGAAACTGTTGAATAGCTTTTTCTGTCGGTACATCCCCTGCTTTTTTAGAGCTCTCTTTAGTGTGTCTGCGAATCTTTCAGACCGTGAGTGATACGGAGCTATCTTAATATGCTTTACTTGTTACGTCTCAAAGAATTCTTTAAAATCGCTGGAGGTAAATTGTGTGCTGTTATCGGTTACCAAGCAATCCACGACACCGAATCTCGCGAATGATTCATGTAGGCAGTTTATGGTATTCTCCGTCGTCGGGTGTTTGAATCTGAAGACTTCTGCCCATTTACTGAAACTAACTACTGTTATTAAGTAGTAGTAACCCTCTATGGGTCCCGCATAATCCACATGTATTCTGGACCAGGGTCTGTCCACTTTAGGCCATGGTTTCAATCTGTGCATATTTTCGATGAATTCGCTGTAGTAATTTGCTAAGCCAAGAAAACTTTGTAATTCCGCGACATTTTTTGGTTCAGTCATATTTTTTTTTATTGCGAATGTCCTGTCTAGGTCCGGCTTTCTACAATTTTCATTAAGTATATGCTCTAAGTATTTGATTTCATTTAAGAAAAAAATCACTTTTTTCTTTTACTTTAAACCCAAAGTCCTGAAGTCTTTTGAAAACTTCCTTTATGTGCGATGCATAATCTTCAACATTGTCGCTTTTAATTAGGATGTCTTCCAATTACGCGGTCGCAAAATTCTGGCCCGTGTGCATTGTATCCATCGTTTGCTGAAAAATTGCCGGCGCAACTTTTACCCCAAATGGTAATCTGTTGAATTTGTACAGCCCTTTGTGCGCATAGAATTTTCGTACTCTCTTCTTGTACTAGGATCTGCAGATAAGCCTCACTTAAATCTATTTTGGAAAATATCTTGCCGCCGTTAAGCTTGGTGAATATTTTCTCCGGGCTTGGTAATGGGTAATGATGGTCTTTTATAGCCTTGTTTAACCGCGTTGAGAAATCTGCGCATACACAGTTTTCCCCTGATTTCTTTTTTACATAGACTACTGGTGCTTCCCATTCACTAAACTCTATTTTTGACAGGATCCCAGTCTGTTCAAGTCTCTCTAATTCTTTGTCGATTTTTTCTATAGTGGCAAACGGTACGTTTCTCTTCTTTTTAAATACTGGTTGGACGTTTTCTTTTAATTCAATTCTAGCTGTAAATTTGTTACACCGACCCAGCTCGCTCGAAAATGCTTCTGGAAATTGATTATGCAATTCTTCCTTTAGTTTTATAACTTCTGATGATTCGCATTTTATCTTTTTACAAAAAGAACTGATAGGTAAATCCCATACGTCGAACTTTTGCATTCAGTCTGTACCCACCAGATTTTATGTATCCTTCATTACGAATATTTTGAGTTTTCTTGTTTTCCCGTAAAATTTTACATTTGGGATTACTTCTCTTTCGAATTTTATACGCTTTCTTGTAACAGACTTAGCAATTTTTTGTGTATGTAACATTGTTGGTCTATTAAGCTTTCTCCATATTTGTAGGTTAATTATCGTCAGGTCTGAACCTGTGTCAAGTTGTAATTTTATCTTTTTATTTAACATTTCAAGTTCCACATATTTCCTTAGGTTAGTATAGTTTTCGCCATGCATTCTAGTAGCTCTTATCCTACTAGTAAATTTTCTATTCATAAATTGGGATGCCTTGTGACCCATTTTTCCACATGCAAGACAGTTTTTATATTTAAAACGACAATCCTTATTCCAGTGTAGTCCTCCACATCGATAACATGCAGATGGTGGTGGTGGTGGTGGTGGTGGAGGTGCTTATATTTACTTTGATTTTCGTCATTATTTGCCCTGTACGTTGTACTTTTTTCATTATTATAGAATTTTCGTTTTCTTTCCGGGGAGGGTGAAAATATTTTTTCATTATTATAGAATTTTTGTTTTCTTTCCGGGGAGGGTGAAAAACGTAAACTTATGTTTAACATACGAATATGTGATACTCCTGACTCCACAATATCCTTCGAGTCTTTCTTTATGCTCAGGCATTTTTGGCAGTCTTCCGATAGTTTTTGTACTGTTAATCCAGGTTCATTTTGCAGTTTTGAAAGCATTCTTTTGCGCATTTCACTATCTTTTGCTGAGACTAATCCTTGTACAAAAATAAGACACTTGAAATTGTCTGGGGTTAATTCTGCCAACTTGAAATCGTCGCAATGTTTATTCACGATTGCGGCGAACGTAGAATAGTCCTCATTTTCATCCTTTACGATGTTAAGACATTTCCACCTTTTGTGAAAGAGTGACGTCTTCGGGCTGAAAAGCTCCGTCAGGCATGTAACTGCTTCATTAAACGTTAAATCATTTGTCTTCTTTGGCAAAATGTAATTCACGAATTTTGTGTATTCTTCCGTTCCTAATTTTCTGAGTAATAGTCGTAGCTTTTTGGCTTCTGTCCAGTTTTGACAATCGATGTTGAAGATGTCTTCATGACGTCTGAAAAAGTCCCCGAAAATTTTATCCTCTTCTAGGGAATATTTGAATGTTTCTATCGTGTTCCATACTGCGATTTGAGAAAAAGTCGGATCTTTTTCAATATTTTGCTACTTTTACAATTAGCTCCTGGAGTTGCAATTGTCTTTCTTCATTTTGCATTTGTCTTTCATGATTTTCCTTCTGCGTTTGTAGTAATATTTTTTCCATTCTTTCTTGGAATTGTAATTGCTGTTCATTTTGGTATTTTACAAGTTCTACTAAAATACATTTAAAATCCTCCATGGTAAGAGTCTTACGAAAAAACTCGATTTTCCGTATTTTAATCCTCGTAACACTTTGTTACCCAGTTGTTGTAGATACTGGCAAAACGGCAATTTTCTCTTTTGAGTCTCCGAGAAATGCAAATTCTTGTCGCCAAAACTGTTGTGAGAAGAGAGAAATTTTTTCTTTCCGTGTAGGTCCCAATTTCTCGACACCAAGTCGTTGTGGTCGGCAAGGGAGAATTTTTCTTTGTACTCTTCCTGTGTGAGTTCGAATTTCCTCGTCGCCAAAGTTGTTGTGGTCGACAAGAGAGAAATTTTGTTTTTCTTCCGTGTGAGTTCGAAGTCCTCGTCGCCAAGTTGACAAGGGAGAATTTTGTCTTTTTTATTCTTCCGTGTGAGTTCGATATCCTCGTCGCCAAGTTGTTGTGGATTCCAGGATGAAATCCGGTACCAATAAATAACAAACGCCAAGAAGGAATATAGGAAAATAATGTATTCACGTAATAATACAAACTGGTAATGCAGGTTCGTAGTTCCAGGAATACGGGTTAGTAGCAAAATATATATACAGTCTTTAGTATTGAAGTATCGCTGTATGACTTCTTACTGAGTCTACGTGCTCGCTCGCTGTGACTCCTACAACGCTGTTACCTCACCCTCACTCTTCCGGTTACCTACAACCTTTCACTCTGTCACTCTGGACACGACTCCTCGGGTATTCACTGGCAGTAGTATAAGTATACACTGGGTGGGTCCATTTGTAAAAAAGGGGGGGACCCTCAAAACCTTTTTCTCTTTTTTTCTCTCTATCCCCCTTTTTTCTTTTCCTTGTGTCTAAATAAATTGAACTCAATTTATTTTTGTAAAATTGGTCTGAAGAGATGGCCCACGAAATAAATTATCAACTGACCGAATTGATTTTAAAGATTCTGCATTCATAATTATTTTTGCTCTCTTCTTACATTGAGCTCTCTTTGGATTTATATCTTCCTTGGAATTATCACTACTAATCATCAAGTGATATATATATATATATATATATATATATATATATATATATATATATATATATATATATATACATACACACACACACACACACACACACACATATATATATATATATATATATATATATGAATAAAAGTGATTTTAAAAAATGTAGCTGTATGTAAATTTTTTTAACAAAAACGATTCTAATTTTTGTTACTACGTAAGCACTGAAATTAGAGTAGAGATTTAAAAAATAATGTAATTAAGAACCAAGATTGATTAAAATTGACATTTCAGGTAAGTCTTCTCATATTACTCTTCAAAACTCGAGGTTCAAGAAGAACATAAATGGTTCAGTCTATCCATATTAAGCCTTCTCTGAAAAGGCAGAATTGAAAAAGTTACTTGTGTTCAGGGTAAAAATACACAGTAGGCTTACTAAGTGGGGTAACCAGAGACATATGTTCTTATTGTCGTCACGCGTCACCGGAACATATCGGTGCGTGAAGTACCTACAAATGCAGTTAAAACATTTTATTTGAGCTACTCCAATTACATTCAGTAGAATTTGCCAAAGTAACTCATAAAAATGGAATTAGAAAAAATACAGAGATCTAAGCCTATTTTATTTGACGTCCTATTTAAAGTTAATCATCATACCGGGAATGATAGATTAGAAGAAGAAAATACCACAATTACTAGGGCTGACAAATATATTTGCATTAAACATACTAGAAATAAGCGTTATATTTTAAACAAGTCACTAATTTATTAGGTTTAAAGTACTATGATAATTTTTAACTTTTATTTCTAAGGTAACATTTTAATCAAAATAGCAAATTTTTATTATGCAATTTGTATATTTGAGCTGAGAGGTAGGCAAAGGTGGCTTTATTAACAAAAAATACCCAATATTAAAAGAGAAGAATCAAGCTAGAAGCAGTCATATTATCATGATATTATAAACAAACAATAGTATTCATTTTATGGTATTCTGATAAAATTGTGCTTCACAAATAGAAAAGGATCAAGTCAAAATTCCGATCTAAATGTGCCCCCCTTTATGTAATCACAATAAGAAATGTAGCTAGAGTAAAAAAAATCTATTTAAAATTATTTTTCTCATTTTTCTAAATTGTGTCTGCATTTACGCAGATCAAACAGTGATTAATGTTGTTTTCTGGAAAACATTATAACTTTTATTTACATTATTTACATTGTTCGGACTCATATTCACGACATTTCGGCCCTTGTGTTCTCCAGCCTTTTCATGTGATTGGAATTTTGAACCGAACCTATTATTCGTCTACTGGAGTAAATTGTCCTAGTTTCCCGTGCCATGCCTCTTCCGGATGTCTCAGTATCAGTTATCTCCCTTTAACTCAACACACCAAGTTTTTGTTCACCTCTGCTGTAGCCAGTTATTGAACTCAGAACTTTTTGGTTCAAGTCACTGGATTCAACTAATACTTTTTTCCACTAGGCTATGTGTCCTTGAGGAGCGTACAACAGCCGAAACGTCGTGAATATAGAAACAAAGATTAAGACAACAGTTTGAACAATGTCAATAGTGTAAATAATTACAATATCTCATCTCATAAATATAGACAAATATCAATTCTTTTCCGAATTTTGTTAAATCGGGCGTTGTAATTATTAAGTGTAGTTATCTTTGGACTAATTTCCTCGTTTTTGAGTTATCAAAACTTTTCAGCTGTGTACTTTCTGTATGTATAAGTTGTGTTTCGACAACAGATACACGAAGAAGGCTACAGTGCCGAAACGTTATTAAAAACAAAACAAAACAATAAACAATAAAAAAATAAAACAACAAAACAAAACAAAGAAAATAGTAGAAAGAAAACTATATATATATATATATATATATATATATATATATATATATACAACGATCAATTTAAAAAAATCTTCATTCATTTGCTGTTTGTTTCTCTTTCTTCGTCACTTTGAAATAAACCAGTTTCAGAATCAAAATTGCTTATCATTTCTCACTCCATCTTCCCTCTATCTCTCTGGTGCGCGCACGCGCATGAACATAGAGATGATTAAATTTAAAGGAAATTGAGAATTAGATATCCACTCTAGCATGATAACCTTGACATCACACTATGTATTTGAGTACAATGCAGTTAAGCTGTAGATGTTATAATAAATCAATAAAAGAGGAGTGTCAGATATTAAAAAAAAAACGTGCATAATAAAAATCTATCTATTTCGTGACATTGGTTAGCAAGTTTATAGTAAGTTCGATCCTCACATGATGTTAAAAAAGCCGAATATTATTGGTAGCTATTTGCCATTCCATATTCGTTAAATAGTTAAGCTGTCCCACGTGAAAGATTAAAACAAACATAGCGTCTCTGCGACTGGGAAGTCGTAGAGACTTGTCGCAATCATGAAACTCTCATGACAAAATCAAAATCTACAAAGACAATTGTTACCATAAATATTTTTCCTCTTTAATTTATGTTTGTCACTTGAGTCAGTGACATTCCTGAGCTGAACGTTTCAGGAAATTTAATACTAAAATAAAGATTGGGCCAAGATAATTGTTAAAGGAGCAATTAAATTAGTTTTTTTTTTTTTTATAAACATTCATTATTTTTATTTCTTGCGGTTGAACGTCTGAAAAACTATACAGCTTTAACATGAATATGTTTTCTCGTGTGGCGTATTAGACTAAAAGCAAATTTGAAATATATTGGTATGTTATGTAGATGCAGTAGGCACTTTGAAAATAATTAAGAAAAGGATTTACAATGTTATCCACCCTTAACTGAAATAGATATATTTTAGAAAAAAAGATCATGAATTATGTCATCTTCATTGATGATAACCGTGTCGCACTTAGTTATCAAGGAGCAAGAATGGCAAATCGCTGTTTGATTAATTCATTAATTTTTCCCTCTTATTCAATTTACAAGCATTTAGCAACGCAAATGAAAAAGGAAATGTAATTTGTTTCAATTTTAAATAAGCGTTTTCAAAAAACTCCATCGTCCTAAAGAAATGTGTTCCCGAGCTGGCTCCAGATCTCGCTAAACTCTACAAATATTGCCTCACTGCTTCCTACTTTCCAGTTTGTTGAAAGTCCTCTTCTGTAGTTCCTGTTTTAAAGAACTCTGGAGAACCAACTGACTCATCTAACTATTGTTACCATTGATGTGCTGACGGCCATCACTGAATATGTATATCAAGCTCTTGATAACGGCGAAGCTCGAGCTGTGGCTCTAGATATCTCGAAGGCGTTTGACAAGGTTCGGCACGCTGGTCTTCTACGTAAGCTCCAGGGATGACTGATTTAATCCAATCCTATTAAATCATGAAATGAAGGTCGTTTTGAACAGGTTCGCTTCCAGATCCTTTCACACGAACGCGGGTGTCCACCAAAACTCTATCCTGGGTCCTACGCTGAACCTGATCTTCATCAATGTTCTTCCTGATGCCATCAGTTCCCAAGTAGGCATTTATGCAAATGACACTACCATTTACTCCTGCCACAATAGCAAGTACGTCAGAGCTGACACACTTAACCTGGTTGCTGCTTTTGAAAGTTTCCAATCTGTGGTTAACTGGGACAGGAAATGGCTTGTAAATTTGAATGCCTTCAAAACTAAACTGCCCTCATTTAGCCACCAAAGAGAAACTTTCCTGTCCGCTATCAGTATGCTAGACTCCTGGAGAGCAATACACTGCGCTTCATGCTTTCAACTGACTTGAAGTAGAACGACTACATCGAATCAATAGCTGCATCTACCGCAAGGAAAGTTGGGTCACTGTGTCGTGCAAGAAGGTTTTTCTCGACAGAATCCATCTTACTCATTTACAAATCTACGATTCGACGGTGCATTGAATACTGTTGCCATATCTGGTCTGGTGCTCTTGCTATTCATCTCGAGGTTCTTGATAAAATCCAAAGAAGGATCTACAATGTAATCAATCCTTACTTGGCATTTTGAATTCAGTCACTTTCTCACCGATGCGACGTGGCTTCCCTCTGTCTTTTCTACAAATATTTTCATGGCAACTGCTCTGACGAGCTTTTTTCTCTAGTGAATTTAAGCGTGCTACTAGATTGGCATCTGGGTCCCACCCTTTTACTTTTGAAATAGTTAAATATATCATCTGCTACTACTCTAACAGTTTCTTTTCTGTAAACCCCTGCGTACTAGTGGCATTCCCGACTTGTTTGGGATGAAATGATTTAAAAAATCGATTTCAGAACGTCCTATTGTCTGATTAGAAATAACTAGAATTCATGGATTTTGTTACTATTGTTACCAATATATTAAATGTTACTTAGTCATTACGGAAATAACTGTTTGCATAACTATACATAAATACTCGTATATATCTACGTATATATATATATATATATATATATATATATATATATATATATATATATATATATATATATATATATATATAAAACTTAACAAAAAGGTAATTTAGAGACAAAATTAATATTACATTTACCACCACATTCGTATGGCAATCAAAGTGAGGGTAGAGCCACTTCAAAATCTGCACAATATGTTTCGTTACTGTTTTCTAGATTTTATACCAAGTAAATACTAAATTTGAAAAATCTTACAACAGATTCATGAATTTGCTACTGAATTTTTTTTATTTTAAAAAAAAATATATCTGCTTCATATTAAATAACCAAAGGTCCTGATGTTCTATCACGATATTTCAGAGTAACGTGTAATCGAGGCTTGACTTTTATGTTATAAATAGTGTAGTTTATATTGTTCTCCATCAATGATTGAGCACTATTTTGACAATTACTGAAGTGCAGAAATATGACGTATATCAGTATTTTTCAACTTTCTTTCAATGACAATATCCCAGTTAAATTAAGATAAATATAAAATTTATCTTAGTTTATTTTCATTGATATGTGATAAAAAACCTATAAAGAATAAGCGATAGTTAAAAAAAAAAAAGAAAACGACAGAATCTAAATTTTCCTTTTTTTGAATAAATAGATTTTAAATATATTTTCTACAAACTTTTTTAGTTTTAATCTCGAATGATTTTCTTTCTGGTGGAAAAGATGATAAAGTGAAAATAAAAAATATGTGAAAAACTTTTTCATATTATATGGGTTCTCTTCAAACTGGTTTTGTCGGTCTGTTCCGGCAAAGCTGGAAAACACACACACGCACGCACACACAGACACAGACACAGACAAATACACAAACAGAAATCAGTCCGAAAAACATCTCATCTAACAAAATTCAGACAAGAATTCATGCACAACCTGAGAATACTCAATGTGAATTAATCGCAATATAACTTGCTATATTTTTTTATGCATGTCAATGTTTCCAAAATAAAATTAGTATTAATCAAAATTTTCATGGTATATATATATTTATATGACCGTGAGTTTCAGCTTATAATAGCTGTCCTTGTTAAAACTTATTAATAATAGCTTGTTTTGGGTTGTCACGTTTTATTTCGCAGACAAGCTAAGTGGAACATAAATTATTATTTATAAATCTAAAACATTGTGCCTAGATAAACATTTGATTAACACGACAGCCATCGATAAATTGTTACTTTATATTATTTTACGTATGAATTATGTCACATTAACTGTATATATTCGTCTTTAGTCGTTTGTTAATTGATTTTTTTACTGTTTTGGTTTTAATAAAACTTGCAGCAGTTTTTATTACTTCCTCTTTGCTTGAATATTGTTTTCCATTGTCATATATAGGTCTTTTAATGAGTGAACATAAGTTTCCTACTCGAACACTCCATAAATTTTGTATCATTAAAACAATATTTGGTAAGGTGAACGGTAGTTAGCTTTGTTGACTGTGAAGGAGTATTTTCATGCATGAATTTATTCTTTGAAAGCTTCTTGATTGTGACCTGTCTCATTAAAAAACAAAACAAAAAAAAAAGAAAAGTCTTGTCCGACTTACAATAATTCTCTGAATTTAACTTGATGTCATCATTAACTTCGAAGGGACCTGTTGGTTTACTATTTCTAACCTCTAGTTTGTCAAATCTATCCAATGTAGCTTTGCATTCATCAATAAAAATGCTGTGAGATCAGCTTTCCTGAACTTCACCCTACTTACCGTTTATCTTTTTAATGTTTATTTAAAGGTTGGAACTGCTAGGGCATAAAATAACCTGGACATAAAATAATCCAGAACCTATACTGGCAGCAAAACGCCTGCATACTGATAGAAAATGAACTCAATAAATATACAAAAATAGAAATGGGTATAAGACAAGACTTCTCATCGGATATATTTAACCTATATAATGATGCGATTATGAGAAAATTAACAGTCCTACCAGAGTTTATTATTGACGGCCACTGTCTTAACAACATAAGATATGCAGATGAGATAGTATCAGTAAAAGACACAGAAAGGAAACTACAAGAACTACTACAGAAGGTAGTGAAAGAAAGGGAGTGGAATAGACTAAGCATTAATTGGTAAAATGCATAATTGTTAGTAAAAAGAACAACCAAAAATACAAATTATAAGTTGGAGATTACAAAATTAAACAAATACAACAAATTAAATATCTGGGAGGTGGTTTAACAGAAGATGGAATGTGCGATACTGAAATCCAAAAGCGTATTGGAATTAGAGAATGGTTTTCTTCAAAAAGCTAAGTAAATATTAAGAAACAGTAAAATTTCGTTAGAAACAGAGAAAAAAATTGCTGAACTGTTATGTAATATAAATCCTCATTTATGGCAATGAATACTGGAAAATCTCACAGATAAAGAAGAGATAAAAATTTAGTTCTACATTAGGGTGCTTAAAATATTGTGGACCGAACATGTGAGTGTCGACGAAGTTTTAGAAAAAAAAGGAAACAAAATGGACGCTTATACTTAGAATCAAAAGGAGACAATTGAAATTTCTCGGACACATAATAAGGAAAGAGGGTTTGGAAAATTTGATACTCAAAAGACAGATTGAAGGCTGGAGGGAATCAACGCATAACGTAACTGAATGTCGGAACGAGGTTTAAAAGAGATAAAAAAAGAAAAAAATATTAAGAGACAGGAAATTGTGGCGGGTCATGATCACCAATATCCTGAAGGGACACAGCACATAGAAGAAGTTTGGTTACTTTCATGTCTTTAACCACTGTTAATATTCTACATTTGTTCTGTCTGTTTAAAGAGAAACACCAGTTTCAACAAATATTTTCTTGGTTGTCAATGCATTTATCTTGCTTTTCACACTTTTAATTTTTCGCAAATATCTTTCTGTGATATCCTTAAAACTATTTTCATTCTTGCTAATGTTTTCAATTTCTATTTTGATCGTCGTGTGGTTCAACATTTTCACAAGTTGTGTTCCCATCACTCAATAGGTCTATAACATATTTTAGCCTATATCATTCTTATGGCAGGTTTTATATATGTGAAATATAAAAACAAAACAGATAAGAGTGACTATACTATCATATATATTTATTTGCATAATCGTATGACAAATACGATTATGCAAAGTTCTATAATAAAATCTCCCACTACCAAATAACTTGTCGAAAATGTTTCTAATAAGTTCATATATTATGTGCCGTAAACCACGTCATATATTTATCACATAAATATCCTCAACATTTCCCCAGCATCAGTTAATGTCAAATTTATTGCGAAAATAAATAGTATTATAAAGTTTGACGTGGAGTTAACAATATTAAAGAAACAAAGATATCTGCTGGGCCAGTCTTCAAAGTAGTAGATGTATGAATTTTACTTTTACTTCATAATGTAGAAACAAAAACAGATACAAATTTTGCAGCTGAACATTTTTTCTTTTTTATGTGCTCGAACATGACAAAATGGAAACTAAATGGAAAGTTCCAAGGACCCACAAAATAGCACCAGTTTTTGAAACGCTTTCGAGTAAGAACTACAACTCTGTAACTTTGACGGACATTCGATTGTACTAAAGTACAGTATTCTAATTAAATGGATCAATTTCTGCCAAAATGGAGATAATGAACTACAAAAATGTTTCATAGCATCATAGCAAGTTGGATTAGGTGAAATTCGACTTCCGATTTCATTATTAGGTGCCGATTGTAAGCTATTGGAGGTGAAATTAGTCTGTGGCTTTTATGTTTTCAGTTAAACTATTCTTGGAAGTAAATAACTACGTGCAAAACCTTGATAAAAAATAGGGTAGGTGTGTGTTGCTAATCTAAAAGTACAATGGAAGCCTTTTTTGTATGTCACCTGTGAATTCAAATGGCATTTTTAGCGAAAAAGAAAAAAAAAATTCAAAGGGCTAAAATTTTTGATGTTTTTTGAAACATTTTTGCGCCAATAAGACTTTGTGCAACCCTAAAAAAACCTGTCGAACATAATTGTACATATTCTCCTGGGTTGTAATATTTGAATTTAATTTCTCTCACGGCAAACAATAAAAGAATATTTGTGATAGTCAAAACTTATTAGCCATTAATGAACGATGGTAACTTTTGGACACGGATTCAAGCTTTGTTCCAAAGAAAATTGGGAGCGATTCAGTATGCATATTCTAAAATATTATGTACTCATCCATGTTTATCCATTTAAATATTTTCGCAGTCCTAGAAAAATTTTGTTACTGCGATAAGAACGAACATGTTAAAAGATAATTCAAAACAAAAAGAAATGGAGTATCAAAAATATATTACCATAGAAATTGTAATACCAAAAAAATAAACATAAAAAACAGCTAAACCGATTTATGGATTTTCTCTAAAAATCTGAGACAAAAATGTGCACAGCAGCTAGAAAATATCACACCCAAGACAGATGTTATATGCAATAAAATATAACATTTAAAGACTTTAAAGCACACCAACAACTAGTTCTGCTTGCAGAAAGATGGCTGGTAATACTTAATGTTCCCTGATTTCAAAACTTTCAGCACTTAAAACATATACGGTCTATAAGAACGGATACACCACTGGCATTTGATAAGATGTTCTGCTATTTAACGTATTGTAACTATTAATGTAAATTATCAACCTTTTCCTTGCGAATATTGGCTGGTACGTGTTAGTTGATCCGTGCTTCCAACCTTTGACCTGTTTTCCCTACATACGTTGATTCTTTTTTGTTATGGATTAACCATTTGAAAAATACGAGAATGGAAGAAGAAAATAGTAGTGGTAGCATTTTCCAATGCTACTTAAAGTAGATGTGAAAGATGTAAAAAAAAAAAAATTAATAAAAATTGATAATTCAAAATATATAGTTTCATATATTTTAGAGCTACGATCTTCATCTTTGTTGCGATAAGCCAATTTTTTTACGCAGTGTATTATTTGGTTTCTTCAAGTGATTTTTAGAAGCTGTTTAGAGATTTTACTTTTCTTTCTCTCTTTCACTTCAATAAGAACACCATGGTTTAAAAAATTATATAAGGCTAAAAAGCAGTACTTCGGGTAAATGAAAAAAATAAATTGCTGCATAATATTTTGGTAGTTCATATTTAAATCTCTATTATCTGTTATATATTCAAAATACATCGAAAATTGATTTTTTGTCTATATCCATTTCAATTTTGGATTAAGTTTAAGATAATTTTCAGTTATATAATTTTAATTCACTTATAATTCACTGTATACTTGAGACAATAAAATCAATGACACTTAAAATTATATTGATTTTAGATCATGAATTTCACTTTAATTAACAATTAAAATTTATTATTGAACATTTTCTCAAATTTATTATTGAGCTTTTTTTCTTAAATTACTTTTGTGATACTTTATTTTATGAGGAAAACCTTTGTTTATTAAAAATGATATGACGTGTAATGGCGTTCATATAAAATTATAAATGTATGACTTTCTACTCTGTATAATAATTTTATTCTAGTGGGCTATAAACACTGTGTACGCGACTAGAAAGTACGAGTTTATGGCGTGAAAGAAATGTAACATGCTTGAGCGCCTGCTTTGCATGGCTGTCCTTCATTGTAAGAAAAGTTTTCTATTTGAACGATCTCATGGTGCGAGACGAAGCCTTCGGTGTAACTGTGAAGAATGGGTGGGCGAGCATTTAGCTTCGTTCGTCGGCTCTCGACCTCTCTCGCTGACCAGTTACTTGTTATAGTGACCTTAGGGTCGCATGTTGTTAATAGTATTTTATACCGTCGCGACTTCTCAACGCTAACCTCGATATCAGGCAAGTAGGAAAAAATTTACATTGAATCCTGTTTTTATTTCCTCCAACAACTGAATACATTTCTTTTTTACATCTTAAAAGTTTTCCGAGTTTTTGATAATAATTTTTTTCAGGTATAAAGTGAGTGTGTATGTGCGTACGTTTGCTGTTTTCTGTTTTGGCGTAGTCGTTGTAATTCTTTAACAGCTATTAATATTTTCAGCATTGCAATAAATTTAAATAATTTTTTGTCATTTTCCGTACAAGTTGAAACTGAAATTCGAGTGCGTTTTGCTTGTCGTATGCACTGCATCGAGAGTGCAGTAAAAGAAAAAAACTTTTTTTGATATGATGATGATAATTTAAAAATAAAATGGATTCGTTTTTCCTTCATTTTATCTTTATAGGATTATAATTAGTAAAACAAACCTCTCTAGTTTGCATATTTTGCATTGTAACAACGAATTATTTTGAAAAAAAAAAATGCGATTATTTAAAAATTAAGAAAACTAACGCTATACCAATTTCATAATTGTAGGAAAAAAAGCCGTTTGTGCATAACTAAATTCAAAGATTAAGAAATGTTTTTTCTGAGTGGCAAAGTCAACTCTGATATCGATGTGATTTCAGGCAATCCAAATTACGTGTCTATAAAGATCTGATATTCAACTCCTTCAGCGCAATTCAAATAATTTCTGAGGGTCGTTATATACAGAATATCTGTTTGGGAAGTAATCAGAAAACAAATATATTATTAATCTTATTAATTGATAAAAGGCTTATGTAAAATTTCCATTCACAGTCATATCTTTCTGCGCGATATTACTTTTAAACTGTTGTTTCTAATCTAACTATTAATGTATAATGCATATTAATATTTTAACAGACATTTAATTCTATAAAGACAATATTTTTGAGATGCATTTATTTATTTAATTACACACATATAAACAATGTGCAATCACATGTATATTTCGTCTAAATTTATATGTATGTATGTATGTATGTATGTATGTATGTATGTATGTATGTATGTATGAAGTTAATTTAAGCAAGTAAGTTAACTATACTAGAGAACATTTTATTGCTGTAAAATATGTTATTTCCCCATGAAAGTCAGATATATATTTTACTGCTCCCATCATTTTATTTTCTACTCTGTATTCTGACTTTCTTTTTAATCTATTTTTTGCTGATTTTCACTAATTTTGTCAATTTGGGGAAAAGCTGATATTAGAGAAAAACGAAGCTCTGTTGTCTAGCACTCTTTGTCATATACACGACATTATACATATATCCTTTTCATAGACGGGCTGTATTTTAGTATCGTATTTCTCTTTATTTGTATGAATCAATCAATTGTGGGGTCAATTTAACAACGTATTTATCAATTTGATGTATTTCAATAATGACTATGACTAAAAATACAATTTATTTTTATCACAGATTTATAACATTTCGAGGCCGAGATTAATTAAGAATCCACTGGTTTATTAATGCTTAACAACAGTAATATAATAATAATAAGAAATTTTTTAATGTGAAACTTTATGTTCTCTCCTTGGGTGTTGATTAAATTTCTGTTTCTGCATATAAATGCCGATAGAGTCAGTTACAAAAAAATGGTTAAAGGTGAAGCAGTGGTTTTTCAGGTGATGACGCTTGCAATTATTTCAGTGTATGCTAACTCTTCCATTTAACCAGAATTAATCGTGTGTGAATAAGAAAAAATATTTTTTTCTGATATGTGGATTTTCTGATTATTTTATTAAACTAATCCAAAATATTTAACAATAATGAAGCATTACTACTGAAGTAGTTATCTCACTTGGGGCCTTGCATATTTAAATATTGTTAAAATAGCCTTTCTGCTTAAATGAAACGGTCAAGATTCACTAACAATCTCAGTTGGGGGGCTATTTTGTCAAGAGTAACGTATATACAGTTTTAGATTAAAAGAGCTTATTTTTATCGCATATACCCAGAAGTATATGTCTAAACGCACACATACACTTCCGGTCAGCACATTCACAAATATGTGTGTAAATACGAAAGGATGATGAAAAGTTCTTTCTACAACTCACTTCCCAAAATGACTGCATATCAGAAGTTTTTCAAGCCATTTTTTTGTTTGACTGAGAACTTTTCAGCACCCTCTTATATATTTGAATGAACAATGCTGGTGCACGCGCACACCTACACCCGCACCAACATAAATACTTCAGCAAATACATCAGCAAGTATAGTGTCTATAACAAAGTCTATAATACCCAAAATGTGATCAAAAGTTTGAATAAATCAATATATAATTATAATTCCTCATTAAAAGATCAGATAGCAATTATCAGTGATAATAGATGTCAAAATGTCACCTGGCATTACATTTAAAATGTCCCAAGATGACCTCATCTTATGTCTATCTATATACAACATATACTTATTTTTTATCATGTTCGTCATACTTGCCAATGTCCATGATATTAATTCAGTTAATATATTTACCATAGATATCGAACGTGAAAATTTGGTTGGGTATTGCAATTAGTTGGCAGAGATGAGTTCAGTTCTTTGATCAGGAAGGGAAAGATGTTGATATGTAAAAACGATGAACGAAACAATACAAATATTACCTAAATCTAGATATTCGTTCTATCACGGACCAATAAGTAATGTGAAGAAATACAGGGATACATTGCCGAAACGTATCTCTAACAATGTATATAACAACCAGTATGAGAACAACATTTCTATTGATGTATCTACACATTTCAGTCTGATGATGAAAATGCAAATATTTATTTTTTAACATAATCTTCTTTGTCAAGGAACTTAATGAATATTAGTCGCATTATACAGTAAAAACTTCAGATCAAAACTCATCTATGACAATAGACTTACTGATAAGCGCACAGATCTACACATACATACATGGCAAACATATATATATATATATATATATATATATATATATATATATATATATATAATGGATTCATACTTATAGACAATAACACACACACACGGATATACAGACAGATAAACACTGTGTATGTATGTACACCTAAGCTTGACTTGATCCAATCGAGCAAAGCGAGAAACTAATATATCTTTTTTCTTAGCTCAGATATTAGTAGGCATTAGAATGATAATGACTGTAGATATATCGCTATATACGTCTGTGTGCGTCTATGTGCTTATGTATTTATTGAGATAAAAATCTTATATTTAAATATATTTGGAAATATTGAAATGTTATTAGAATAAAGTCGGATGGTTAAACCCATTATTTTTTTTTATACAAAATAAGTTCCTTACTAATAAGTAATTATTGGTATATATCTGAAGTTAAACGCAATATTGTTATTTGTTTATGCTTTCATGAAAACAATATAAAAGAGCGGTGCTTGATGTGCAGTCAACCAGTCGCAAACAAGTCATTCTATGTGCACCATTAAGCAGGTTGAAAAGTACTTTCGTGTCTTGACAATGTTTATGTTTCGTGAATGCTGCCGCGTGTGAAAACATTCTGTTCGAGGAAAACACACTTGATTTAGTATCATAACTATAAATCAAGAACAAAGTTACCGAACTTTCCACAGACTACAGATTTTAGCATTTATTATTAGAAGAAAAAGAGAAAACAACGGAAAAATGTTGTAGATTTTCATTTATTTACTATTAAATTCAACAAAGTATTTTGCGATTACATTGGTAAATTATGTGGAAGTAAAATTTCAATTGAATAATTATTTGTTTTTAGACATCACACAAACACCATGCAACATATTTTCTATATAACTATTATTGGTGAAAGTAACTGATATCCGACTTTAGAAGTAGATACGTACTTATAACTCTCGGGTGGTGGAAATTTTGCAAATACCCAGATTTAGTAGCAAGTAGAATGTAAGGACCTTATTCGGAACTATATGCATGACCGTTATCTCGAATCTAAATCATCGAGTCACACATCTACATAACAATTTAAAGAAGAAGCGTAGTATGATGTTAATTGTATTAACCCCAAGTAGCCTATACAAAAAGATTGCTTTTCGGTCTGATGGTCCGGTTTCTGCTTCTGATTTTACAATTTCACTGTACCAAAACAGATGAAACTATTGTTCACGTGAAAAAAATCGATTCTTGGTTAAATCACCTATTCTGGCTCATCTAATTATGACCTATAACCTCGGACCAAAGTAAAAAAGGCATACAAAGGAACAAAATGAAATATTTCGAAGGACCCGAAATAATAATTATCATAATTTGCTCAACAGTTGTAATTCAGTTTTATTTTGACAATTATCATGTACTAATTATGCATTAGAATCTCGAATTATCTTAATGTTTCTCCTTAATTAAAATATCATGATATCTGAAACAACTTGTATTTGCAGCGTTCTCCAAAACGCGCCAAATCCTCTTGTCAACGTGGCATATGTTAGTGCTATATTGTTACCACTAATGACTGTATCCCAAATCATATTAGTGAACAAACTTGTTTCGCAAAATTACGACAAAATGGTGTTTTTATTATTTTGACTTGTTAGTTTCCATGACAGCATAAAACTTTTATTGCGCATCAGAATCTGTCTAAAGAGCCATGTTTTTGACAAGCAAATGAGATATAAATACTGATATTTACACAAGTGGGAACTTGATTCACTTAATGACAATCTTGAGGAATACCCCGTACCAAACAAGTATCAGGAACTTGAAGGAGAAAAGACAGAGCACGAGACACCTAGTGGTATTAAGCAGCACTGGAACTGATTGATTAATAGACTTTGAAAATATGACAGAATGTTTTTGATAACTTTATATTAATTTACACTTAAAAGCATTGTACAGTACAAAGTTACCAGTATTGCCCAGTTGAAGAGATATGAACCAATATAGGCCATGGTGATTGTATTTTAAGAAGCCCAGTAATAAAAACTTAATCCAAAGCAATTGAAGTATGCAGATAAATACAGCAATAATCAAAACTCGAAACAAACCACTTAGTAGTGTTATTTACATTGACTGATGACCCAAATTTGAATTCCATCTTTTGATCAGAACTTTAATGTCTTATTTTTAATTTAAAACTGATTTTTGCATGAAACATTTACTGTTTTAGTTATTGATTCAGTTTTGATAAAGAAAAAACTTCATTTAAAGAAATTTTATAAAATTGTTTATTTTTATTAGAAATAAACTTATTTTATTATTATTCATTAACTATAACTTTTAAGAAAAAGTCCATTTAGACGATAAATGAATAAAAAGAAATAAAATGTGATCTGGATCATGTAAATGCATTTAATCTATTGACAATAAAATTAAATATTGAGATTTCCAATAAATTACTTTCTAAAGATTTTCTTAGTGTTTCTCACTACAAGACTGATCATTGTAAGAAAAATACAATTAGCTTTCTACTATCTTTGCAACTGTAATAACAAATGTATGCAACTATGAATAATTTTTGATGAGTATTTATTTTAGATTCACTTTCTTTTCATCGTAACTACCCAATTTCTATCTCAGCCAATAGTAAAGAATTCATTATAAGAAAAACTATAACTCGCATCCTTTTTACTTTGGGAAACCGATCTTTGTACAACAACTGCTTTATCCCTTAAGTTATGACAGCCAGTGGTGCAGAAATTCAAATTTTGCCATATAAACTTATTTCTTAATATACATAAATAAGTTTATATGGCAAAATGACTCGATGCCGGCTGAGTTATTTTTATTTACATACAAGACCAGTATGTAAACCTTATCCAGAAAGTTATTTGTTGCAAATCTCAGATTTTAATTTTACTGTCAATAGATTAAATACATTTACTTGATTCAGATCACATTTTAGTTCTTTTTATTTATTTATCGTCTAAATGGACTTTTTCTTAAAAGCTAAATATACTTAATGAATAATAATAAAATAAGTTCTAAAAATTTCTAAATAAAAGTTCTAATAAAATTTCTAATAAAAATAAACAATTTTACAAAATTTCTTTAAATGAAGTTTTTTCCTTTATCAAAACTATTAAATCTGTAAAAAAAGTTATTGTTTGTTTTTAAAGAATATAAGAGACTAAGACCTCTGTAAATAATAAAACCGTCTCAATTCTTTAAAAGCACAAAATAGACTCATCTTGTCATAAGCGAAGAGAAATGAATGTCAGAGACAAAAATTAAAGTCGGTGGCAAAAATGTAATATTCAGACATTTACTTAGGTATATTTATAAAATTCATCAACGTTTCTATAAAATATATGTCTAACTATATACAGTGTTTACATATACGTGATAAAAGTATCGATTGATAAAGACGCTGACTTCGTAATTTGATGGTAATCTATATTTTATTGACTCATTTGTGTAAAAATAGAAGTGGAGTGGATCGTCAGTTTTATTTTCTAGAACATTGTTTTCACTTTAGATGAATTTTCCTGTAGAAATACTTGATTATGTTTTGTGCAGGTTTAATGCTTACTTATAGCACAATACTTGACACAAATAATTCATTTTATGTATTTTATTTATTACCTGCTGTGCAAATATAGAACTTGATGACGTTGCTAGCTTTGCACAACCTCATAAACATTTTATAAAGCATGTTTATTGTCTATCAACATTTATACGTCTAAAAAGTGATCCATTACTATTATACCGCAACTATTTCACTTAACCCTAATAAATATATGCAATCTTTTATTTTATAAACTATTATAATACGTAAGTGTTTGTATTCATACGTACATACAGATTGAATACAGTGATTTCTCAAACATATTTCAGATAAAAGTTGTAAAATTCGGTGTTAAAACTAATGTATTTCCCGAAAATTTTTAGTTTGCTAGTGCAGAAAATGATGAAAGCTAAATGAGGGGAGGATAGAGAGTTGGCAGAAACATTTTCAAATCCATTCAAATGTTTACTAAAAACAAAAGAAAACACGCTATTATTGTTTAACTTTCTTTCTACTGCCAGAATTTGCTAATCATTATAACGAATCAAAGTTTTCATGGATTTCATTAATGATCTTACTTGTGATATCAGGAGTAACACAAATAACTACACTACATAGTGTCAAAATTTATATACAGCTAGTTTATATAATGTCCAAATTTATAGATAGCTACTTTATGCAGTGTCAAAACTTATATATTGTTAATTTATACTCAAAATTTATATATAGCTAGTTTATACAGTGTCAAAATTTCAAAAGATCTGAACAGTTCTCTATATAGTGTCAAAATATTAAAAATATATAGCTAGTTTGTATAGTGTGATCAAATAGTTTTTGAATTTTTTGCTTTATTAAATCGTTTTGATCTAAAACGAAAGATAGAAAAGTAGACCAATAAATGGATTTGAAGCTGAATTATATTAATGGTTCCCTTTCATTTAATTTGTGCGATACTTTTATACAAATATTCTAACTGCATATTTCTTTATTAATTTTTACTTAAATAAATTTGCGTATATGTCCCATTGCATATTAATACATTAGTTTTAACCAACATTATTTCTGAATGGAGGAGGATTGTAATTTAGATAATGTTTAGTAGCTGCAATAAGATTCAAGGGTAATAATTATTACAGATAACTATAGATGATGACTGAGAAATAAAAAAATATTCCTTTTATACATAGATTTTTAAGTGGTTATCGTAAGAAATTTAATTAATTCATAAGTAACATCAACATATATTTTAAATATATACATTACATTGTAAAAATAGAAATAAATAATTAACTTTAAATTGTAAAAATAAAAGATGAAATTATCAAATTTAATCTATTATTTTTACAATTTTAAGTTAATTCTTATTTTTATAATCTGTGGGAAAATATGACAAAAATTTGTTTTCAGTATGTATCGTTACAGAACGTCAAAATGTTTTGTTATTTTTACCTATAAAGTTTACTGTAATGTTTTCATTCTCAATAAAATAATTTACCCCATCTCACAACATATTTTAAAAAATAAAATATATTTGTAAAAAGCATTGAATACTTAGATATTTTGAAATTCTGAAAATTCTAACAAGTAAATGATATTGATAATAATCAAATAGCAATAAAATTTGTAAATACTTTTCTTACCTATGATGGGGAAAGCTCCGAAAAAGAACTTCTGATTAGCGTAGTATAGAATTATGAATGAATGCTTGAGTAGGTGAACGTGAAGACGTAGTTTAGCAAATAAAGTAATTCACAAAAGACAGGAAACAAATTACTTGGTGCTCAACAGCATAGTCTCTCTCGACCAATCAGAGATGTCGGCCAACCCGCGAGCCCACGAAACTTAAGAATCGCTGAAGCTAGGCAAGCAAATTTCTGAATGGGACACTTCGTGATTCGAGTCATAATTTTTATTTTTCTCCAATAGACAGACAATATGAGGGAAATGTATGTAGATGAAAGTTGTACAGATTTCGCATCATTTTTAAAAAATGTAAACTGTAAATAGAAATATTTTCACTAAGTCGTGGATTTTCAAAATATGAGAAGATACTTTTCTCATCCATTACAATAAAAGTATAGCAGTATTTCAGATTTTCCGACGTCAACTTTCACTTGTCCCAATTTTTTTATATTTTATGCTTTTGTTAATCTTATAATTTTATGCTGATAATGTTTTTCCTCTGCCATTTGTTTTTCTTTTCATAGTTCATGTCAGTTACACGTTTACTTGAATTTTGATCTAAATGAAAAAACAAACTTTTGATATGAAAATAAATTCCGCATAAAATATACGATGTGTATATTGAGATAATATCAGATTATTTCACATACAAAAATTGTTTAAGTAGACATCCTTGTATGCCACTAACATACAGTGATATTTAATTTGTTTGCTAAGCCCAGTGTGGTGGAATACTTTTGCGACAAGCTTAAAAGGAATTTAAACGTTCTATGCGGAAACAAACTTTAACGAGTGGCACTTTTGTTGACATGATCCATTATTTTATCAATTATTTCAATTTTCTTTGTCAATATAAATTTAAACAAGTCATCTTTTTCAATTTTTTTTATTATCTCGAACAGGCTACGTCAAGTTAAGCAGATCCTCTTAAAATATTCTTACAATTAGCAATAAGTTCTATATTGTGTCTCATCCGTTCATGGGTTATTATGGCTCTCCACAATTTCCTATCCTTTGTGGCTGTTCGCAGTTTTTCTCCCTTTTGCTAAGGCTCTCGCTCCCCATTACGTTATCTATTCATACTCGCTGCCTCCCGCTATTTCTCAATATGTACCATAAGGGTTAAGTCTTCCAATCCCTCCTTCCTTATTATCCCAAGAATTTCAGCTATATTTTCCTGATTCTGTGCATAATTTTTCTTTCTGTTACCATTTTTTTTAAAAAGATTTCTTGCTTAATCGCTGGGGAGATTGTCCAGTATCCACTGCCAGGATGTATATCACATCCGGCACTCTTTTCTTTGTTTCTAACGAAAGTTTTCCGTTTATCAGCATCTTTTGGAAGGCTTCTTTCGCTAGTCCAATGCATGTTAATATCTCGGTGTCACATTTTCCATCTTATGTTAAAATTTTTTCAGATATTTAAACTTTTGAATCTACTTGATGTTGACTTTGCCAAATTGTAACTAGCATCTTGGACCTTTTCTCTTGTTTTTTATATACTGCCAGTTAAGGATTATACAACATAAAATATATTTTCATGAAATATTGGTTTTTCAGCCTATAATTCTTACTTAAAAGACAATTTTTATCAGACTTTGATTTTTGATTATCGTGAAGAAAACCTGCAATGCATTTTTGAAGGAAAATTTGATTATTACATAAAAATTTATCTTACAAAATTGCTAAGCTTGACGAAATTTAAAATTACTTAAATGATAATTTAATTATTTCTTCTTTAAACAAGAAATTGTATCTTTTTATATTTAAACCCATTTACAGGCACTATCTCTCCCGCTCTTTCTCTCTGTCTCTGTCTCTGTCTCTCTCTCTCTCTCTCTCTCTCTCTCTATATATATATATATATATATATATATATATATATATATATATATGTGTGTGTGTGTGTGTGAAGTTAGTGTGCATGTGTGTTTGTGCTTTTTCATCGATTGCGATATATGAGGGTTCAATAATTCAATTCTTAAAACTGAACTCCTAGACTATGAACACAGATGATCTGATTGTAAGACCGGACACTTTTCGAAAGAAGTGATAATATAGAACTGGTGCATTGTGGGGTCAAACAGCCCACATCAGCTTTTGAATTCAGAATAGTTATATTCCTAGAACGGTTGTCAACCAAGTCTGTTCGGCTCCATACACACACACACACACACACACACACACACACACACACACACACACACACACACACACACACATATATATATATATATACATACACATACATACGTGTGGATTTGTGTGTATGTGTGTGTGTGCGAGTGCGTGTGCATGAGAGATTAGTCAAGAATTCTTCATTAATACAAGTTTTTCTCAACACCGTAGACAAGTGATATTTTTTTGAATTTTTAGTTTAGAGAACACGTGTTAGGATCCCAAAAATACTCTTGTATACAAACACATATACATAGATATAAATAAATATGTATTTAGCTTTTATTGTGTTGCTAATTAGGGCTTGTCATTAGTTTGTTTTTTCGCTGTTTCGCTGTGTTCGTTTTGAGCATATATGTATTCCATTCAGCTCTCAATGAATATTTATTTCGACCAATATTTATCTGCCAACTGTATAGTAATTATTTGTTTGCAGATGCGAACATCCACCTACCACAATGGCCTTTACAGCAGCGAAAGATTCAGGGCGTGCCATGTTGATGGAATATACTCCACCGACTCCACCGCTTACCCCAAAGAAAAACCAACTACTCAAACCATCTATATCCTGGCAAAGTCCTCTTATCGAATCGACTAGAAATCATTTGGAGGTGCGTCAAATCACTTCACTAAGATTGATATAACGTCTTCTATTGTACCACAAAAAGTTTATTGCTGAAATAAGCGATAGTTCTTTGATATAGATTTGCATATTAATGAAATTATAAATTAATTACACTGGCCTGCGATGTTTTCAAGGTCGAATAATATTTTAAGAAATTTTTTACACTGAATCCAAAAATCATGCTCATTTTTATTTTTCTAATCAGATCAAATTTTTAAGATACAAACTTTTCCTTGAAATGTATAGAAAAGTATTACAATTACTTATTTTCTTGTTGAATTAATCAAATAATGCTAAATTTAGGGTGCTGAAAAAGAAAGCAGAAGACTCACATTGTGCCATAGTAAACTGAAAAATACACAAAACAAGCTATTCATGGATGAAAGGTCTTTTAAGTGACTTCCTCCTGTGCTCGGCAGCCACCGCATCCCGTTTCAAGCACCAGCAGTAGTCAGCGAGAATGTTTACATCCCACTGGCCTTGGTAGCGCTCTTCCATAATGCCAATGTCTTGCTGAATGTCTTGCTTTTCACTCAAATCTCCACAATTCTTTGGAAAATAGTCCAAGTGTAACCGCAGAAAGTGCAGTTTGACTGATATTCGTGCCCCGAGTTGGGGGAAACTCTTCAGCAGCTCTTCAATTTCTTCTCGTATTCCGTACACCGGTAGTTTCCCAGGAAGTTTGTAACTACTGACTTCAGTGACTGCCAGGCGGACAGTTCAACTTCGCTTAGTGCTTCGCCAAACATTAGGTCCTTTATAAGTTCTCTTATTTAAGGGCCATCAAATATACCAGCCTTGAGTTTCTCCATGCTTATCTGTGGGGACTTCTCCTGGAGGAAAGCAAATCAGCTGCCTTCCCTGTCTAATGCCTTCACAAAGTTCTTCATTCCTCCTAACTTGGAAGCAGTATTTTTTTCGGTTCAACGAGAGTGTGAGACCGAAAGTTATGCGAGCAAAGTTTTAACCCTTGTCTTAATGGCCACTCTTGTCTGACATAATGTTGGTCTTCAGTCCGGCTGTCCCAGAAACACAGAAAACAAGGATATTTTGTGTACTCACCTTGAAGTTTTAGGACTAGTTAAGACTTTTATGACTTAAGATCTCCATAGATCAACCATTTGTGCTCCTGGCAGACAACAAATGATCTGTTGTTGTGAGTTTCTTTCATTTGTACTGAATGCCCAATATAGATGAAAACTATTCCCATTACGTAGAAGAACTGTTTTGAGACTTCTGCTGGATGAGTCAATAAAAAGTTTTCATTCCGTAGCATCATACTTAGAGTATTTGATTCCGTAGCATCATACTTAGAGAATTTGATCAATTCAGCAATGTTATTGAAATAAACCAATGATGACTTCTCCTGGAACGTGAAAAACTGCCTTAATTCTCTCTAACGGCCTCGATACCAGTAGAACGTTGTTTCTGGTGCCAGCAGATGTTTCTCTTGGAGTCGTGGACCCAGTAGCTGAGCAGATTCCTTTGAAAGCTTCAGATCTCGTGTCAGGTCGTTGAGTTCGGCTTGTACCAAGGGTGCTGGCTGGTCGTCCTCTTCTGGCATGTATGCGTCATCCCCAGCTACAACAGTCATATCACTATGTTCAGAATCAGAACTATATTCCATGTTACAATCTGGCTCAGGAACAGGAAGGTCTGGGCTATGAAGGATTGGTCTTATGGCAGAAGGAACATCGGGGTACTGGACATGGTGTTTGTTCTTGTGATTTATTCCTTTTAGATTTATCATGCACAAATAGCAGCTTGTAATGTGAACTTTTCCTTCCATCCAGACCTTTGGAATGGCAAATGGCATACTCTTCCTTTTACAGCAAACGTAGGGAGCAAATGGCTAGTTTGACTCCAAAGTAATCGCGATATGCCTTTTTTTCCAAAGTCAGTGATTTTTACTTAACGATTAGGGTTAGATTACTGCAGATATAACAGAACCTTACTTATACTTGCGATCCATTCTTAAAGGAATACAAATGTCAAGCCGAAAAGAGAAAAAATAAATCAGCACTCAGCTCGTCGTTAATACTTGACATAGTACATTAAAATCATTTTAAGCTGAGGGATAAACCTCGCCACCTCTAGGTATGTGGGTGTTATCGATTAGGGTGGTACACTGTAGTTAGGTACACAAGCAACATTATATGCTATACTAAACATCAGGTATCCAAGATCAGCTGTGACAGGCTTTGAATAAGTGTTATTTTGTACAAATTGTTGTCAAGTATTCAAGCGCATCTTAAAAAAAAAACAGAACTGACCAAACACAATGAATGGTATTTTTGAATTCAGCATAAAATGATCATATATCACTTGATAAACCTTTAATCTTTAGAAAAAATGTTTTAAACGCAGGCCAGTGTTATTATTGATTATTGTTTATGAACATCTTGAGATACTAAAATATCTTAACTAAAGTTATAGCTCAGGTTGAATGTTTACACAATTCATTTCAATTTTCAATTTTATTTACATTTGTGAATACATTGGATAACAATGTCAAAAAGAAGTCAATGCAAAACTACCAAGTTGTTTCACAGAAAATACATGTGCAATGGACACAAAGAGGATATCATAACTGAACTTGTTATTTTACAAAAGTCTGGGCTGTCACTTGGAGCCATTGTCCAACAAGCATACATCTCTAGACTATGCAGTTCATAAGAAATTCGAGTCTACTAGGACTTTAACTAGTAGTCGTTGGAATCATGAAGAAAGTAAAAGATTGGCCAGTTTTTGTTTAAAGATTTCAAGGATAATAATAGCTGGAAATCTAGTTTGTGAATAACTTTGATCAATGATTTTGAAAAACATCTATTATGGCCGAATAAAACTAAATTTTAACTGTTTGTCAACAAGGAAAAAAGAGTATGCATTCAAAACAGCTAGAAAACAAAATTGATACAGAAAAAAGCATGCCAGTAGCAGTGTTATGTTATGAGCGTGTTTTGCTGCTAAACGGCATTAGTTCTTTTTATCAGTTCAAAGATTCATAAACATTCCAGGTGAAAATCTGAAGTTTTCAGCAAATCATTTCTAATTGAGTTGAAATAGAGCCCTTTTTTTTAATAAATTGACCTAATCTTTCTTTTTGTTAATCATTTCATCGCAAGCAAGACAATAAAAAGAATATGAGAAAAATATACATTTATTGAAAGACATTAAAAGAACAAAAATAGAAGACAAAGGTAACCATAGACATTGCATTTACCCTTTTGAAGATCAAAGTTGACCGGAAAGCAAAGAAGCCAGAAGAGAGTTCTACAATCGAGAAGTCCGATAGAGAAAACTTTTAGCATAGAACTTAAGGCAACATTTGAACTGTAAATTAATGAGACGTTACCGCCAATCTAGAACTACGCTTAAATTCATAAAGTCTAGGTACCACAGAGGAAAGTTCATCAAAACGATTACCATGGAAATATTTATAGTTTCTATAAATACCTGTACATAGAAGTTACGTTATGGCAGTGAGAAAATGACTGGAGCTGAGATTCCAGGTCAAGACCAATAATGTTGCAGATTCTTCTTTTGATTCTTCTCTGAATATATAGCAGGGGCACCAGGCCAAAGCTGGCAGCAATATTCAAAGCATGGACGAATAATTATGTAAGATTCTGTCGGAAGAAACTGTCTAGCTCGATACAGTGAACCAACTTTCCTAGTTGCAGACTTAGTAATTGATTCAATATGCCCTTTTTACCTCATATAAGCGGTAAACCTTAATCCGAGAAGGCGAAAAGAATCACTCTCCTGGGTTAGAATCAGTTATGTTTATGGAAGGTAAAAATAATTCTCGCATATGATTAAAAAAGAGTTGTTTCATTTTGGAGGCGTTAAAATTAACAAGCCACGCCTTACCCCATTTAACAACAGATTTTTTGAGATCAGCTGCCATTTTGACCTTGCGAACTGATCTTATTTACTATTAAGACAGAAGTAAATAGTTATGTTATCAGTATAAATACCGAGCTGAGAACTGATGATATCACGAAGGTCATTTTTGAAAATTAGGAAAAACGGAGTTCCAAAGATGGAGCCCGGGGGAACACCTTCATTTATGCAAAAGGATTTAGAACTTGTAAAGAACACCAGTATGCCAAATCCTGTCAAATGCCTTTGAGATATCCAAAGCAACAGCCCGAGTTTCGCCATCCTTATCTAACGATTGACAGACTCTTTCATCAATAATTGTCAACACATCAACAATTGACCTAGAGAAGAGAAAGCCATATTGCTTATCCGAAAGAAGGCCTTACAAGGTGAGATGTATAACCAATTTAGAGTTGACTAGAGCTTCTAGTATGTAGCCAAAAAGAGGTAGGAGACTAATAAGCCGATAATTAGATTTGAAATTAGTAGCATTCTAGTTGAATCGCTATAAAATTAGATTTTCTTTTTCATGGAAGGTATTGAAGTATAGAGTGCACTGCAGAAAATAAAACAAATACAGAAGTCATGAAATTTTTCCAGGAAGAGTAGTAAAAAGACAAAAAAAATGCTTTTGAATTTTGCAAAAATGAAGAACAAGATTCGTGAACTCAGTAAAAGGATACTTTTGTCTTTCTAATTTTTTGTGAGTTTTGACATTTTTTATGTTGATTGTAGTGCAAATCATATCTGAATTGCTTTCTTTTTGACATTGTATAGACACCAAAATTTTGTTTTTATACTTTACATAAATATTTAAAAATGTAAATAAAATTGTATATGTAAACGCTTGACCTTTTGAAAATTTAATGTCGTAAGTTTTCACATACGCATGCACACACATATTACAAAGAACAGTAATTTATTTACTAGTAACCCACACGCATGAACAAGAAGCAAACATTTCCTTCTAGTCAAATACAGCTATGATTAGCTGAATTAACTTTTAATGTAATTACTATTTCCGTAATTGTTTGGAGAATATTCATATAATAGATATTTTTATAGGATTTTATAGGAAATGGTTTTCCAGTATTTTGAAAAATGAAAATTGTAGGCTGAATAAATTCTTAGAAGAAAAGTTCGTGAAACCAAAGCCAAACCATGAAAAATTATTTTCAGTAATTCTTGTGAAAGTAAAATATTACAGAATGCGACGAAAAAAAGAAAAAAAGTAATTTAATATTTTTGTTTTTTCAACTTACTAAATTCTGTTTTGGTGTTTTTCATACACTAAGTTATGTATATGGACATATACCTCGTTGTTTTGTCTTAAATAGTTTTGTTTAACATTACAAGGCCACAAAAGTGAGGATTGAACTCATAACTAAATAATAAGCTTACTAAAAATAGACCAGCTTACTAAAAATAGAACAGATCGTTCTATGGTAGACGATCAAATTATTTTGTTTTAAATAATATTTCCCGAATCTACACTAAAATTCACTTTCACTGACCTTTTTAAGAATATAAATTTTGAATTGATTACTTTGGCGTTTTTCAAAGTTGTAAATTTGATTTTATTTACATGATTAAAATACAGTTTAGAAAAATAAAATGATCCGTATATAAAAAAGACAATTACTTTTTCATTGATTCCTTGATTCTTATTTTTAACAAAAAAATGTTCTCTCAGGGAGAGATCCCAAGCTTTGAGCTCCTATTGGGACTCAACCCAGACCTCAAGTAGAACTCGTACATATGATTCATTGCTGGGAAAATGGACGGTTCCCTGTAACGCAGTAGTAAGTACCTGACTCCTCCTGATATCCTCAACCTTAACTGGAGTACTGCTGCCATATATGGTCAGGAACTAAGCAGTCTTCACTTTCCAATTTTGATAGAGTCCAAAAGCATCTCCGCATCCTTGTCGGTGATGAATTATTTCCTCCACTACAACTCGATTAAAAGCCTTTCGCTACTTTATTGCTATTTCCTTAGTTTCACTAGTTCTAACATTCACAGCTAAAACCCGCTATATCACACACACTGTAGTGAATCAACCTCATTTCCTTCATATTCCATTGGTCATATGCATGTTCTACTCGAGCAACATCTTCCTATGAACCGCTGCTTTGTGGAACCAAATCCCAAGAAGATGCTTCTATGATCACTACACTCAACCTGTCCAATCTAAAGTTAACCGTTAACTTCCCCACATATTCCCATAAACTTCGCCTATTACTCTGTAGCCCTCTACCTCGAGTGGTTCTTGGGTCTTGTAGAGGGTGAACATTATTATAAAAAAATAATTTATCGCCACCTTATATGATTTATCGCCAGTGTTTATTATAAGACTGAAAATAAAATGAGGTAGATTTTCTTTTGAGAATTTGTTTATTCCTTTAAAAGGAGCGGCTAGTCAAGAACGAAGAGTTTAGCGCAAAGTCAATGCAATCCAAGTCTAAGGAAACTGCATCTGCTGACTCCATTATTCCCCAAAAGTTTGCGGCTGCACCACCTACAATTCTTTTACCTCCAGTACATTTGCTTTCTTCTGAAGGTGCGTCTATATTATTTCTTATTACATTTGTACTTTAGTGATTTGATCGCCGTTATAATTTTCTGTAATTATGGTTCATCAGTATCTGTAACTTTTAAAGAAAAGTTTATTTCTCCTGAGCACAGATATTTACATATTGCCTATATGCTTTTTTGGGAAGTGTTAAAATATTTTTGTAATTATTAGGTTGGTGCAAAAATAATGTCGTTTTTTGACGTTCAACTTAAAAGAAAAACGACATTATTTTTGCACCAACCTAATACAAAAACGCAAAGAACCGGAAGATGGGACATATGACTCACAAATATATGCAAACAACGATGTAAAGAAATGTCCATATAGAGACATTATTATTATTATTATTATTATTATTATTATTATTATTATTATTATTATTATTATTATTATTATTATTATTTACTGTAAACAAAATGAAAGACAACTACCACTTGTACTGTATACCACCTGGGCTTGAAGCAAGCGTAAAGAGAAAATTCTTGTGAATTTATATCACATATTCTGAAGCCCTGGAAAACTTTTCAAAAATTTCTTCTACGTCATGTCCATCGCTAATAAACCTAAAGCCTAAAACGCCCACATAAACTTTGAAAGTAAATCAAGTTTTCTACTTAAAATTTATATCAAATACTCACATATTCGTTTATTTCTGTGCATGTGTATATAGTTGATAAGAATAAAATAATAGGAATAGTGGATGAGAATAAAATGATATATCGGAAAAATCTATAATATCAGAAATAACTAATGAATGTAAATAATATTATTTTAATATTTCGCTGTTTTTAATTTTTTCAGTTGTAGTTTCAGATAGTGAAACAACTATGGTAGACGAGGAAAATCCATTGAGAACATTCAAACTGCAAGACCCACCGAAAGGTAAAGTTAAAGCTGTTTCCAAAAAATGCAGCAGTCGTGATGAGAGCGATTCAGTTTTCAAGTCTTCTGAACCAGCCAGTCCTTCACGTGCAAAATGTCAAACTTCCATAACTCAATACATGTTTCCAGCTTCCCATCAGCTACCAAGTGGACAGTATAAAAGTAAAATCATATCTTCTCCTCATCATTCATACAAAACTGCGCAGTCCCCATGTACACCATCGAAACGGGCCCGAAGTAATGACTCTACGGATGATGAAACCTTATTTGTATTTCCCTCGGTTCCTAGGAACAACACAGTCAGGATTCCTACTTCTCCTCTTGCTTCTCCTAGCCCAAACTGGAAAAAATACCGCAAAAGATCAATGGATGGTCACTTCTTTAGTGATACAGAAATGGCTGATGATTTTTTAGAACTGAACATGTCATCACCGCCCCTCGTTCAATTTGATCCAATGTTTTACGGACGAGGACGAAGTTCGGATGAAGCGACTGATGTATCACCTAGATTAGAAAAAACCATCGACTATAGAAATATGACGCATTTTCATGAGAACAGCCAGATGGAGAAAGATAATTCAGTATCGAGCAGATATGAGCGACTTAATTGCGAAGAAGCCTCGCCACATAAGAATTGTTCTCTACACAAGCTGTGCAATTCTTCCCAAGTTTGCCATCAAGAACTTTCTTCTCCAGCCTGTGGATTTTGTCATTACGAGAGTGTCAGTGTGGACCAAGATCCGAATTTTGTGACTTATCCAACAACTCCAGTAAAAAGAGAAGAGGTCGATGGAGAATCTTACTTTGAAGCTGTTTCCTGCTCCATGAAGAACAAAACAAAAAACGGACCCGGTATCATTCACGATAAGGTGTGCGAGGAACACTGTCAGCAAAACATGCATTATAACTGGGCACGTCCATTTAAACATTCTATATCTGAACTCGTTCCATCAGAATTTAATCATAAACCAGAATGTGCCCTCCCAGAGAGTTTCCCATTCGTGTCTACTTTTAAGTCTGCCTATGATGAACAGGGAATTTATCGAAGAGATGAATCTTGTTGCGCTTGGCCCACCAAAGATGATGATCGTCCCGGAAAGATATTGTGCCGGCGCGTTTCTAATAAAGAATCAATCCGAGAAAGAGAGTATCTACACGACGAAAGATACTGGATCTATATGAAGAACTGCACAAAGGTAATATTTCTAGTTTATTCTCTTGAATTCTTGATATATTTCATAATCCTTTTAAACATATTCTATTGTGTATATTGGAAACAGTCGTAGGTGTAATCTTCAATCTTTAAAACGTGTTTCACGTGTAGTCTTCACTTTTTAAAGTGTATTTTACGTGTAATCTTCAATTTTTCAAACATGTAATCTTGTCCTTAAAAAATTTAAATTTAGGTTTAAAGCCGAATTAAATTTGGTGAAGAAATAAGAAATAACAATTAAAAATAATTTTGTGAAATGTATTTAAAAGATTTTTGACTTAAAACATCAATATTTTGCCACCATTCGCTTTATACATGTTAAATTTAAGAATAAGCACATATTTTCATGGATCATTTTACCAAAATAAAGGTAGGTAAAAGTACGATAGTCTATTTTATGATTGTTATTATTATTGTTATTGCAAATAATGTAAAACTGTTATGTTTTTGCAAAATTTAAAATCCGAGATATTGTCTTCATTTCTTTGAAGGATTACGCAGCTAGTCATACGATGTCTTCACATTCAGAAGAGAATCCCACTTCATCCATTCGGACATCAACTTCTTGTAATGTCCATCCAGATTCTCCATTATTTTCTCAAAGCAGCCGAATAGTATCTCAGCACCCTTCAACAAGTCCTACTCATATAGCAAGATCACCTGTACCTATGAAACTAACTTCGCCGACTCTAAAGTCGCGTTTTTCTGTCTCACCTTCAAGTAAATTGCAACAGTTCCACTTATCAAAGTCCCCAATGTCAGAAAAATATTTAGAGAGCTCACCAAATTCGTCGGCATTTCTTGAGCACTGTGCAGCAGAAAGCAGTTCTTTGACACGACGCAAATCACCTGTTCAGTCCCCCAGTGGATCAAATATGAAAACATTTATATTTCCGTCCAAACATTGTCCCAGGTCACATGCAAGTACATTAAATGCCCCTTGGTCCTCAACTTGTTTAAATCCATCGTTTCACTCCAGGTATCAATACAAAACTTCACCGTCGTCTTCTAAATGGCAAGATGAAGAACATGGCATACCCAATGGGTTGGCGAGGAGACGTCTATTTTGCAAATCTGATGGTAATTAAATTATCGCTTTTTTTTACGTACACGTTTGCGAAATAAATTATGCTCAATGGGTTTATTTATTTTCAGCATTCCAATTAATATACATTTTCTTGCAAACAACGTCAACATTATTTCCAAACTAAATACTGATTAATCTGATGATGAATTCAATATGTGCATTCATATAGTATGAAACTATATTTCTCATAATTTTTACTTTCTTTTTCGAAATATTTTCAAGAAATCTAATGCTGTTTGCTTGCTCTCACATGTAAATATATTTGTGCAGGTCTGTGCATTTGTACGTGTTGTTAAATACTTCATTTATCTTTCTATATAATTTAACATCTTATTATATCCCACATTTTCTCGACCTTTCCATGTACTTGATGGAAAATGAAAAATGAAATTTTAAGATTAAATTGTGTAAAATTTTCTTTATTGAATATGTGGAATTATCACTCAGCTTAAATTAACTTTACAGCATCTCAAGAGTCGATAATCAGTTCAAAGGAAGAGGAGACAAAAAAAATATTACACTGTTGTCACTGTGCAGACCAGAGCCATCTACTGGGCTACAGTGGCGCTGATAGCATGCTCACTTTGGAGAAAACTGTAAACCGTTTCATTCCCGGTCATTGTGACGAAGCAAGGGAACCATGCGAATGTTATGAACGAGCCCGACCGCACCAGAATTACAAGAAATGTCTTTGTCTGCAGAATCATCAAATATCTGATGATTTGGAGTAAGATAATGTGTATTGTAAGTAATATTATCCTTGAACTTAAGTTCATTTAATTTTTCCAAGTTCAATTTAATATTCAAATTGTCACTCGTATCTGAATTTTTTTTCTCTTTGCAGCAATATGAGAATCATTTGGTTCCAGAATCAAACATTAGAATGGTGCCCAAAGCATAAAAACTGTTGTTAATTTTATTCCTTTGCTGCTCAGAAAATGGAACAATTTATGAATGAAGCCAATGAAAGAACTTTAACTGATGGCAACTTCTGTAACGCCTATTTCTCAAGAGATGAAAAAAGTGATAAATACGAACGAATAATCTCGCGACAAACTGGTCATCAAATCTGTTAAAAAGACAAACAACAAAAATATCTTCTTTTTTCAAGAAACAAACCTTTTTGAAAGATCTGTGTATTAAGTTAGCTTTAAAGTGAGAAAAATCGAGGTAGTCATAATCTGATCAGTCGCGATAGAACCACCCTTATGTTTGTAGTTGATTAAATACCTGCAATGGAACAATACAATTTCAATAATCACTCAGTAATTCACGATGAAGTGTCTTTTCAGAAGATTAAAATTTCAACAAATAGGACAATTCGTATTCAATAACAAAATTCTCAGGATACATGTTCCGAAATCTTCTGAAAAATCGTGAATTCTGCAAATAAGAATATATTGGTTTGGAGTTTTAACAAATCCAGAAATGAATAATTTATTTATAAAACCAGACAGAAATATTTATTTACCAATTGATTATTGCCAACGGCAAATTTTGGATATTTTCCGACTGTGGTCAAGGCTAAAGAGAAAATTGTCCTAAAATGATAAAGATTTGATCAGAAGCCCCTGTTCTATCGCCCTGATCGAAAAGTGCGGCTACTTAAAGCCAAAAAATGTTTGACAAACGGATCGAACTGCAAGAATTACAAGATTTTACGTACTGTGGATGGAACGTTTAAAATGGTCGTGCATTTTGTGATTTAACAAGAACCGGTGTTACCATTGTATTACAGCCACAAACATTTTTCGTTATTGTATAACAAAAAATAATCTTTTCTGGCAACAAAGCTTATTAAATCAACAACACGAATCTGCAAGATGAATTAGAGCAAATTAATGTACATAGTCTTTGAGTAAAAGAATTTTCCACTCTCTTAACTTCCTGAAGAGATTATAAACAAGGATCAAACTGTTGCTAAAGCATATTTAAAATAGTAAGTAGTTATGTGTTGTGTTTTACATTTCAGTGTCTGAAATGATTGATTAATGAAATAGGTTGCATCAAAGGAAATTCATATTATCCGTCCATCATCTCTGTGTTGTAACAACGTATTTGTTGAGTGAGTCTCCAATATTGCGTAAACTCAACATTGGAGACTCACTCAAAAATCGAAAATCTTGTCTGACTGATGAAAATCGAATCTGACTGTTAAAAATTGAATCTCTTGTCTGACTGATGAATTAACAAATAAGTGAACATTGTGTGCATATAGTCATTTTTAGAGATCTCATACCAACACAGAAAACGTGATAACTCTAAATGTGATAAAATATATTTCACACCAGACAAAAATCTCAGCCCAAAAGCAAAATAAATTGAAGCAATTTTGCACTTGGTTTTTGCTTATATTCTTTCAGCAAATAGACGCACAATATAAAGATTTTACACATTGGAAAAATTGAAAATGAAAATAAATAATTAAAAATTGACTTGTACGTATTTTGTGACAAATATCAAGTAATTTATTGAATTTTCTTTTCATAATCGTTATGCAAAAATTATTTAAAATTAACTTTCAAATAATTGGGTTATAATTTAAATTAAAATTTAGGAGGAAAATGAAAAACGTTAAAAATTCTAAAAATATTTCTGCTTTTGCTGTAATATTAGGTTGGTGCAAAAATAATGACGTAGTAATGTCGTTTTTTGACGTTAAAAAATACGTCAAAAACGACATTATTGCGTCATTATTTTTGCACCAACCTAATATATTATTTTTTTTTTAGTGAGATATTATATCTTGAATAAAGACAAACTTATCTTAGTCGACGCGTTTCGTCCTCTGAGGGACTTTATCAAGGCAAATTTGCGTTTCGTCCTCTGAGGGACTTTATCAAGGCAAATTTGCAAAATGTTTGACAAACGGACAAATTTGCCTTGATAAAGTCCCTCAGAGGACGAAACATAAATTTACCTTGATAAAGTCCCTCAAAGGACGAAACGCGTCGGCTAAGATAAATTTTCTTTTTGTCTTTATTCATATTATTCTTTTACATTTTGTATTTTCTGCTTTTTTTAATATAAGTATTATAAGAGTAAATGATGAATCTTTAAATTTTTAAATATTTTACTTTGGGTACAAATTTTAATTTTCATATTTTATATAACTCGTTTTTCCTTCAGTCTTTTGTTAGACACTTTTTTTCGTTTGTATTAATAGTATTAACGCATCATTAATTTTGACCAGGTTTGTATCATCATTGATTTTTTAAAAAATTTTTTAACTACTAGCTAGGGAAAGATTTACGCATCTTGTAAAAATTGGTCATTTATTCTTATTTAAAAGTAAAAGATGTATTTGTGTCTGCCTCCATAAAAGATGGGGTAACTACACTGTATTACCCAATCTCCTTTCCTCCTCTACCGCAACTGGGATACAGTCTGTTCCAGAATTCCTACTTACTTATTAGATACTTATAAAAAAAATGCATGCCATTCGTCATGATCGAACCCTGACTCTTCTGAATGTAATGTACGTGTTTGTTTCTAATTTTAATATTTTATTTCTATTTATTTATTTAATCCAATCATTCCTATCAAATCGTGAAATGAAGATCGTCCTGAACGGTCTCTCTTCCAATTCCTTCCATACTAACAAAGGAATTCTCCGAAGTTCTATCCTGAGTTCTACACTGTTTCTGATCTCCATCAATGATCTACCTGATATCATCAGTTCTCAAGTTGTCATCTATGCAGACGACACTACTATTTACTCCTGTCTCAATAATAAACCCGGCAGAGCTGACAAAGTTAACCAGGCCGCTGCTCTTGAAAAGGATTTCCAATCAGCTGTTAACTGGGGCAGTAAATGACTTGTAAGCTTTAATGACTCCAAAACTAAAATGCTCTCATTTAACCGCCACAGAGAAACTTCCCTGTCCCCATCAGCATGTTTGAAGCTCGACTCCGTGAGAGTGTCTCACTGCTTGGCGCCACGTTTTCCAGTGACATGAGGTAGCTGCTCAATAGCTGCATCTTCTGCAGGGGAAGTCGCTTCACTGTGTCGTGTCAGAAGATTAAAGTCCATCTTACACATCTACAAATTTGCCATTCGTCCATGCATTGAATATTGTTGCCATATCTGGTCTGGTGCCCCTGCTGTTCATTTTGAGGTTCTCAGCAAAATCCAAAGAAAGATCCTCTGACTTGACATCTCGACTTCAGTCACTCTCTCTCTCATAAACGTGATGTGACTTTATTCTGTCGTTTTTTACAAATATTTTCATGGCAACTGTTCTGATGAGCTGTCTTCCCTGATACCCCGACTACATGAGTTTAGGCGTGCTACTAGACACCCACCCTTTACTGTTGAAATAGTTAAATATAACCACCACTTCTACTCCAACAGTTTCTTTTCTCGCATTTCCCGACAGTGGAACACATTTCCTCTTATTTGCTTCCCTGATAACTACAATCTTCAAAAATTTAAATGCAACGTCAATCGTCATCTTCCGTTGCCTTGAACCCTGTTCTTCTTTTATAATTTCCTCAATCCCCTGTATACGCAGTCTTTTCCCTCACTTTGAATCTCTGTAACCCCCTTGTGTGCTAGTGGCTCTCCCGCCTTGCTTGGGTGGGAAAATGCTTAAAAAAGTCCATATCTTAATAGATTTCGGTGAAATGACACCTTTGCAGTTTAATTTATCATTGAAAGTGTGAAAAGGAATTTTATGTTTTTTGTTTCAGGGTTAATTCGGGTATTAGGACTAAAGATCTTAGATTTCATGACGAGTGATATGAATTAAGTGTGATTTTAAGCCAGACTAAATAAGACAGATTGTTATTGCTAGTTACTTGTAATATATGCAATTCCAATTCTAAATATTTACCAAATGTTACAAAAATGCTGAAAATCTTTCACAAAATCTTTGATATCAGTTTTATGTATATAAAAATGTGAAATATTGTATTACAAATATTTTTTCTCTCGTATTTTAACATTGGTTTATTACCAAAGCCTGGAATAGATTGTGAGCTTTTCTGGTTGAATAGAAGACAAATATATGTATTTATATTTAATTTAGATTCTTATATGTCCATCTGGAAATGACTATGAGTTATGTTTTATGTTGATTTTTGATTTATACATAGGTAGATTCTAAAATCATATAATTAGGCGCGAGAGAGAAGAACTGTGAAAACTTGGCTAGATGTTAATTTCAAGAATGCATCAAACAGTTGTTAAAAAGTGCATAACTTCAAATCAAATTGGAACTTCAAACATTTTTCAAGCGGCACATTAAATCTTGTGTAAGACTAATGAGGTAGTTTCGCTCTACTGAATAAAACTTTACAGTTTACAGAAAACTCAACTGAAAGAGTAATGCATTATTTCCATTGTCAACATACTGCGTTTTCTTTTTTCTGATTTTAATAATTTAACTACTGAGTGGTGCAAAAACTATACATTTCTATATGCTCTACACGCATTTCTTAATTTAAATGAATGTATTATTTTCCTTTTAAAAGTAATGTTAACACTGTTAACATGATTTCAGAATGTCATGTTTTCATTTTACTGTATCAGCTGGAGTTGGTGTCATCTAATCTTTCAACGACGTATTTGTTATGGTGAAAAGTTTGTAAACAATTAATTAAGACATATGGCGATAGGTTTTGTTGAAAAACTGCACTGTATTTATTTTTGATCCACGAACCAAAATAAGAGGCAAAATGCTGTGTTTGTTTTTAGATTTTGTCTTAATTTTCTGAAAAATAATTTTCCGTATGAATTTAAATATAATCTAAATTTATTCAGATATTTGTGTTAGGATAGGAAATATTTCAGTTAAAAATTACGAAATAAAAAAAGCACACTAATACAACGTACAAAAAATCTAAATAAGCTCGGCACAAATGTTGTGAATTTATATTTTGAGGTAGCTTAATACACGTTTCTTGTTTTTGATTCTAAACACCCATTTATCTGAGAGACAAAAGTAAATCACAGTGGACAATCGAATGTTTTGCGTGCCTTACATCCTTATTGGTTGACAAGGTCCAAAACTATTTCGAGGTATGAAACAATATGGTTATGAAACTTGTGGAGAGATTGATGTCGACAGTATGCATTGTGCAGTAATATGCACCTGAAGAGTCAGCAGGGTGCAGCAATATTGTGATGTATGAGATTTGCATGTGCAACTGACAGTATTAGCACAGTAACCCTGACCCTTACTCTGACCGAATCACTCGGTAAATGGGGCGAGCTACTCAATATTTATACCAACAAGGACAGAACGTGGGAATGTTTACTTGTCCAGGGAGTATCTAGGCCAAATGTGTGTATACATTAAAATAAAGTTCGTACCTCTGCTTTTCCCCAAACTAACATTTCAACTGTTTAACGTAATTTTCATTAATTTATTTGTTAGATCTAACGATTTATTTTATCACAAAAAAACTAGTGTAACAAGTCATATAATAGGCTGTTCATAGGGCGATGAAAAAAACAACAAAAAAAAATTTGAAAGTGGCATTTGAATTCGGAATTATTTCGTAAAATTTGTTGTATCAAGTTTCGGTATGTGAAAATCAGGTTTAAATCGTGAAAACAAGGTTGAATAATCTAAACAAAAGGGTTATCAGGAAGTCATACAAGCGTTATTAACAGTCCATGATTGTACTACACTGTTGGAAAATAAAATTGTGACACTTTGAAGGATGATGCTGATTTTTACCTGGGTAAATGTGTATATGTTTGGGTTTACTAGATATTCTGATATTATTTTCAAAGCTTTCGGCCATCTTATCAGCTTACAGGGTTGATAACAGTGCACTCTCTATGTCTGCGCTTTAGACAATGACCTATAAGATTCAATGTGTGGAAGATAGTTCCATATCATGATGATGTACAAAATTGCGCATTTTGTTTATTTAGAGCAGTTTGAGAAAGGTCATATAGTTGGATTTTGAAGGCTGGATAGTAATTTAAAAAAAAATGTTGTTCGTGTTGAATGTGATGTGTTGATAGTGCTTCAGCAGTAGTCAAATAGAAATTCCTTCACTCGTCGTTTAGCTTCTAGATATCTATGTAATACAGACTCCCACCAAGATAAATGCATTGTAAGAGAAGCATCTACAGGATAGTTGAGAGCAGAAACTATCAGAGTATCGACACGAATCTTTGTAAATAGTTTACTTGCAGCAGATCTTTTGGCATGGACTGTCGTGTATGCTATCAGTGTTGTTGCGGCGGGATCACCTGGGGATCGAAATGACACAACTTATTTTTTAACCTGTGCACGTATATGTGATAATTTACTGGAATCCACTACCTGAACATTTAATCTTGAGTAAACTGAAGCACATATTCAAGGTTTTGCAATTTTATTTTCCGTCAGTGTATATAAAGTTTTCTGAATCTCTTCTGGAATTTTATGAAAAATTACTTTTTATACAAAAATTTGTTCACAGAAAAACACTGCAGAGGATTTATTTGGTCTGATTTAATATTCTATAACAACACAATATTCTAGCACTGATTGTGGAATTTAAAATAGTCGAATATAAAAAAAGGAATAAAAGGGATGTCCTCATCATCATTATCATCAATCAATAAATCTCAAACCGGGTGTAGTTGCAGCACTTGACCATCTAACCATATGTCTCCGTAGACATTCATTCACGAATAAACATGGTGAAACCCACCCCTTTCCAAGTCAGACCAAAGCCGATATCCTCCGAATTGAATGCTTGCCTTGGTCTTGGTCTTCAGAGATGCCGTGTTATCACCGCCTTGGATATACTGCCCATAGTTCAGTCCCATGTGCGGATTTAACCTGCAGCCTGTCGGAACTCGCTGTAGTTACCATCTCTCAGTTGAATTTCCAACTGGAGCTGTTTCCACTTCGGAACTACTACACATGGAGTTTCCCGCAAAGTAAGACGATGTTTTTGGGCCGCTAGACACCGGAGTAAACGGATCGTCTTCAGATATTGGTAGATGTTCTTCTGGACATAATTATTATCCAGAGCTTAGTTCCAGAAGGCTTTCAGTCTCGTATTCAATTTTCATTAACCATGAATATTTTGTTTCAATGACATTGGTGTTCCCCTGAAGCTATCCATGAAGCGACATTGCTTTTCTTGCTTTTATCTTCTCTTTCAGTATCCTCGTCTTATATTCTTCTTTGTTCTTGATATTCATTTTTATACGGATTTTCGATATCGCCTCATACTTAAGGAGTGTCATTTCCTGTTTAACAGGTATAAGTTCAACTAACTGCACACCCGTCAATGCCGATAAGTCTTCAACTTCCCTTTCGTAGTGTGTATAATCATATCACCTTTGACTTTTGGTGCAAGGTACTATTCTCAAAAGGCAGTGTTCGGGTCTTTCTGCTCAGAGTTTGTAAATCTGCCTTTGGCCAGGCAACCATTTGTCCACTGTATCTTACCATATATATATATATATATATATATATATATATATATCCCAGGCATTGACGGCAGTTGTAAGATTACAGGCATTCAGAAGAAGCCATAACCTTTTTTATGTATATCGCTGTATTCATTTATTTCATCTCACTCCCAAGGATGTTATCCAACTTCAGAATACTAAGAAATCCAATTTCATCTGGGGTGTCGAAGGGGCGGTTTCTTATGTTCAATTCAATCGCTGTACCAGTTATTCTTTTCTCACTTTTCATCGTCAGTACAACGGACTTCATTATCCCAAACTTCATGCTAATGTTCTTACTGTAGATGTTCACTGCCCCAATGAATCAATCTTCCCCGACTCCTACTCTTGACAAAAGTTTGAAATCATCCATAAAAAGGAGATCGCTGATGGCATTCTCTGGCTTGTCTTTATCCAAATTGTATTTGCTTTTTACTTTCTCTAAAACCATTGTTAATGAGAGCAGAGGAAGCACGAAGTGTAAAGAGAACAAATTCTAAACCCAAAGAGTTGATCGCAAGAGTTCAATTTAGCTTTTTAGGAAAGTATGCTGGTTTGCATAAGGCTAATGATATTTTTCACTACACAGAACAGCTGCAAGGAACGGGGAAGTATAGTTAATTAAAGCCTTCTCATTTTTGACTACACAGAACAGCTGCAAGGAACGGGGAAGTATAGTTAATTGAAGCCTTCTCATTTTTGACTACACAGAACAGCTGCAAGGAACGGGGAAGTATAGTTAATTGAAGCCTTCTCATTTTTGACTACACAGAACAGCTGCAAGGAACGGGGAAGTATAGTTAATTGAAGCCTTCTCATTTTTGACTACACAGAACAGCTGCAAGGAACGGGGAAGTATAGTTAATTGAAGCCTTCTCATTTTTGACTACACAGAACAGCTGCAAGGAACGGGGAAGTATAGTTAATTGAAGCCTTCTCATTTTTGACTACACAGAACAGCTGCAAGGAACGGGGAAGTATAGTTAATTGAAGCCTTCTCATTTTTGACTACACAGAACAGCTGCAAGGAACGGGGAAGTATAGTTAATTGAAGCCTTCTCATTTTTGACTACACAGAACAGCTGCAAGGAACGGGGAAGTATAGTTAATTAAAGCCTTCTCATTTTTCCACCCAGGCGATACACATGTTGGTTCGTCGTAGCTTTTCAGTCAGAGTTTAGTACAGCTTTATCAATGGCAAGTTAGTCTTTAGTGCCAAGAAATCTTTATTGCTGGTCTAGTAATAGGAAGTTTACCAAGAGATATGTTTATAAGTCTTTTCTGAAATTATGTCAGTTAATAGTTTCTATAGGAGATTCAGCCGTGCAATGGGACAGTGATTTCTAACATGAGAACATCATTTAACTCTTGTCCAATTCTATGTGCAGATTGCAAAACAACTTCCACACAAATCACCGGATGGAATTCTCACATTGCAAGGTCTTCTTTCAGAAAAGCGATATGGCTTTCGCTCCTCCTAGTTTTTGCTGAAAATATCTATCAAGCTTTAAGTAGGAATGGTGAAGCTCGGGCTGTTGTTTTGGGTTTGATAGGTTTTAACATGCTGGACATCTTCACTAGTTGAAAGGTTATGATTTTTATGGACGGATTTTTGATCTGATTCAATCTTTCTTATCAAATCGCAAAATGAAAGTAGTCTTGAACGGCCACTCTTCTAGATCCTTTTGCATTAATGCAAGTGTTTCCCAGGGTCCTATCCTTGGACCTACACTGTGCTTTAATTTTCATCAGTGACATTCCAAATCTCATCAGTTCTCAACTCGGTATCTATGCTGATGACGCAGGTCCTTAATGCTAAGTTTGATCGGTTTGATAAAGCCAAATTGGCAGCTGACTTCACAAATAGCCGACAGTCTGTTATCAATTGGGGTAAGAAAGGGCTTGTTAATTTTAACGCCTCCAAAACGAATCTGCTGTTTTTAATCTTCTGAGAGACCCTTTTTTACTTTCCAGACTAAGAATAGTGATTTCTTGTGCCTTCTCGGGCTAACTAACTTTTACCGCTGACATAAAATGGAAAGATTTTATTGAATCAATGGCTAAGTCTGCAACTAGGAAAGATGGTTTACCGAGTTGTGCTAGACAATTACTCTTGCCAGAATCTATCTTATACATCATCCATGTATTGAATATTGCTGTCACATCTGGTCTAGTGCTTCTACCATGTATTTAGAGATTCTCGATGAAATAAGAAGAATCTGCAATGAGTTGGCATCTCGGCTTAAGGTACTCCCGCCTTAACGTAGCTTCCTTTTGCCTATTCTATATTTTTTTCATGGTGATTGTTCTGATGAACTTTTCTCTTTGATACCTAGACTTTATGAATTTAAGCGCAGTGCTAAATTGGTGGCAAGGTCTCGTCATTTTACAGCTGAAACGGCTAGATGCAACCGTAAGTTCTATGCTAACAGTTTCTTCTCACGTATTTCTCGCACATGGAACTCTGTTCCGACTTTCAAATCAACTTTGATATTCAGACATTTACATGCAATCTCAATCGTTCCTCTTTTATTGTTCGCTCTCCTTAATAATATTTTCTTTTCCTCTTATTCTCTCACATTCAGCAATGCGTCTTGTATCTTTGTGGCGTTAAAAAACGAAAATGCCTGACATATTTGCGATTACCTCATATAAAATGTGTGCCTGTATAGTATCTAATTTTGAAAATTTTAATTCTGAAGAATTTTTAGTTGAATTTTCTCTACGGGAAATTTTATCATGTAATCAATCTTTCTGTTCGAGTAACCCTAGTTCACTGTCAGATCCAATTGATTTCTGTGAATGTGGAGCTTTTGCAATCTAATATAGTGACTATATAAGAAAACTTTTAATTGTTGATTAGACTGAATAATAAAATATCCTATTATTCCGGAACAATTAGGTTGGTGCAAAAATAATGACGTAATAATGTCGTTTTTTGACGTATTTTTAATGTCAAAAAACGACATTATTACGTCATTATATTTGCACCAACCTAATAAATTTCAGGGAATGTCGAACTGAAACCATTATTTAATCTACGGGAAACGTGATAATAACAAAGATGAGGACAATCGCCTGAATGTAAATAATGATAATGTAAATAAAATAATCAAAATATTTCATTATTACATCGGTAATATCCACTGTAAAATCCGATATTGATTGTGTAAATTAAAATTAAAATTCTATACGACAGCCGAAAACGAATTAACATTAATAAATACATCGTTCAACAAATTGCTTCATGATTATTACACTAGATGTACAATAATTAACTAAAAAGAAATATTTTATCTTTACATTAGGATACATCTTTTAAAGCATCACTAGCTGATGTAAAATATGCATTATTTCGTACAATAAGATTTAAATATTTACATAAATATTCACTTAAATGTCAACCTTAAATAGTAAAAAAGTGTAATAGTAACTTTTCAACGGTTGTACGAATTCAAACTGTTATATCAGGTTAGAACAAAAATGGTTGTTTTAAACCATAAATCTTAAGATATAATTCGACTGAAACCAAATTTTATTTGTCAAAATAAGCACCATTACACAGTATTGCAAACGTCCTATGAAGTGGATTTACAATACCGGAAAGGATTTTTAACCTGATCCGCATTTGTGTACACATGGTGGCGCGATCATGAATGCAGGAGAAAGTGAAAACTGAAAAGGGACAAGTTTAGGTACCTCCACAAAAATCGCGATAACTAAGGTTTAAATTATTTTTTTTAAATGAAAGGTTTTCTCGAAGCTTTCATTTTAGATTTAATTGAAAGCTAAAGGATTAAATTTACTATTTTCAATAAGAAAAATACTCTGTTGCATTTCAAACAAAAATTATATTGATTGGAATCGATTTTCAGTGTTTTTTTTCTGTAACATTGTCGAAGTCGACCATTTTTGAGGCATTTGTAAACACAGGTTAGTTCTCGGATTATAAAAACCTTGCCAAAATAAAATATACTTTTATGAAACTATTTGAGGAATATTAGCTGATTAATTAATATGATTTGAAACAGATATTTTACTTTAAGTTTAAAATATCGCAGGAATTAATTTTTTAACCAAAGATTAGTTGTGTTTTTAACCGATAGTAGCCGTGTTTACGTGTGTGATGATGACAGATCTAACGTTGTTCTACGTAAACATTATCTGTAAAACATAATTTAAGTAAATGATGTGAGCGCCTTTTTTATATAATTTTTAATTACTCATAGTAGTAAAAATTTGATTTGTGTAAGGTTAAGGGGAGAACATGTTTATCAATTTCAATCAAAGGTGAACATACAATTAATAAAAGGATGATTTTAATACGAACAGGAAAATTGCATTAAGTGTCAAACTGTGAAAACTGTTGCCCATATTTCTTCTCCATTTTTTAAATTTTACTATTGCATGAGCTTTGTTCGCGGATGAGTCACAACGGCTTTACTGCGTAGTTGTAGATTGCATAATAAGATGAAAATCACATTTTTCATATTGACTGTGATACACAATTAAAAAATAAAAACAAAATACTTAAACAACATCTGAAAGATGAGACACTGGCATTTTAAAATTATATAGATATGTACGCATAAACAGAAAAGAACTATGTGAAAAAAACAAAAACGATCGTAATAATACAAAACAAAAACAGTAATTTATTTTTTTCCAACCAATATTAATTACCAGAATGTTTAAATGTTGAGATATTTCATTAGCTTCTCTTAAGGTGTTCCGTTTTGAATTTCCGGTCCCATCCAACCTTTTATCTTTACGTTTAACTTTGTCAGGATACATCTATTTGCAAGATGAGTCGCCCTGGAATATATATTGAACTTAATCAGTTGTTTTTTTCTTTAATTTCCGCTACTCTAGTTTGCAAAAGTGGTCATTCTCACAGTCGGCACTTGGATAAGTTTTAAAGAGTGGAACTGCATTCCTGAATCTTTTATTTATTTATTTGTCGATATGGACTTCTCCATGTTCACAGACGTCTTGGGTGCTCTTGAAACTAGATGTTTTTATATTATTTAGTCGTTTGCTGTGAAGCAATGGACACATTTTCCGCATTTGTTACGTACTTGTTTTTAAAATACTGTAGAAATATATTTACTTTGTTCATGCCGAAACTTGTGGGCTCGACATGAATAACAAACGACAGGGTAAATTTTTTTTAATGACAAAATGCCGTGATAAAAGGCGAAATAATCGCAAAATTAAACAGATAACCCTAAAGTAATTAAGTCATTATAATACAAATCACACACTTTAAATTGTTTATAGAATATTTGTTGTGTATTTAAGTTATAATACTTTTTTTTAATTTTATCTAAGAGCAAATTTAAACTGCAATGTGCACTAACGCATAATACTACACATATTAGAAAATATAAGATAAAACCTGTATGGAGAGATTGTAGAGCAACAATTTCAGCCCCAAAAGAATCGAAACTACTAAGGATTCACGAATTGATTGACAGTCTACATGACATGACAGCAACAAAAAGAAAATTTGTACGTATAACCGAATACATTTTACTCTTTTGTCAATTCTCGAACTACGACTCAAAAATGTCAACAGCACACTTACGAGGTGAGATGGATAAATTTACGCAAAAATAAAAATAACACTGATATCTTATTTTAACAGATATCTTTACCAAAGTCACACAAAAATATATTGAGTAAAAGAGTAAATTTATTCAATAAAATTGCCATTGGCTTCAACCAGGGCCCACCAAGCGAATTCGGAATACACCAACACCAACGATGAACTGAAGGCAAAGATTATGACAGCATTCACAAACAAGGAGACCATTCAGAAGAGTTGCTCGGGATTCTGAATTCGTTTGGGGGTCCCTGGTTGAAGCCAATGGCAATTTTATTCAATAAATTTACTCTTTAGTTTTGTTGGTCTCTCGCTCAACTGCACTCTACATACACATAATGATCAAGAGGGTTGCAGTCTGGGGTGTTAGGTGGTCAGATGTAAGGGGTGATGTGGTCGCAGAAATTGTCTGACAGCCATATAACTGGGTTTTCCTGCTTGTGTGGCATGGTACAGAATCCTATTGCCAGACACAGGTTCTTCCAACAGCCACCATCTTGACCCAGGGCAGCACTATTTCCTCAAGGCACTTGACGTATGACTCTGTGTTGAGTCTGAGGTCCTGTGGAAAGGTAAATGGAGGCATAACGTCGCCAACATTAGCGATCACTCCAAACACCTTCGTAATCACCATTAGACTCATCCAACTCTTTCCGAATTCTCTGCACTGTCCTCAAATTGACACACAAACACTCTGAATTGTTCGTATTGGTGCCGGAAGCACTAATACGAAAAATATCAAATATAATTAGTTGAAAAGTAAGAAATGTGTGTTTTCAATGTGTGTATTCAATTGGAAATGAATAACAGTAATGAAATTATCTCGGATTTTAAAATTTTAATTTTAACGCTTTTAGTTGAAAGCTTCAGAGGTTTTCAAATATAAAGTTCTTAATAAATACTCACAATATTTCATTATTAAACTATGGAGAGAGTGATCAAAAGAAGGGGGATAAAATCTGATACTTATAAAAATATTTCAGTAAACTGGCACCTATAAGTCTAATATAGATTTTTTTTTGCTTGTATATCATTTTGCATATTTTTAGCTGATATTTTGATATCCAAATTTTTCTCAGTCCAAAAATTTGGATTCACGCAATATTTCCCTAAACATGGCTATATTTTTTCAGCCTATTTTATACTGCCTCATATTCGTTATTATTAAAGAAAAATGTTCGGTTTCAAATGGTTACTCAGTTCATTGTTTTTATGCGGTCTTTGTAAACATGTTCGTTCAGGTATAAATAACGCAATAAACATCTCTTAATGATATGGTTAGGAAAAAAATGAAACTTATGAGAAAGTGTTTGAAAGCTGTCCGTTTTGTTTAGCAGAAACAGCTATGGCGTTCCGCTTCACATCGGAAGCACAATATATTGACTCTGAGTCAAACCGATTCAGCTTGTCACTAAGATCATTCACATCTCTACTTAAATTTAATTCCTTTGCAAATATAATCTGTTGTTGCGACGAGTTATTTATGAAATATAATTTTGCTTTTAAGGTAATTGATTTGTCTAGTTTAACATCAACGCATTTTACTGAGAAATGAGATAACAAATTTTTTAATTATTATATTTTCTATTTAAATATAATGTAAATACAAATATTAAAATACTGTCTAAAATATTTATATCTGGGTAGCCAACTGGTTTTTAACTCGTATTTCTAAATAAAATATTTTATTCTTTAAAACCGTTGGTACTCTTTATCGAAGTAATTTATTTGATTTGAATTTGAACTCGGCCATCTGATTTTTCGTTCCACTCACGGCCAATCGAAGTAATAGAAATACGAAATACTGCAAAATACTCATGAATGGGCCGTGTAATTGCAGATACAGTTTGCAATTCATCATATATGAATATATATAATAAGTGCTGTGTGTGAGACACAAGAGGTATAGACTCGATTGCAACCTGGCTAAGCCAACGCACAGTTAAAAAAAAAAAATCCAATATAAAGAAATTTTATAAATGAAGTAATGATAAATTAACTTTGATTTTTACAACTAATATTCTGTACATTAATTATTTTATAAAACACAGTTGCTATACAATTTTATTTACATTTGTTCTGAACTTAGACTTTCCATCCTTTTTTGACTTAGCCGAGACTCTGCTGCTTTAAAGAGTTCCGGTGTAAAAGCTCTCGATATTACTTGCGTGTGTGTGTTAAGAGTTATTATAACATTTTAATTAACAAGAATCTAAAACTATAATTATAATTGAAAAATGTAACGGTTTGTGGCTTGGAAATTATGATGATCTTATTTATGATGGAAATTAGAAACCCAATATTTTCTGTTGCGCGTTGGTACTAGATCAGTTATGGGCAAACTGCGGCTTGTTTGGCTTTCTGAATGACACGTCTAATTTCATGAGAAAAATAACGTTTACTAAAACTTTGTTTTGTTTTGTTCTCGATTGTTCATTCATACTCTCTCTCTCTCTCACACACATACACACACACGCACACTCAAATGGGAAGTTGGTGTTAAAATGGGAATAACTATTACAGGCATGAAGAAACTCCCTTATTAATGTCTGTTGTGTTGTGGGTACAGTACAACATACATAATGATTAAGCACGCTATTTCTTGACTTTTTTAACCTGTTGTTGAAAGTGACATTTTCAGGACTGTCTATTTTTACTAATGAAGATCATACGTGATATTTTGGTTTAGAAACAGAAAACCTTCATAATAATTTTTTCTCTTGAGAAGAAATGTTTTTATTTTTAAAATATTTTTTATATAGTCAAATGAATAAATTACAAACAAATCACGCAGCAGCATGTTTTAATCACACTATCATTTGTGGTAACATTATACCAAGATTTTAATTTTTAATTATAGAAAAAAATATTTTCCCCATTTCTAGTGTAGATGTTTGCGTGTATGGTCTTTTGTAGTAAAAATGCCAATTACTCTGAATTTTTTGGTGGTGAGGTTTGTCTTATGATGAGCCATATTTCATGCAGCCCATTGCTTGATAAACTTTTCCCTTGCATGTAGTAGACCTACTGTAGCGAAGTTGAGTATTTATCACCAGTTTCAGTAGCTAGAATTTCGAATGCTAATTTTCAAGGCAAACAGGTTCTACCCATTTGGGGATTGGTGTAACTCAATGTTGTCATATATTACACACTAGTCAATTTCTGCAAAGAAAATATTGAAATGTAAAACTTTCAGCAACATTTGAATTTCAAGAGCACAATGATTTAGTTTTAAAATCAGAAAATTATTCACGTATAAATAAAATACTCATTTTTACTGAACGTGTCCTGCTATTTACCCATAGCTGGTCAGAGAAGAAGAGGATCCATACCTTTCCCAAAGGCATTAGCATGTAAGTGAATAGAATGGATTCGACTGGAATTCGAGCTCGGCTCTCCGATTCCTCAATCCGAGCCGCTACCCATTACCGCCGTGCCTCCACTTATTACGGATTTTAAACCATAATCAGTTTTGTCTTGGGACATTTTGCAGCTTTCCTATCTTTTTAATTCAAATTCATTATTCTTGTTATATGTGCCTTCAATAAAAGGAATTACAATAACAGTTATTCCTATACCAAATGCAAAGCGTTTTCATTCTTAAAATTCTTTATTTTTGCAACATTTAACATTATATTAAAAATAATCAAATTTACATGGCTTCTATTAAAGCATGTTGATAAGATCCCAGAAAGCCTATCTAAAATTCTTTTATTACTTACTTAATGTAAGTAATGAAAGAATGAATGAATAGAAGCCGAGTTGTTTGTTTTTATACTTACCATTGCCGATATTTTTACAGTAGACATAGGAACCAAAATATCTGCATTTTATATTTATAGGGCTAAGTAAGGGAAATGTTAAAAGATTGTATCTCACCAATGTTTAAAGTTTATCAACTTGGAATATTGGGAAAATACAATCTTTTGCCGGTTTTGAAAATCAGCATTCGAATCCAGAGTTGTACATTCTCCATTACAATATGAAGAGGAAGGTCAGAAGTTCAAATTGATATTTGCAATAAAATGTTCCATTGACTGAAATACTTTTTTCAACTACCGACATAAAAAAACGAATTGTATTTTGTATTTGACTATTATAAAACTGACTCCTGGTATAACTACTTGAGAAAAAAAAATTATGGGAAATTATCGAAAATCATTACAACTTTTCATTTTAAAAGACAAGTTATACATTTTAAAAGCATTTGAAAGGAAAAATGCTTTAAAATTATATATTTTTGAAATTCTTAGAAAGCTACTTTAGCGACTTCTTGACTATGCATTAAGTGCGCCCGAAATGTGGTTGTGTCAGACTAAAAAGGCGTTGACACACTTATAAACTTATACTACTGTAAAATTAATATCTTACTATTTGTTTTCCTTTCTCATACCCTTACATCTGGTGGTTGAAATATTTCGCAAACATTCACTTTAATTTTGAAAACATATTTTTATACTTGCCAGAAGCTGTAATCGTAGTCCTAGAGCGTACCCAGAAAATTAAGAAGAAGGAACGCTTGAATTAATAATTATAATAAGGCAGCATCAAGTTTTATATTCTCTTAGCTGAACTGACCAGGCGAAAGACCACCTATTGTGATAACATCTTTGTTTGGCTTTTATGTTGTCTCACTCGACTGGAAGATCCTGAAATAAGTTCAAATCAGACTCTAATTATGAAGTATTGGCTTGTTTGTGTCAAAAAGGGACTCTCGGAGATGTTTGGATCAGGTCAGTAACATTCACTTGTTTGAGGGTAAGGAATTTTAGTATCCCCTTGCCTCATTTTTCATTCTTTTATTTTCCCGATTATCTTAGTGGGGAAATAAAGGTGGAAAGTTCATGAGATACAGTCGGTTGAATTCACATTGAAAATTTTTATATATTATTTTTATATTTTATTCACCCGATATATGTTAAGCAAAATCGCTTCAACAGAGGCAGTCGCAAAAGCATCAACACTATCTTCGATAAAATTATAAAACTAAAATCTAGGTAGCAAGGTAATATGTATAGATATGGCAACACAACAATGTTCGTTTCCATAATTCAAAGTGAAAAATCTATCGACTTCAAATCAAGGCCAAATACCCTTTTCATTAGACATCCGCGGTAACATATTTTAAATATAATAAAAATATGTTTATTATTTTCATTCACATCAATAGTTTTATAATAAATCACTCTACTAACAAGGACTCCAGTCAGATAATTGGTTATGTTAAAAGTAGCACACACATTTGAAGAATTTTTCAGACATTTTAAAACTTAAAATTAGTAATAAAAATTATCGTTTATCATAAAAATGGTGAAGTACAACAAGGAAAATGATAATTGTAATTTTTATAGTAGATATCAATAGCTTAATAAGCATGAGGCACTTTTCATTCTTGTCGTTATGTTGTCAAGAATATTGCATAAAATAATCTTAATGGGATTTTAAACCGATCCCTTTATTCAATCTACGAGTGTAAATTGTTCTCATTTCACTTTTCATGTGAAGGTTAGCTCAGAATGGCAAACTACTAATCAGAACACTCCATTGGCGCAGAATTCTAACAGATTGCCTAAAGTATTATTACTTTTCTGCACTACTAGGCCAAAAAAAACAAACAGATATACTTCAATCAACATTTTAATCCACTAGGCCATGTACCAATTGGACAATCCAGTGTTGTAATTTTTGTGCCGTAAAATTTTAAGTGTTTATCTTTATGCTAGGTCTACTAAGAAGGTTGTCAAATGCCTAAAATGTGCACTGATTCTTCCAGTTTCTTTTTATTCTCCTGTGCTGTTATTTGTCAATTATTTTGATTTTATTCAAAAGGGGTTGATGAATATCTTTTTCTCTATAAATATACTCTTATTTCGACGTCTCTTCTCTTTGATGTTCCTTCATCCTCCTTAAAGAACAGCTTCATCCTCCTTAAAGAACACCCTTTTATTACTCGACCCAAATAGAAGAGATAGACTACACACAGTTCTTAGTAATATTTTCTTCCGAGGGGCATTACTTCCGTAGAGAACTGCTTTTGAATACCTAACTGATGGACCGCGGCTCCTTTGAATTTTTTATGGTAAACATAGAAGGATAGTTTGAATGATATTTGAATGTGTTTAGGTCGCAACTTTTTGTTGTAGGGCGATCCATTTCTTGACGCTGCATTGATGATGTGAATTAAAGTCCATATATTGTATAGTGAATGTTGGATTACAATATACGAATGTTTTGAGACTATAGTCCCTTCGTGATATTAGTACAACCGGGAGGCCAATAGATCTTCCGATTCCATTATAAATTATATGAAAGGTGTTATTGAGTGAACGTAGTCCAGCAGTGTTTTCACATCTCCGTGTTGAGTATATGAAGGTATCACCTCCATAACTAAGCTACATGGTTGGCTTTAGTAGTGATATTACTATAGCAATTTTCTTGGAGAAGTTCATATACATGTTACTGTTAGTGATAATATAATATTTTATAGCTTAAGCCTTCTTCTTGCCAGCATATGTTGGAATCCAAGTGGAAGTACGTTCTTTGCACATAGAAGGAATGTCAGTATCTGTCACATGTATTAGGGTATGCTCTCCTAGAGAGGGGTCAAATTCTAATGTATCGAATCACTATTGGAACCTTGGTGAATAGGCTCAACAACATTCACGCTCACTATCCAAGCACAAATGGACATCAAGATACTGTGGCGCCAGCTACTATTTCCTTCACATACTGTAAACATATTACTTTGATACACCAGAGCAGGTCTCTTCAAAGTTAATGATAAGATTGATCAAGATAAATGCTGAGAATTAAAGTAAATTCTTGAACAAAAAAGTTTTATGTTCTGCATATCACAACCATAAAACTTTAAGATAAAAAAATGCTGCTTTACATTCTTCAAAAGTGACTATTGCCCCACCTTGAAATAAAGGTCTTCGGCTTCTCCAGATATTAATTCAATAGAATAATTGTGGTTTACCATTACAAGAGATGTATATCAGTACGGAAAGCAATATTCAGGTAAAGATCTCTGGGAAGCAATACTGTTTCATGTAATATTCAAGTCGAAACAGAAGAAAAGCTAAAATAAATCAGTAGATGAAAGTATGATGAATGTATATATGTTATTATTTTTCACTTAATATGGGCTTCGGGACATATAAAATATGAATGATAAGATAGTTTTCAGATATATGGGATATTGTGTTAAATATGTTTCTGTGGTCGTTTAGAGATATGTTGCACTGAGTTTTGCATAATAAAACCAACCCAGAGAAGTTATTAAAAGTTTAAACATGGATAGATAATATAAACTGAAATGTACAGGATATATTGCACATATAGATATATTCTTAAAATTTTGCCAACATCTGCTGGTTAATACGATTTTTGCTGTGAAAAACATGAATTGCATAATAAAATCTGATATATTATTCGACAAATTTATCTATCTTTTTATTGAGCGTCTGTGATTTATTTAAGTAAATTCATATGCTTTTTAAAAATATATTTTATGTAGGCCCATACAATATTCCTTGTCATTATTACAATCCATTACTTGTGTCATACAAGGTAAGTAATTTTGAATATAAAATATTAAGATTTCTCCAACAACCAAGGTGTCTCCATATTTGACACTGGGGTCAAAATATTTCGCTAAATGACAGTGTATTCAAGAAAGAGAATCACTGGAAAGACATTTTTCTAAGAAAGAAGCAAAAATACTAGGTTTTTAAAAGAAAATGAAAATATATACGGTTCTGAAGTAATTGCAACTCGAGTAATTTGCTGCTAGTATTAAAAGCGATGAAAGTTCTGACTTAAGGTGCAAAGACAATGAGATCTTTCAGTTTTTATTATCCAATCGGTGACAGTTAAAAACCTATTTTGTTAAACTTTGTATCATTGTGACTAAAATATATGCACTCATTTGACATGCTGTTTAACATGAACATGTCATTGATTTTTATCACATTAGTATTTCACTTACTATTCTTAATTTACTTATTCGGACATATACAGATATTTATAAGTGCAGGAATGTTTAAAGAAATGGAATAAATCAAACTGTAATGTAACTCCTTATATAGAATATAAAATATGTACTGTGGAATATAAATCTATTTTACTTTTTCATAACAGGATCGGTTAACTGGGAGGAATGACGTGTAAACACATTTCAAAATGGTTGATATTTAACAGTTGATTAAATATTTACATTTGCAATAAAACACAGTAGCCGCAGACATAATTTAAAGATATATATATATATATATATATATATATATATATATATATATATATATATATATGTGTGTGTGTGTGTGTGTAATTAAAATAATAATTTTCCCTTGTCTGTCATATTTAACGAAAGTTGTTAAACAAGATGGTTACTGCCCAAATATACATTAATATATATGTATAGATAGATTCAACAATTGTTATTTTGGCAATTACAAAGAGAAAGATATTTTTAGTTCATTGCATTTATTTTAACAGGCCAGAATCTCTTTGCTTAATCAAATTGCTATACTACATATCAAATTATAAATTAGGGTAGTTTTTATTTTATCTTGTATTATACTGACTACTTAACCAGAAAATTTAAAAATCTATGAATATTCCCTACAATGTGACACCAAATATTTGTAAAAGAATGTTCGGTTTTCTATATCTATCTAGTACTAAATATCCATGCACAAATGTTAATAAGCAATGAAATGTAGGAAAAGTATAAGTTATAAAATCTAAATAAATAGGAAAAACTTAGAGGAGTAATTCTTGGGGCAAAATGACCTAACTTCTTTCAATCGCATCATTAAGTATTTTAAGATTTATATACTTATATACACATTTTCTTACTGGTGGCTAGTGAGCCATGCAATAAAAAATTCTTCAAATATAAAGCCTCCAGAACTTCTGAAGGAATCCTTTCTGGCATAGAAAGTTTTATCCCTCGATAAAAAATACCAACAAAAACTTAATAGCCAGCCTTACTAACAATTACTACTATCTCATTCACATGGTGCAGTAGGCTCATTTCTCCATTCAAATTTACCCGCAATCATTGCAAGAGAGCTCTAGACAATGCAAAGAGCAGATATGCAAAATCAATTCAAACCAAGGCTGAAAGCAAAATACTTGGTTTCCGTGAGTTTTCGAAATTCTCAATCAAAATTCCAAATAGCGACAAAGTTTCAGTGCCTACTATCATAAATGGTCCTGAAATTATCTCATCCTTGTCAGATAAGGTTAAGCTCTTCGCAGTTAATTTTGCCTCTAATTCCACGTTAGGCAATAAGAGCCATCCCTACCCACTTTCCCCCAATGGAGCACAAACTTCGTAATGTATTTATGCTAGCATGAGACGCCACATAAAAGATCTCCATTATAAGTAGGCTACCGGTTTGGATAAAATCTTGGCGGTTGTTCTAAAGAACATTAGTCAAGAGCTATCACCAATCTTGACTAAATTGTTTAACCGCTACCAGGAGTAGAAATGCTTCTTAAGTCTATGGAATGTGGCAGTTGTATGCCCTGTTTTCAAGAATGCGGTAATATCGACCCTTCAACCTCCTTAGACCCATCAAAATAGTTTCTGATTAAGAAAAAAGTTGTTCATCACCCCAACAAGAACAACCTCATAACCGGAAAACAGTATGGATTTCGACTTTCTGGATTAACCTTCTTTCTGTTTTATATTAACGATCTTCCATAGAAGATGCTCAAATCTCTAGTAATTATTTATGCATATGATACCATAGTGTATGAATGCATCCCCAAAATCTAAATGACCAAAGGCTGACAGCTGATCTCTCCTCTGACCTAGCGGCCTTGTAGGTCATGAATTATTTTCCTTTCTACAAGCCCTATCCCACAGACGAAACGCTGCTAGCCACTCGCTACTTTATCGCTAATTCCATGGTAAATGTTCTGATAAGCTACATTTCTTAGTTCCACCAGTCGTGATATTCATAGCTAATATTCGCCATGCCCCATGTAATACTGGAGCGAAATATCAGTCTCCATTTTATTCATATTCCGTTAGTTAGAAGGGATTGTCATTCGAATAGCTTCTTCCTAAGAACCGCTGTTTCATGGAAGCTTCCTCGACCTTATCTATTTAAATCGGGGAATCATGGGGAGGATGCTTCCCCGATTACTGCAATCTAGGGTTAAACGATATCTGTATTTCTTACCCCAATCTATTACATGAAACAACCTTAATCCGTAAATATCTAACTGGTGTGACTCATATTGGGTGAACAATTAATAAAAAATATAGTTGACTGATTACATGAGCAATAGAGTACTGATTTCAAAGACATTGCTATGATTTCTTTAACATTATGCTATAATTTCACTTTGTAATTGCTGCTATGTATGTCCTGCTTTCTGTATTTTCTGAATTTTCAACAATTATTTTCCTTTGACAGAAATAAAATTTCACCCAAGGAAAATAATATAATTGGAGATCAGCAGTTGTGATATTTTAAAATAAGATGTTTAAAATAAAATCGATTCGATGGAAGGGAACATGTATATAGTAACGAAATTACATCATCTCGTCGACATTTCGACATTGTTATTCTAAATAATACTTTAAGATTCATTTGTACTCGAAATTACCTAGTAATTTAATTATCTTATAACTGGGATTAATTATCAGCAATAAATCACATGATCTATAACGGTAAAAAATGCATTTATATCCGTATCATTTTTTGTTTTGGCGTTTATTTTGCCCCATTCTGAACTCTACCAGGAAGATTCATTTTGATTATTTACAGTTGACAACTGAAACAATCTAATTACTATGTTAATATAGAGCTAATCGTTTTTGTTTGTGACATTATTGTTTTCGACCTGAGAAACGCATTCAAAAACTGGAACTCTCTTCCAGTTGGCTGCATTCAAAGTGGCAATTCCTTTCAAGTGAATTGCAAAAGCAAAGGATAAGAACTCAACCACTTTCCTATTTTTTGTTCCGGATCAAGGTAAACTGTAAGTTTTGCATGAATAATTTTACATGAGTCTATTGTTAATAAGAAAAAGTTTATAATACATTTAAACACTCTATAACAGGAGAAGCAAAATATTTTCTTTGAAACAAATTGTATTTATACTACAAGGGATTAAAATATAAGTACTTAAAAAAAGTAACGTCATGGATATGCAAGAAATTTGTACTGCATTAATCTTCGCACTGTCTTGAAATGAGGCATTTGAAATATCAGATTGAAAGATTTCTGTTACCATTTAGCGTTAAACGAAATCTCGTTTGACTGATGTTGAGAGTCTTGAATTAGAAGTGTTTATAGGAGTAATAAAGATGGACTTTTACCTATGGAAAAGAAACTCACTATCAAAAATAATAAAATGGCAAAGAGCTTATATATATATATATATATATATATATATGAAGAAATATAAATTTAAGTTGTGCTATATTTATGGAATAAAGTACTCAATATCAAGGATAGAGCGTATTTATTTTCCTATAAAAGTAAACATTGAAATCAGCACTCAGACTGTTTCATGCTCATCGCAATCATCAGGCCACCATAATTTAAGGTATTTAAATAAATAATTTAATAAACTGATGATAGCAAATGGAAGATTTATTTTAGGATATTATGAGGAAATAAGGTACTCAGATAGGCAAGGAGCAAATGACCTACTTAAAATGTCTGTGCAAATGGATGGAGGAACAAAGACAAAGTGGGTCGTAAACCATAAAGTATTGATGAGAACAAAACATAAGGATATGATTGAGATTAATTTTAGTCTATGTCCCTTTATTTGCTCGACAGATCTCTTTTACAAGAGATTTAGAGAAATACATTTTGTTTGGAATATATTTAGTACATTGGGAATATATATTTATTGTTTAAATTAAAACAATTGTGGCACAAGGCCAAAAATGGAAATGGAGAAAGGCTGGTCAACACTTTTTATCCTAGACCTATTCATTCATTACAATTTGCTCATTCACCACAAAAACTCGTCCCTCACCATTCAATACTACATGTACCACTATACCACAAATTCACAGTGAACCTAAAATAATTCATGACATAAAATTTCAATATGTACAAACAGTTCAAATGTCTCTTTTTTCCGTTTTCTTTTAATATATAAAAATATATGCTCATAAAATGAGAGAAGAGGATATGAAAACAGGATGCGAAACTAAAGTATAACAAAACGTTCAAACTAAACATAACAGATGTTACTAAGACCCAACCACCCCACAAAAATAATAGGAGTAACCGTTGTATTTTGCCTGTCGACAGAATCAAGAAGCACGCTCACTAACGGATAGGGAAGGTTAAAAAAAATAAAAGACAAAGTGGGAAAAAACAATTGCTGACCCGGTCGAGAAGAAAAAGGGGATAAAAAACAAACTGGGGAGATTGGGAATCTCGGCGTGGATCATAGCAAAAGAGAGAGCCGGGAACAGGCCAGGGACAACATTTACTCGCATTAATTAGGTAAACAAAGAGTGTCTTAATAAATAGGGGAGAGTTCACAGGAAACCGACCAGTTGCGTCAAAGGTGACTTAAAAAAGAAAATCAAGGCTGGCCCTTCATTTGCAGCAAGCTCACCACTTTTCACTGAAATCTGTCGATATAAAATACTTTCTATCATTTCTAATCTTCATTTTGAGCTGATACCGAAAAGATCCGATGGGAATAGCGTCCGTATCGCAAGATTTCCTCCATTCACGACGTCCATATCACCATTCTTGCCACAGCTAGCAAAGTGAGAAACAGCATTCATCACTCCCAGAGAACGGGAGTGACACATTATAGCATACGTATGCAAGATCGGTGGACAGGAGATTTTGGGATTAATACGCGCCTTCAAGTTGCCAATATAATCTCAGAACGGGCGCACCTGATGACAATGGTTGAAGGCCTGCAAAGCCGTTTCCTCAGACCAAGGTCACACCGATGACAGTCGAGGAAATCCGCCCAGCACCCTCTGAGGGCTACCTCATTGTCTGTTCCGAATCACTCGCCAGGAAAGCGAAAACACAGGGTTGCATTGGGAATAAATCTCTAAAATTAATATTTCGCTTATCTTCGCACTTTTGTATACTCTTCGTCCGTGGTGCTATCTAAACTTTTCTAGATTTCGATAAGAATTCTTTTGAAATATCAGCAACTTATTTTCATCATGACATATCATTTCTATTAAATATGTTTTCATTCAATTGATAACCGTCAATAACATCTCTGTAGTAAATGAAAATGCCGTCTAAATATTTATTTTATTTGTGCGTCATTTGATTAATACAAAATGAACGCTAATAACTAGCATTTCTTTTAGAAAAATAATATCCATTGACTTCCAATACAATCCACTTTAATGTGAACCAAAATCTCTTTGTCTAAAAACAATAAAAATGGTTATGCAACTTAGATTCAGTTACAAGAAAAACTGTGCTAATTGATCTGGTTTCAAATGATCATTTTCAGCATTATGATCAATTACTAATATGCAATAATTCTTAAATTTTAAATAATTACCTCCTTGGCCACATAGTTTCTAGTTTTGTGTAAACATATATTTGCAAGCAATAATTTTATTTTCATTCCAGTTTTATAAGCAGGGCATGGTAAAATCATGAACATCAATTGATCACTTGATGCAAAATGGTAACAGGTTATTTGCAAGTGCACTGGGGATGTTAGAACTGTTATGTTAATACTTGCTGAGAATCTCAATACAAATGTCATAATCATATCAAAGAGATTTTTTAAAACTAAAACATGATTTTTCAGGGTTCGTCGTATGTGAAAGTTAGTGTTTCTTTTCATGTAGAATTGAAACCAACTAAACTGGATATTTTGACTGATTAGGAAGTTGAAAATAGTTTTTAAGATGAACTTATGGTAACAATTCTCATCAACTTGAGATGCTTAATGTTTGAGACAAAGAGAGAGAGAGAGAGAGAGAGAGAGAATGAAAGGGACGTAAATCTAACTGAATTGGTCACACTCATACACACGTTCGTGGTTTTAAATTTTGAAAATATTTTTATTAGATGACTTGGCAAACATTTTTCTTCGAAAGATGTTATCGTAACGGGAACGAAGGCAGAAATTGATATTTTATTGCTTTTAAAAGATAATGCAACAAAGAAATAGATAATTAAAGAGATTTGGATACATATCAATATACATATATATAATGATATATATATATTTCGAGTAATAATATGGCCAAATCATTTTGACTGATATTTTTTTGCAGAGAAATTGAAAATGATGCATTCTATGGCTTTTGGTTCTCAAATAAAATAATTTATATAAATTATTGGAAAATTGTCAAAATAAGTTATATAAAGAAAATATAAAAAAAAACTTATTTCTCTTAGTATATGATACACCTTCATCAAAATTAGTGCATTATAGATTTTAATAAATTGGTCTTGAAAACTTTTCATAACAGCAGGAGCATAAGGGACAAATAACTGAAGTGTATATAAAGCTGTTATTCTTGTTGATGTTGCTACTTTAAGTTCAGATATCAAGTTAGCAGGTTGCCGCCTTTTTTATAATAAAGCATTGTGGGCTGTTCCCATCATGATGGTTTCTTTTAACTGTTACTGAAGCGAAAGACAAGGAATAGAGGGAAAAGTTATTTGTATTTTTCGAAAGCAAATGAAATGAAAACATTTTCTTTGAATTGACATTCTGAAGAGTAGTTTAATGGAGATGTCAAATAAATGTAATTTAGAATTAATATAAAACGTGGCTAACACATCAGTGCCCTACTCCCCCTTCTCTGTTTTTTTTTAATCATAGAGGCCTATTAATATTAATGAATCAACTGTGTTAGAGGCATGAACCGTTGAAGGCACAGATCTTGAAAAGCTTGTATCAAGTATTATGAGCCCATGAAACTTTAGCTGATCAGCAAACACTGCGCGATAAACGAATGTAAAGCTGTTGCCAGACGGAAAAAAGAAATGATTTGAAGAATTAAAGCCTTTTTATTGGTCGACAAATTTGAGGATATGTAGTTAAATAATATTGAACTGTCTTCAATATCAAATTCCTCTATACTAATAATTAGAATTTTTTATCTTAATATCTATCTTGCCTACGCCGAATTCTAACTTTTGTCAGAACTAATACTATAATATATTGGTAAATGTTGGTAAATGTTACAATCATGTTACATGATTGACCAGAGAGGGAAATAAAAAGATTTATGAGAAAACTATTAATTTTTTAATGAGATTGTATATTAAATATTATCAGTTTATATTTGATTGGAAGAAACGTTTTTCATTCACTTCCAGACTCAAATTGATATCACTGAATTTCCAACATTTTTTATGAATCGGACTTCATACTGTACCAAATGTGAGGTTGGTTTTCATTTTGCTTTCGTCTTGTTTAATTTAACGGATGTAGTGCAACAAAGATAGATGATATACATCATGTTTAATTGTTATATCATTATATTTGTTTAGGTGTGCTTGAGCAATTTTCTATGGTATTGCCGATACCCCCCCCCAAAAAAAAATATATCACATTCAGTAGCAATGTGGGGCGCACTGAATAATACCTTTCATATATGTTCAGGTTATCACTGCGTTCACTTTTTGGTGCTTAAATGATTGCATCCAGATTGGCTACTTCAATTCGTCAGTTACATTGATGATGTTTGATGATAAACATTTTCCTATAATAATTTCTGCTATTCATTTCCTTTTAATTAGTTGATGTTATCAATTACAAAGCGATTAAAACATTAAAATGAACACATGTACTCCAGACCAGCTGTAATCTTCAGCTGAGCGCCGTCCTTCAGCAAAGTTTCGGCCCATTAAGCTCAGTACACGGTGGGGCCTGCAACAGCCGGATGATGTTACATTGCAACCGGTCTGTGTTGTTAGTTGGATGCGATTCGATACGAATTTCTGGATAATCCATGCACTGCCTTCCACCGCTTTTTCACCACAAGACTTTGTTACCTTATTCGGCTTTTGAATACCAGCACACTTGAGGAATCTCTTTAAGGAAACAGCAGGAAATCCTCTACAGCCAACATCAAACGGCACCAGCCCACTGTCAGCTCGCCAAGCAACAGTTGTTGCTTCTCGCTATGAATTAAAACTAGATCTGGCCTCAGTCCAGACGCAACAACCTCCACTGGCAGTGTAGCATCAACCAACACTCTCCACTTCCTTTAGAAATCCGATCTGGTCTTCTGCTTGTGTCAGTCACACATTACTTCAGGAAGGCAATCCTTCGCAGGTCCGTCGAGGGTGTGCTAGAACTTCCCGCAGCTGCTGCCACGACCTCCAGAACCAAGTTATGTCTGAAGGTGTACCAGCCGTTCTGTAGCGCCTTCGGGCAGGATGACAGCATGTAGCGCAGGTTTCCATAAGCACCACACAACCGACAGGCGGTGATGCTGCCTGTATGAGGAACCTCAAATGTCCTGCGCTGAGACGCCACCAATCAGACCAACTGATCTGAACACCCTCAATACCCTCCCAGTTGAACCATCGACCGTGTACTGAGCCGGTTGGGCAGTCGGCACCAAACGTCTCATGCGCTTATGGAAGCAAACATATATAAGCACATATGTTATCATTAATCATAAGCAGACCGTTATTCGTTTATCAAACTCAGGTTTGAAAGCATGAGCAGGACTTTTAAGATACAATATTGCTCTCTCCAGTTTTCTTTGTTCTTTGAAAAATGTGTACATAACATTATTTACATGCGGACTATTGTCCCCATAGTTTTTTTTTCTGTTATCACATTTCAACCATTGTGCCCTCCGGTCGTCATCAGGTGATTTCGATTTGGGTAACCTTTAGGAAATTTTGAACTAACCTATTTATTTAATCTACCGTGGTAGAATGTTCTCAAGATCTGGATAAATCATAAAATCAGAAATTTCAAAAAGATTAATGCTTGCCAAATACGGAAACTTGCAGACATAAAAGAACAAGGTAGGTGTGACAACAAAGCCCACCACAGTTCGGTAAGAGCAGCTGTCAATATGAGCAATCCTCATTGAGTGCTCTAATGAATCAGTGCTTCGGCACAGCGATCAGGTGTATCTCATACTTAGACATGATAGCCCCAGTTGAGGAGGGTTACGTTGAAGAAACCGAAAGTTCAAGCAGATGAGTTAAGATGAAGACAAGCCAACCAAATCAAACATCACAAGGGGAAGAAAGGTTGGCAAGACATCACACAGTGACACTAATATCATCATACTGCGAGTTTGTATAACAGAGGAGAACATAACCAAAAACTGTGTGTACTCCATTTCTTGCAGTTGTGACAAAGAATATAAAAGTGAAACTAACCTCCCTCTGAAAATAACGCTGGAGTATCATCGAAAGCTGTGGTGGAACAATGACATCAAGGATGGCTGATTCTTTATGGAGTAATACGCAAGAATTTGTTATTTTTGAAATGCTATAAAATTTTCCTTATGAACAAAGACGAAGTTAGTATGTTGCAATTACGTTGGCTTATAAAAAGGTTGTTTGAATAAATCCAAATATAAAAATATATAAAATGTATTTGTTTCCTTCAGTATCTGTCTAAATTTCTGAGATGAGGTATTATATACATTATTTACATTATTCGTTATTATTACACTATTGTCCTCATCTTTGTTGTCATATTTATCCCAACGCTCCGGCTGTTGTACGCTCCGGTCTTCTTCAAGTGGTTGGAATGTCGAACTGAACCCTTTATTTCGCTCGCTGGGGTACTAGTTTCACGTGCCATGTCTAATGGATGTCAGTTATCAGTTATCTCCTATTAATTCTCCTCTCCAAGTTCTCACACTCCCTGAGTCCTGTCACTGGTTCTAACTAACTCCTTTATCCACTGTTCCATGTGTCCTTGAGGACATCTGTGTATGAATTTCTGGGTATTATAAACCCAATGTCTTCAGCCTTCATATTTTTACCAGTGCTCATATTGCAATTTTCTGCTGTTATAATTGCATGTTTTTTTCACCAGAGCTCATATTGCAATTTTCTTAGTTATTATTGTTTTTCTCTGGCACTCCTTATTGCTGGTTCGCATATTGTATTCATTTCTATGCTTGGTCGGCCCATGAGATTTTTGTGGACTAGCATATGTGCTGATTCCTTAAGTTTATGAATTTTCCAATGATATTCTTTGTCTATGATTTCAACCTAATCTCACAGCAGGCGTTGATCTCCCTTTTCTCTCCATATGTGGTCAGCCACGCCTGATTTTTCCACTTCCCCTCGTGTGACAGCTTTCTGGTGTTCTTGAAGCCTTACCTTAAGGTTGCGGCCTGTCTCCGCTTTATATTTCTTTCCGCAGCTGCACGGGATGGCGTACACACAGTCTTTAGTCATGTTCTCCTCTATATGTGTGTGTCCGTGTGTGTGTGTGTGTGTGTGTGTGTGTGTGTGTGTGTGTGTGTGTGTGCGTGCGTGTGGGGGGTGTCTTACTCTGCAGAGATATCTGCGAAGTATCCTCCAGCTTTTGAAGTTTGTCCTGATGCTATATGGACCACAGATCCTTTGTATTTTCTCTGATAACCTCTTCACATAAGGCAGGCAGACTGTTTTCTGAGTGTTGTTGTCCTCATCTTGTTCCCGCCTATCCCAATTTATTGGGGCTGCTACCCTGTACCCAGGGTAGTTATTACGTTGTAGGGTACTACTTATACTGACCAATTCTTTATCTAATGTCTCTGGGTCGCCACTTATGACTTTTGTTCGGTGTTGTAAGCAACGGGGGGATCCCGTTCTTTACGCTGTATGGATGGTCGGTGTTGAAATTGAGGTACTGTTCGTTGAATGTCAGTTTACGGTATACGGATGTCTTAAACCCATGATCTGTTCGAGATATTAGAACATCCAGGAATGGTAGTGTGTTGTTACTCTCCTTCTCCGTCGTGAACTGTATCGAAGGTCTTATTGAGTTTACATGGTCCAGTAGAACCTGAACGTCTTCCTGGTGTGACCAGAGTATGAAGGTGTCATCTATGTACCGTAATCATAGAGTTGGCTTTAAAGATATGGATTCTAATGCCATTTCCACAAAGTATTCCATGCATATATTCGTCATTGCTGGTGATAATGCCGAGCAAATTGCTAAGCCCTCATCCTGTCGATATATGTGTGATCCCATTCCGAAGTATGTTGTTTGTGTACAGAAAGTCAACATCTCCATCAGATTATCTATTGGAATACTGGTCCGTTCTTCTAGGGATGAGTCAGAGGCCAATCTGTCTCTGATTACTGAGAGTGTCTCCTCCGAGGGTACCTTGGCGAACAAAGTCACCACGTCCAAACTCACCATCTGGTTGGATAGGATGAGGGCATGAAGTGGGTGGAGTTTCGGATATATGAAGAAATATAAATCGGAGACAGGCCGTTGTCTTAAGGTAAGGCTTCAAGAACACCAGAAAGCTGTAACACGATGGAAAGTGGAAAAATCAGGCGTGGCTGACCACATATGGAGAGAAAAGGGAGATCAACGCCCGCTGTGGGATCAGGTTGAAATCATTGACAAAAGAATATCATTGGAAAATTCATAAACTTAAGGAATCAGCACATATGCTAGTCCACAAAAATCTCATGGGCCGACCAAGCATAGAAATGAATACAATATGCAAACCAGTAATAAAAACAATAATAACAAAGAAAATTGCAATATGAGCTCCGGTGAAAAAAACATGCAATGATAACAGCAGAAAATTGCAATATGAGCACTGGTAAAAATATGATGGCTGAAGACATTAGGTTTATAATGCTCAGAAATTCATACACAGATGTCCTCAAGGACACATGGAACAGTGGATAAAGCAGTTAGTTAGATCCAGTAACAGGACCCAGAGAGTGTGAGTTAAATAACTGGTTAAGGCGGTGGAGAGCTTGGAGAGGGGAATTAACAGGAGATAACTGATAACTGACATCTACCACAGCGAGCAAAATAAAGTGTTCAGTTCTACATTCTAACCACCTGAAGAAGGCTGGAGCGTACAACGGCCGAAGCGTTGTGATAAATATGGCAAAAAAGATGAGGACACTAGCCCCAATAATGTAAATAGTGTATTTGTTTCCTGTTTGAAAGAAAGGAGTATTTTCTACTAGCATCAATGGTTGATGTTCGAGTCCACAGAACAAAAACTATTTGTAAACTGATTTTTAAAGTGGTTACTTCACTTCCTTTATGCTATTTACTGCAGTCTGTGTGAAATGAAACAAAGCTTAGTAAATATCTACATGTAAAAATGACTTTTCATGACTTGTCATCATGTTCTATAGAATTGGGTGGGAAGTCTCAAGTATTGACTTCCAAAATTATGGGAGAATAAAAATGGCAGAACATGATAAAAACATTTTCATACAAGGAGTGAAGGTTGTGTTTGTAATTAAAGTTGTGTTATAGCAGCAGTAACTACTTATGATTCAAAAGCACTTACATATCAGGGCATTATGATTAAACAACTTTAATTTGAATTTATTTTCTTAAAAAATGAATAAATATGTAAATATATGAAAACTAATTTTTAATCATTATAATTAATAAAAAACAGTTACAAATTTTTTTATGCTGAGCAAATTTACGAATAAGAGCAAATACTTAAAAGCATAACTACCGTGACTGAAAGTATTTGAATTAATTTTGTAAGTATCAAAATTAAAACTATATGGAAAGAAGTTTACTGAGATAAAGTTTAGCAACAAATGTTAACTAAAATTAAATTTTCGTTAACAGATCCACGTTTGATGATTTTCTTTTTTATTATAATAAAATTAGTATTAGACTTGACTTGAAAGGAAGAATAACAATTTTGGCATGAATAAGATTTCTTCCAAAAATGCACTTTGATTATAGTAGTAACAGATATTAAGAGCTAGAGCTACAGGATTTTTTTTTGGTTATTTTTATTTGTTTATTTTTATATCTTTTTTTGCAGTAAGCAACTTTGTCAATTAGTAAGCAATTTTGTTACAGTGTATGTAAGCAATAGGAGTATACCAGAGGAAAATTTTAAAAACAAAGACTGGTGGTCTAATTGTAATCAAATAACATTTTGATAGTATCGGCAGCGCTTTTAGGGCTAACGAGTGCTTACTTAGATAGAAAAATAACGGGTTGATTGTGCCATAGCCACCAGTAGTATCATTGTAAACGCAGTAAAAGTTTTTGTTGAAACTTCACGTTATGCTTCAATGACAACAACCTCAGGCGATTAACCGTTAGATGACCTGAATACAACAGATAAAAAAAATGCTTACCTGCCATGTCATGGTTGGGATACTCGACAGCATGGCACTTGTTCATCTTAAACTTTTCCCGTAACATTTTCACTGATACTGTGATTCCATTTCAGGCTAGTTTATTTTATCAGTTTATTCTCCCACATTTTTTAACTTAATTCACCCCACAGTAACCGTATGAAGAAGAAATTAGAGAGAGAAATCATCTAGGTCCAGGCCAGATTGAAGTGAGGCCTTTACCTGAAAAAGCCTACAACGTGTCGTAATTGCCTTGTCACCCGCTACCCATAGTTATTAAAGCTTAGTTTTAGTATAACGCCTCATGGCTAAGGCATAAAATCGCTTGGTCCCATAATAACTAAGTCTCGGATATTATCAAATTTATATACACAATCAGCAATACATGAACATAGATTACATAAAATATTGATCTCAGCGGGTATTTGCTTTCGATTAACATTTTTTCGGCCATCGGTTTGCTATTTCCTACTCAGGTTGACTCGTCTGGAGAAACATTTACACACACACACACACACACACACACACACATATATATATATATATATATATATATATATATATATATATACTCTCTCTCTATCTCTTAGATATATATTAGGTTGGTGCAAAAATAATGATGTAATAATGCCGTTTTTTGACGTATTTTTTAACATCAAAAAACGACATTATTACGTCATTATTTTTGCACCAACCTAATAGATAGATAGGGAACGAATGATAAACCGAGCGATTGATTGATTGATTTATTCGTTTTCTACGGCTTATCAACCCTTTGCGGGTTACTTAAAGACAGAAAATATTTTAGATTGTAAGATTTTTTATTTGTTGATAATAATGATTTAGTGATAAAAGTTTTACTAATTAGCCCATAGTTTTGGGGAGAAGAGGTGGATTCATACCTTTCCCAAGGGCATTTGCGTGTAAGTTAATATAACCAACTCAACTGGAATTGGAACTCGGCTCTCCGTTTAACAATATCGAGTTATTACGCCGCCTGCACACCCACGGTTGTAATACATAGTATTCTGAAGCCGTCACCCCTCTAGGTACTGACCAGCCTAGACGTTGCTTAACGTCGATGATCGTACGAGAACCAGCGTTTTAGCGTGATATGATCATAAACCTAAACTGAATGAACGAGCAAGCAAGAGATAGATAGATAGATAGAGAGAGAGAGAGAGAGAGAGAGAGAGAGAGAGAGAGTGTGTGTGTGTGTGTGAGAGAGAGAGATAGAGAGAGAGAGAGAGAGAGAGTGTGTGTGTGTGTGTGTGTGTGTGCATAATTCCAGCAATTTTTTAATGTCGAAACAAACACGTCATTGTCATTTATTCAGCATTATAATGTAAGCTTAATCTGGCTCAAGACCATAGTTGTGAGTCACTCAGAGAGCGCATCAAAATCTCTACTTATGAATGCGGTACTGAATTTGATTAACTATACGGAAAATTAAATATATCAATATATATGAGGTCAATATATTGACAACAATGACACTTAATCGTAAAATTGGTATTTTATCTGAGGGTTAGCATTGAGCATTAATATAGTCGATGAATATGCAACTTCTTCAGCCACCGCACGTATAGACTTATATATTTATATAGAGTTATTTCACTTTCTTTCTCCATACCTGAATCTTAGCAGGTTTTGTGTTTGTGTTTGCATGCATACGCGTGTGATTTTGTAACCTGATGATTCATTTTTAATTAGGTTGTTTCTTAAGAAGTCTTGTTAAATTATTTGGACAATTAAAACCTGAACAAAATACCAATATCACCCACGACATGGCTGATTGCTTTTGATAAAAACTGTAACCTTTAGGTCAGTGGGCAAAAGAAATAAAGTGGCTAAAATCCACTTTTCGTTCATCCTATGGGAATTAAGACCTGTGTTTTGTATCTGGGGTTTTCCTATTCACAACTTTTTGCAGTATTATTAGCAGGAAACAGAGGATATGAACTCATTTTAATGAAATCTCTTGTTACTCTGATACATTTAAGTATTCTTCCTGTAGACAGATTGTATTTCTGTTAAAGATCTTTCTCTTTCTTTCTTTGTGTAGGTGTAGCAGCACATACGTCGCTTTAGCAAAAGTCAAGTTATTATTTTCATATATCTGTATCATTATTATTTTGTTAATTGTTTTAGGGGTTCAAACCAAAGCAAATTTCAAGCAAACGTATGTTGTTCTTTATTTATTTTATTTGCTACTGCTCCTGTTAAAGTAGTTAATTAAAAATATTATTGTTGTTGCTATCATCACTAGTCCTTTTAATGAAATTAATTGTCAAAATTTTAATAGAAAAAGAAAAAGTTAACATTTAGTTAATAAAATTTAGAATTTATATGAAGGATAACGTATCACTGTTGTGAAATTTAATGATAAAAATTTTTTTTACACAAATCTAGATTTGTTTGATCTTGCCTTCTGTTTCGATTTTTTAAAAAACTTTGTTTCACTTAAGGATGCCTTTGTTTGAATTACAAAAGCGTCTCCTAGTAACAGTAACTGAAGCAAATTGCTGAAAGTTACAAGACAGGAAGAAGAAATGAAGCAGAATGCAATAATAATAATGATAATAATAATTGTAATAATGATGATGATAATATTATATAATTTGCATATACGTGCATGTATGTACATGTGTACTTGTATAAGTATATGTGTGTGTATGTATGTATGTATATATATACATGCGTATATATGTACATTGATTAAATCGAAAATTAAATTTTAGATTAATAATATTTTAATTTTAGAGACCTGTTATACCTGATATGCAATTGGTGCCTACTAGTTTTCTTAATTTTTGACGTAAATCTTTTACCTGATTCGGGCAGAGCATTGGACAGATATTAGACTCTTATGACAGATAATAGGAAGAAGAAAGAGAAACAAAGAGGAATGCAATAATAGTACTAGTGATAGTGGTGGTGATGATGGTGGTGTTGGTGATTGTGGTGATAGTGGCTTATCGGTTATTTTCAATGGTCTTTTGTTATTTATTTATTAGTAATTTATATACAATTTTTATTTTATAAGCCATACGATATAAACACTTATAATAAACTTTTCTTTAAATATTATTAGTCTCTATATATTAATTGTATTTATGAGTAAAATATATTCATGCAATAATAGGATTAAGGAGATTTGAATATAGTTTCATATTATTGTCCATAAGAGAAAAAAAGAGAAAAAGCCAATGAAAATTCCGTTGAAAATTGAAGTTATGTCGGAGTCTCGTGAAACACGTCGTGTCTCCTTGGCAAACAATAGCTTATAAATGAAAATTTTAACGTTGTTGTTAATAATAGCAATAGTGAAAAAAATAACAGGAGGAGGCATGGCCCCTTGAACGTGATGCTATAGTATGGATATGCTCTGGCAACCGGGGTCCAGTCCCCACATATGGATAAGTACGAACTAACTATAATACTGACACAACGAAAAATATTGCTAAACCGCATCGGTCGTCACGCGAGCCAACAAGGACCGTGATGCCCAGTGAGGAACCGGACTGGTATCAAAACTATGGAACAAACTCTATCCAACAAGAACAAGAGGATAGTCCTCACAGAGGCCCTCTATATTCATTAAAAGAAAATACCTCAAAAAGAACAATAAATAAATGGTCTAGGGAAGAGTATATTGATGTAATGATAGCATTCTACAGCTCTACGATTAATCCAATAACGACAACAACGACCAAAGCCGCCTATAATATCTGGCAAGAAAGTCACCCCTCAAAATGACTAAACATCGATGCCAACAAACTAGCCAATGTCAGACGTGACATCACCAGGAAGAAAGGAATACCTGACATAGAACTCAAAAGCACCCGAGAAAACATCAAAAATAGATTAAATATTAATATCGAAGGGCTAGATGCCAACAACTCAGAGGAGACACATGCAGAGGAAAAAATAAGAACCAGTTGTAATAATTCCTCTGAGGTATACAAGCAAATAGAGGAAGATAATGACGAATATGAGAGAGAAACGGAGATGACAAAAACATCCGATGTATATGGGAGAATGTGAAGAATTTCTTTACATTCTCCCAGATATATCGGATGTTTTTCGAGGAAAGGCCAACAATTCCAAAGTAAGAAAGAACCATCAAGTGAAAGAATCCATCAATCTCGCTATCTAAGCAATTAGAAAAATAAGCGGCAAAATGAACCTGATAGAAATTAATCATCTTATATACGCGGCCTCGGCAACGACTGCAGAAACAATAGGTGAAAAATTAAAAACACAAGGTAAACGAAAAAGAAAAATGCCATTCTGGAAAGAAAAATAGAAACCAAAATAAACTACGAAGACAATTGTCACTTCTAAGTGAAGTAGACGAGAGCTTAAAAATGAAAGAAAGGAAAAGGTGACAACTGAAACAAAGCCTTCACATAAAGAATAAGACTGAGGTACCAAAAGTTAAAGAGAAGCTGAAACAACAAATGCAAGCGAAGGCACAGAGGATCAGGCGTTATGAAAAAAATCAGACAGATTTTTCTGGCAAAACAAGATCTTCATAGAAGATACCAAAATACTATATCGAGAACTGGGAAATAAAATAGAAATAAATGATCCACCTAATATCCAGGAAGTCGAGGAGTTCTGGTGTAAGATGTGGGAAAACTTCAAAATGCACACTGAAAGAGCCACATGGATCAAACAACAATAGGAGCAACATATATAGTGTCAAAAATGGACGACACAACCGCTGCCATCTGCAAAACCAAAAATTGGAAAGCACCAGGAATAGACTGAATAAGAAATTTTTGGATAAACCCCCATCTAACACCCACCAAGACTTCGCACCGGCATACAATGATATAATTATAAACCCAGAAAATACCCCAAATGGCTAAGGTGTGAAGTAACATACCTACTCCCTAAAACAGAAGAGATGCAGAACCCGAAGAACTATAGGCCCATTACCTGCCTACCAACAATGTACACGGTAGGACATACAACTTCCTTGATAAAAACAATTTACTCCCAGCAGAACAGAAGAGATGTAAAAGAGGGAGTTATGTATGCAAGGACCAACTAATTATCAATAAAATAATATTGGAAGAGGTGAAAACAAGGAAAAGAAACTTATCGATAGCATGGATCGACTACAGAAAGGCTTTCGACAGTGTACCACACTCATGGATGGAGAAGAGCCTAAAAGTATACAGAGTATGCCACACAACGGTCAAATTCATAAAAAAACATGAGCATGAAAAACCGGTCTCGATGTTAATGACCCATTTGTATGGTTTAGGTTTAGACCTAAACCATACAAACGGGTCATTAAAATTGAGACCAATCAGCATCAAAAGTGAGATCTTCCAGGGAGATTCATTGTCACCACTACTCTTCTGCCTTGAATTAGCGCCATTCAGCTGTCTACTGAATAACAGTAGCTACGGATACAAGTCTCAGAATGGTAAACTGAATCACCTATTTTATATTGATGATCTTAAAATGTTTGCCAAGGGTGACAACCAGCAGAAAAACCTACTCATCATTGTGAAAACCTTCAGCGAAGATATTAGAATGGAGTTCGGAATCGACAAATGTAACAAAGCCACATTCAAAGGCGTTAAACTAACGAAAACTACAGATTTAGACCTTGATATCAACAACATGATTACGGAACTACACAAAGATGGTTCATCCAAATACTTAGAAATTAATGAAGGAGACGGAATACAACATTCAATTATGAAAAAAAGATCCGAAGTTATAGGTGTGTGCAATTGATACTAGAAAGCGAATTTAATTGTGCCAATAAAATGATACACCTTAGCTATCTATACCTTAACTTCAACATTATTTAATGAAAGATGAATGACATTAAAAGATTGGACAGAAAAAGCCTTACTTAAATGAGGATGCGCATGCCAAGAGTTTAGGAGATCGAGGTTTAATCCAACTTGAACTAACTCTAAAAACCGCAACAATCAGATTGGAAGCATACCTCACAAAAACCAATGCCCCTCACCTACAAATAGTAAAACACCAAATCCACTTCATCAACAAAGAAGCTGCATTTTTCAAGAAACTACTTACTATACCTGAAACCATACCAACAAAAAACGAAGCGAATACAATCTATGCCAAACGAGTAAAACAGAAAACAAAACATGGTCAAATGAAATGAAAAAAAAAACAAACTAGAAGGACATGGCGTTGCATGGCAAATACCTAAAAAGAACGAAAGAAGCAGATGTGGACCATCAGTGGTCGAGGAGCACCGGGTGGAAAGCTGAGACAGACGGCCTAATTATTGCACTTCAGGGCCAAAGCATCGCAACCAGATCCTATCACTGTCTCATAATCAAAGATGGAACTAACTAGAAATGTATGTTATCACAGGATGTCCGGAACTAGCAAAAAACGAATATATCCACAGACGTAACAAGGTGGCAACATATGTGCGTTGGAAGATATGCAAGAAGCACAAAATCGAAACCATTGAGTGATGGTATGAGCACTAACCAGACACAGTTAGCCAAAATAACGATGTAACTATCCTCTGGGACATGCCAGTTCAAACTAACAAGGAAATAAAAGCCAACAGACCTGATATTATCATAAAAGACAAGAAATTTAGGAAGCGTATACTTATTGACATAGCAGTACCATCTGAGGGAAACACTTCCATGAAAATTATCGAGAAATTGTCCAAATACAAGGACCTGAAGGTCGAGATTAACAGGATGTGGGGAATGAAGACTGAGATTGTAGTACCAATAGTAATCGGAGCTCTGGGCCCCGTGAGAAAAGGAATGGACAATTTTACTAACAGTGTCCCAGGTAATATGATGTTCATGTTGCCCAGAAAATCGCCCTATTAGGAACATCCTATATACTAAGAAAAGTACTATCAATTTAATGATAATTCTCCTATAGGGCCAAAGAACCATAGTTTGAATCCAGCTCTATAGGATACAGAGCAAGAAACATAACATACACAAATAATAATAATAATAATAATAATAATAATAATAATAATAATAATAATGTTTACTATTTTTTTAGATAATAAGAATAAATGAAACATCACTGAAAATTGGAAAAATAAATAATACGTATTGATTATTTTTTTTAAAAAGAAAGCACTGATATTATTTATCGGAGTATATTTTTAAAAATACATGATTATTGATAACTTATTATTTCTTTGCATAAAATTATATATATATATATATAAACTTCATTCGTTTATTCATTTGTTCGTCCATATGTATATATTCAGTCATTTATTCACTGAACTCGTCGAAAATTCTTAGTGTTATCTACAACTAATAACGTAGTCTTTCTAAGAAAAATATCGTTGTTTTCTCAGGAGAAAATTTCTTTCGAAATATCTACGTAGTATTTCGAAGGAATATATGAATAATAATGCATATAAGAAAATTAATCAGGATCAGTAAAAGAGAAACGGAAATAATAATAATAATAATAATAATAATAATAATAATAAGAAGAAGAAGAAGAAGAAGAAGAAGAAGAAGAAGAAGAAAATTCATATTTACGTTGAAATAATAGCAAAAATAACAAAATCTCATATTTACGTCTTTAAGGAAAGAAAAAAAAAAATTAAATTTTCATTCTCGTTGTAATTCCAAACGCGTTACTACTACTACTGCTACTACTACTACTACTACTACTACTACTATTATTATTATAACAAGAATTTTCAAAAGAAATCAGCTCTAAAACTGGGCTGTTGGAACGTCCGGCCTATGCTGACCGGCCTCTTTGAAGACCCCCAGGACATTAGCGACTCCAGAAAAACTGCTATCATCAACGGCGAGCTCAAGAGGCTTCATGTGGACATTGCCACTCTACAGGAAACACATCTGGCTGACTCTGGATCACTGAAGGAGAAAGACTACACATTCTTCTGGCAGGGGAAGAGCTCCGACGAACCACGCAAATGTTTGAATAGGTTCGCAGTGAGGAACAGCCTGCTGAATACGGTAGAACCAGGCAGCAACGGATCCAAAACACTCCTCACTCTGCGCCTCAACACCACCGCAGGCCCAGGTCACCCTCGTCAGCGTGTACGCATCGACACTCTCGGACATACCGGACCCCAAAGACGAGTTTTACGACAAACTGACAACCACCATCAGCAGTATCCTCATCAAGGTACAACCCAAGATGTTTCACTGCGGCAAGAAGCAGGGGAATCCTCGCATTGATGTCAGCAATGATGAGCCAGCCAGACCTTATGCAACCTTGTGCAACCTTGTGCAACCTTGTGCCAAGAGGTTTAAGAACGAGCGGGCAACCTCACATACCGGAGACTTTGCTACGGAGAAGTGATCGACCTTGGGGTACATCATGCACCACATCCCCTTGGCCACCTTTGGGAGAAAGACCTCAAAGCCATATGACTTGTTTGAGGCAAAGTCCGCCGAGATGACTCCTGTCAGAGAAGGTCTCTTCAGAATCCTTCCCAAGATTGGCTGCCCACCCAAGCTGCAGAGATTGATTGAGTCCTTCCACAGCGACATGCAAGGGACCGTGCAGTTCAATGACAGCACCCCTGAGCTCTTCAACATCTGTAGTGAGGTCAAACAGGGCTGCGTCCTCGCTCCCACTCTCTTCGGGATCTTCTTCGCTCTGTTTCTGAAGCATGCATTCAGCACATCAAGAGATCAAATGGCGGGCTGTTCAATCTCGCCTGTTTCAGAGCCAGAACCAAAGTACGTGAAGCCCTTGTCAGAGACCTCATTTTTGCCGACGATGTGGCGATAGCGACTCACACCCAATGTGAACTTCAGTCACTGATGAACCGTTTCTCCCATGCCTGCAGGGACTTCGGGCTGACCATCAGCCTCAAAAAGACAATCGTCCTGAGACAAAGTACCGAAACATCACTTTGACGACTATGAGCTCGACACGGTTCATCAGTTCACGTACGTTGGCTCCACTATCACTAATAATCTCTACTTAGATGCAGAGATTGACAAGAGAATCGGGAAAGCAGCCACAACCCTTGCGTGCCTCACAACACGTGTGTGAACCAATCCCAAGTTGACGGTGAAGACCAAGATGGCAGTGTATAACGCCTGCGTCATCAGCACACTGCTATATGGCAGCGAGCCTTGGACCACGTACGCCAGGCAAGAAAGGCATCTGAATACCTTTCACTTGAGAAGCATCCGTCGCATCCTGGGAATAGCATGGCAGGACATTTGCCCAACACTGAGGTCCTGTCTCGAGCAGATCTGCCCAGCATGTTCATACAACTCAGACAGCGCAAACTCCAGGGGTTTGGCCACGTCCACCGCATTCCAGACGGCCGCATACCCAAAGACCTCCTGTATGGATAGGTGGCCTATGAAAGGAGACGTACCGAGCGGCCATAGTTGTGGTATTGCGATATAGGGTTGAGGCTGGTCTTAACTATCTATCTTATACCTAGCTAATTGGATTCACGACCCATTCACTCGTTACAATTTCCTCATTCACCATAAAAAACTCATCCGTCGTCAATCAATCCTCCATAGACCATAATACAACATCTTCTCGGGGGGCTAAAAAACATCCCAATGAGATGTTAAATATTATTTACAATATATATATATATATATATATATATATATATATATATATATATATATATATATATATAAATCGTTTAAATGGTCACGAAAGGGGAGGGGTGATCACCAAAACAAACTAAATATCAAAACAAAGCAAAAATAAACGTAATTGATGTTAGTAGGACCCGTCCAACCCTTCAAAAAAGGGAAGCCCTTGGACAAAATCAAGAGTCTCTCTCACTAAGGGAGAGGGAAAAGAAAAAATATAGACGGGCATGGGGAATCAATAAAGCTGATCCAGTCGAGATGAAAGGAGGTCAAAACAAAGTGGGGAGGTTCGGAATCTCAACTTGGATCATAACCAAAGATGTAGCCGGGAGCAGGCCAGTTTCACTTACATTAACTAGGTACACAAAGTGTGAGTAAGTGTTGTTCCCGGCCTGCTCCGGGATACATCTTTGGTTATGATCCAAGTTGAGATTCCCTACCTCCCCAGTTTGTTTTTTAGTCTCTTTCATCTTGACTGGGTCAGCTTTATTTATTCCCCATGTCCGTATATATTTTCTTTTCTCCCTTTCCCTACGCTTTTCAAAAAACATTTGCACCAATTTCTTCTAGAACCAGGCACCTCCGTTTTGATGATAAGAGACAGTAAACACTCTCCGAGATTGGTTGTACCATACAAACTACGATCCAGATACCTCTACCAGGCACACGAGGGCAACAACCACTCAGGTGTTACCCGTATGCGAGAACTCCTTTCCAGCTACTGGTGGGAATTCAAAAACCGCGACATCAAGGCCTATGTCGATTCTTGCGACACGTGTGCTAAGTGCAAGGGCAACTACGGTAGACGTACCCACTGGCCCATTGGAAAAGAGACCATTCGATCTCGTCTTTATAGACTTTGTCACAATGCCCAACTCAAAGGGAAAACGCTACATCCTAACCATCTTGGATAGCTTCAGCCGACACTTTACAGCCATACCATGCGCGAGAGACCGTGCTATCGACGCCGCCCGCGGATTGTACCAGTTCTTCCTTCGACATAGAGAGATTCCACGCATAGTATCCTCTGATCGAGGCACACACCTCACTGGAGAAGTCTATCGACAATTCTGTAACCAGATGTCAATCACGCAAGAACTTCACTGTCCTTGGCGACGGCAAAGCTGAAGAAATATCGAGAGACAACATCGCACGATGAAGAACGCACTTTATATGTTATGCGAAGACAGGAACTGTGAATGGACAGACGTTCTAGAATCTGTTGTTTCGTCCATGAATGCCACGACCAACAGCGCCACCGGTGTCTCCCCGCACTATGCTATTACTGGCCGTTATCCCAACATCGGCCTACCCACACTACACAGAAAAGAAATCGCAAGTGACGATCCTGGAGCATATAGAATGCCAATTAATGCCCTGCTAAAGCAGGTTCACCACCACGTCACCCTGACCAACGATGAAGGTGACCACAAACTTGAGACTAACTTAAATCGCCTCACATACAAGGACCCAATACAAGCAGGCGACAAGGTTTTACTTCACCGGCCACACTCAACTGTTGCCCAATCCTCTCATCTGCTCTGGATAGGAAATTACACCATTATAAAAACGAACAATATGATGTGTCAGGTGCAAAACGATAATGGTGATACAATCTGGATTCAACGTGCACATATCCGACGACTGGCTCCACGCCCAACACATCTTTCTAATACAATCCCTCTGCCTCCACCATGTAACAGTCACCAGGATCATTCTCCTCCACATCCCTCTGGGACACATAATTCAGCAAATAACTCCATACCAAAACAAATGCCAATAAGAAGAACACGAGGACAACTTCCTACACGCTTCAGAGACTTTATCATGAATTAATCACCCAAATATACACGAATAACGCTCACTGTAAATCAGACCGAGACCTGGGGGAGCATTGTTATAAAATAAAATAAGACATATCTTGACTGATTTACAGGCAAATAAACTAACATACTCAAGAGCGAGAGTCGGATGTGAACGGGACAAGGCCCCGTCACAAAATGACCATTATCTTCGTTTACGCATGTTCCCGACGCACGAGTTCCGGTCGAAAAATAAAATAATATTTTAAAGTGTTTCTATTTTTCGACCAATAAAAACGTTTCCCTCCTAATTATACTCGCGTCAAATTTCGAGCCTGTTAAGCCATAAAAAACGCCATAAAAGGGGTCACACGGAAGTACAACGGCAGTCAACAGGAGGCCAGGGATGAGACCTGTCACGGTCAGACTGAGCGGTCAGCAGCAGCCAGCAGCCAGCAGCAGTAGTGCCACGCCAACCAGCGAGAACTACTATGAGAGATCAACCCAGATCTTCATCCGGCCTATGAACTATACCACAAGGTAGCTGTCCCAAAACCACACGTTCCTATTGAAATAAATCACGTAAATCTATTTCTACTGTTGTCGCATTTCCTTCTTGCAACCATACGCTTGTCTATAACACTGGTGTCAGAAGCGTACAGCAAGAGAAATATGGACGACTACACGAGCTTCACCCGAGCTGAACTATTTACTCTCATCAAGGAACAGAAAACACTACTATTCAACTTGAAAACGGGACCAACACAGCCTCCCGAAGCCACGATATGAGAAATTCTTTCTTGCAATCATACGCTTGTCTATAACATTATGTACCTCACCACAGATTTAAAAGATTTTTAAGATTTTAGACATTTTAATGTCCGAAGAAAAACCTTGACATTGAAATATTGTGTTGCAAGCTTTTTGGCGTCAAGTTGGTTAGCATTGACGTGCTTAACTCTAAGTTTTTCCCATTGTTTTAATCTATTTCATGTCATTTATTTTTCGAGTAAGATTCCTCAGTTTCTTGTTAATGATTAATATATATTTTACGTAAGTTTTCCACATCGTATATAATCATTTTAAATGCTAGTAATGACGAGAAATTGTTATCTAACGCTTCTTTTAGATTAGAGTTGTTTATTCTTAATAGAGTTAACGTTTCACTAGCACTATTACCAAATCTTAACACACAACTTGATGTTAATTAGCTACTCCAGATTCCTTTCGCTCATTTATCGCCAACAGTACAACATGAATAAGCAACTTGATTTACTGCTCGACGACAAATGATTCATCTTGTCTGTGTTCAACAAAACAAAAGTTGGAATATTTTCTGACGTCCTCGAGTACAAATGTTTACTTGACTCATTACCAGAGTGATATGCTACGGTCATTCTGGGAACTAAATTGACACACCTCGAATCTGCTTGTTATCATCAGTTTCTTTGTTCCTATTCTCCTTAAAAAGATTTTTCATTCGTCACATGACCCACTTGATGATCTATATACACACAGCTAAGTTGTACCAAATGAATTCTATTTCTGTGCTTGCAAGCATCATTTTTTAATTTAAACTATTTTTCATAGGATCGGTTAATACGCTTAAAAGTAAACTGTAAATAATATGTATTCGGACGCATGGATTATAGATAAAAGCAGAGTTTAGGTATTAGTGCTGAGTAGCGTGGTTTTAAACATTACACAAAAATAATTTTGTATAAAATATTTAATTTATGTTTAGTGCTGATTAGGTTATTTTCTTATTTTACAGTTATATCGCAAACTGTTTTCCTCTTTATATTAATTTTTTCTGTAATCTGAACTAAATTTAAATTTATTACATGCTTTGAGAATAATACCACATTTACTTTCGAAATTTAATCTGTAGTATTACATAACACTAAGAGAAACACGCTTCAGTAAATATTTAGATAAATCAGATAAAATTATCATTGTATTAGTTTTAGTAATTTATTACTTAAAAAACACTTTAGAGATGAACTTTGATCTAGCATGAAAGTATATATTGATTTCTACATTATATACCGACATTTGTAACAAGTATCTTTCACATTAAACATTTTAATTAGCTATATTACAGAAAAACTTGAAAATCGGGAACAGAACAATTTAATAAAGAATAAATAAAGAATAAGTACCAAATATGTCAAGTGATTTATTCTATTTTTTACTTTTCGAAATTTATTCTATCCTTTTTACGTTCGAAATTTTGATTAAAAATATAGTTGCGTTAGCGGGGATCAAAGATTAGTATAAAAAATTTCAGCAATTTTTGTGGTGAAAAACACACTTATTTAGAGAGTTTTTAGAAAATCTCGGTAAAAACATTTTTTTTATAATTCTGTAACAATCTAGTTATTTAATTTTATGAACATTTGAGAAACTAATTTTTGTATCGCTTCGGCTTAACGTTTATTAGTTACACGTAGAACTCCCTTTCATTATTTAATTAGAGAAGCTTTTCATTGCCTATATGAATAAGATATATTATAGTCACAGTTGTCTTAGGAAAAAGTTTTTTGATGAATAATGAATTTTTACAAGAATTCTTTTAATTTTTTTAGAAATTTTAATTAGAATAATTTATAGTTTTAAATCTTTTACAATTCTGCAATAATTTGTACCCGTTAGGTGATATTGTTATTAAGTAAAAACTATATTTACTAATTATAAATGAAAACGCTTACAACAATTCATTGACCTCAATATTTTGTGTGTGTGTTTGTGTGTGTGTGTGGGGGGGGGTATAAACGCGCCAATTTTTGTAACTACCGATGTCCATACACAACATTATCAGAAAATAAGATCGATAACAATAGTAAATCTAAAGGCAAAATACCTAAAATTCAATAAAACATTAGATTATGCATATTTTCATACATCGTTAAGATTACTGGGTAATAAAATTATATAAAAAAGGGTGCTCACGTTATATTCCTCAAGTCATTCTTACAGATATGTCCCCCGTAGAAAAAAAATTAGATAAACCACCGGCTGTCAGTCAACCTGTCAATACCTTAAAAATACAGCTACATTCGTGTTAAAAAATGTATTTCTGCGATGTAAGTAATATTTGTCTCAAATCAGATTAATTAACCTTTAAATGACCTAATATTCCACAAATAAAGTTTCTGAAAAGTATATTTTATTTTTGAAAGATTTTTTGTAAAGAGAATTACATTGTGGTGACAGATCGCTAAAATGGCGCTAAAATCAGAAATTTTTATCGATTTAAAAAGAAAACTCGTTATGTCCATGTCTATTCGCATGCAAGTAGTCTGTCCCAACTAAAGATTGCAAATGACTGATATATTTTTCCACGTAGGTTAGGCTTTATATTTATATATGCGAATGAATTGCAATTTATTCTCTCACAAGACATATTTCTGGTAACCATGAATTTGACAAATACCACTTTTTGCTATTTTGTAATTCGCGCTTCTAATGGTGTTGATGTAATTGTTAAATAAATAAAGTCCGAAAATTGACTTATTTTCAGAATCTGTGCTTTGTCTGTTGGTTTTGTAAATTACGTAAAGATTGCCACAAGAAAGATATAACTTCTAAAGAGAAACATCCTACAGTACAGAAGTACAGTGTTGGAAATTGCAAGACAATTGAACAAAGATTAGAAAGAAACAATTATAAGATACGAACAAGATACAAACTGGCCTGAAGAAAATATCACAAAATGGGATTTAAAAAAATTAAAAGGGTAACCAGAAAGAAAAAAGAATTGACAACTAAGAAAATATTTCAAGAATTTGGTGTAGCGAATGGAAAGAGAGGGAGAAAGTTACAATGTATTAAGAATATTGGAAAGACAATTGATCTACCGCCTCTAAGTAAACATTCAAAAAAATAAATGTGTAACTTGTGGGTGACAAATTATATGAAATCAATTTCTCAATAATAAGTTTTAGTTATGAGTGCAGACATTGAATGAACTTCCATGAATTTCATGGAAATAGTCAACTAACGTGAAAGAATGTGGAGCCTACAAACTTGATGATGGTAATCAAGATAAATGCAGAGAATTATTATTGTAAATTCTTGCATTAAAAGTTTTTTCTTTAATAGTTAAGGTTACAAACAAGAAGCTTTAAGATGAATATATGACAATGCACAACAGTGCTCCTTCACAATTTGTTCACCTTACTAAAAATGACACGAAATTTATAGAATCCCTGAGCTTACGTGGAAGGCCTGTCGAACGTCTTTGAGATATCTAGAGTCACAGCCCAAGCTTCGCCATTCTTATCTAAAGCTTAATAGACAAATTCAGTGAAAGCTGTTAACATGCCGGCGATAGACCTGGCGAAACGGACAACATATTGTTTGTCCGAAAGGAGATCCTGTGAAGTAAGTTGTTTAACCAATTCATTAGAGCCTTGAGTACTTTGCCGAAAAGAAGTAAGGGCGATAATTTGAGGAGTATGAGGGTTCCTCGAAGTTCTTAAACAATAAAACGGCTGCAATTGTTATAATTGAAACAAGAAAAGTTAAGAAAATCAATGGTGACAAAAAACGAAGGTTATAAAATGTTATGTAGCCCATGTTCACATTTAAAATATAAGATAATTTATTCAGGTATATTGGATATTGTGTTAATCAAATATATATTTTTTGAATTTATTTATGAATTTATAATGCTTTTGGTTTGCATAATAAAATCTGACATCCACTGTAAAGTGATAAGCTGTAGATTCCTGACCATAGTTTCACTCTCAGCATATCACAATTGAGTTACTTGGCACACATAACAACAAAACAATTTGTAATAGATGAGGTTGCTATTTATGATTTTATTCGAGGAGGAGAAATTGTGAAGTGTTTCTGAAACAGAGATTTGTAAGGAAGGTTAAAAATACTAGCAGTAACAATAGAAGTAGCAATTGTGATAATATCTATTTGGAGGGAAAACAATGCTGTGTCTGGGTTCATTGGTTTTTTTCTTGTGTGTGTTCAAATTCTTCTACAAAATAAATTACATTTTATTTTGATAGATGCTGTATTGTTTCATTTCGTTTGCAAACTTCAGGACTGTCGGTCTCATGAAATTTTGTTCCCAAATGGGACTTAAATTCTACTGTCTGGATCTTACTCTACACATTTTCTCTACCATTTGACACTCACTTGTAGACTTCTTTGATGGTTCCACAAATTTTTCATGATGTGTGAATCGACAGTGGGAATTGAAGTCTAACTGAATTTTTCGACCAAATGTGGTAGGTGAAATGATTGTGATCTTCTTTTCTTCAGCTGAGATAAGTGGAAGTGCATCATAACGAAATTTCCCTTTTTTTTGCTTGTCTCCATTTTGTGGTTTACTTTTGGTTTAATGTTTTCTTGATTTTATTCCTTTTTCCCTTTTGTTCATGTTCACATTGCTCTTTATCATTTTGTATTTTCCTCCCTCCAAATGCTATTTTTTGGGTCAGGAATAAGGCTTTTTATAACCTTCACAACATAAAAGTTGGCCATTTAAGAAAAAGAGTAAAAAGAAATACAACAGGAGAGTCCACCATATATATATATATATATATATATATATATATATATATATGGAATGTGTGTATTTTTGTGTGTGTATGTGTGCTTCCAGTAATGTAGAAATGTAATGTAGAAATAGAAATAAGTAGACTTACTGGGATCTTCTTGAAAAGTTGTTGGTAAATTTATTAAATAAATCTGAGAAGTGCTTCTTACTTTCCTAAATAGATCCCTTGGCAGAAGTAATTATGTGTCTTATCAATGTTACACATTAATGCCAAGGTTCTATGGAAGTAAACTTATTTGGTAAGAATTTAATCACATGCAAGTGTGAACATTGTTATACTCTGATTCAAACTAGATCTCTTTCTGATTGACTTTACATTAAACTCTGTCAGTTGTATGTGAATGCTAAGAAAGTAAAACTAAAAATAAAAGCATCTCCAAGCATCACATCAAGCTCACAAAAAATCCCCTCAAAAATGATGCTGCTAAAAAAATGATGACAAAATATGCGGAGGCAATTTATGTTCACTTGGTACTAATACCCTTAGCAATTATAAGAATTCATCACATCTCTCCGCAGACCTAGATATCAGTAAAATAACAAAGTAAACTTGATTTTTCTCCTTTGATTGGCCACCAGTGTAGGAGAAAGACAATTCTTATTTTAGAATCACAAGTGGAATCCACTCTTTCTTTTAATTATAACTAGAAATGGGAAAATTAGGTAAGGCTGACAATCCCACTCTACAAAAAACTATATGCAAAGGGAAGAGCTGGTTAGATTATCCAAAATCCATAGTATAAATGCATTACAGTGTAAGCAATAGGCAGACATAAAGCAAAGTTGGTTTAGTCAAGTACAAAAGTTGATTTTATACTTTGTATGAGATCAAATTTATGATGTATTTTTTGGATGCATATTCAGAAATTACTGCAATATTTCATAGAAAAACAGATAAATAGGTATAGAATCAAATGTAAAATGAACTTTTGAAAAAAAGGATTTAAAATGTTTACACTAAAACATTGAAATTTATGTTATTTGTGAAGTTTTGTAAGAAGGTTTAAAATATATTAAAAATATATTTTTTCATATAAAACCAACAAATACTTCCTTTATAAACATTGAAAAATGTCCAACAAATATGTTTCTTCTTTTAATAGTGCAATAACATGATTTCTTATTTATTATAATATTTCTCATGATGTAAACTATATAAAACAAATATATTTTATCTGTATTAACTAAAGTATGCAATGTCACTTTTGTAAAACATTTCCTATTAAACTATAAACAAATTGTAAACTTTTTAAAAAACTTATCGTCTACATTTCAGAATATTTCACCATTAAAAAAAGAAATACTTTATAAAATTCAATCATACATTAATTACTGTTTTAGTTTATTTCCCATAAGCATACAAAAGATTACTCGAAAATTAAACTTCACTGGTGTAAGGGAAGTAACTCTGTATTATATTTTTAAAATCTGATAATGATATTCTCAAGTGTTCAGAAAGCAATGTTTGTGTTAATGGAGAGAGCTGGTTGGATTAATTGTTGTATCTTCGTACAGAGCACTGTTGTCTATCTAAATGGCAACGTTGCTAAGTATTTCACTAATTTGTCTATTTGTAATCTGGTTCCTTCACTAATTCAGAACTGATTTCACATTTCTTGGCCCATTACAATTTCCAACTTCCTCAGTCACTAACTGTTGCCATATTCTTGTAAGCACAAGAAAAATATTTGTTTTGCTGTATTTATTAATCATTTGGTTTTATTAACCCCACTTATGGCTCAAGTGAATATAATGTGGAGAGAAAATACCTTACATTACTGATTAAAGATAAGTTGAAAAGAAACAAAGAAAAAAATTATATTTGTTTTTGTGGTGCAAAGCAAAAAGTATGTGTGAGAAAAATAATGAATGATGGGAGAAGTCAGAACTAGATAAAGAATTGATAATGTGGTTTAAACTTTACTTAAGTGAAACTGTTAAACTGTCTTGTTAGTTATTGTTTAGAGCTAATCCTTCTGTGTTTTTAAGAATTTAGACTTATAAGATTGGCATTCAAATAGAGAAGAAATTATGAAATATTATTCCAAAATGCAATCAGTTAAGTAAAATAATTTAAAAAATTGTCTTTATAAAAGATATAGCTCAAATGTAAATAAATGTAAAATTCCAATGTTTTAGACGATGGTGAAAATGTAATTTTTATTATGTATTGGAAAAGTTCTAGTTAAAGTAAATTTCATAAAAAAATGTTATAATATTATTTCATTTCTTCTGGTTGTGAATGAATAATAAATGGTTTATAAAATCCCCTTTCCATAAAGTAGCAAACAACTGGAATTTCATATACAAAGAACTCTTATGGATAATATTTTCGTTTATAAGAAAAAAGTTTCTGCAACTTTATGTATGATTCCAAATTTGAATGTAATGCACAAGAAAATGAAAATCATGAAATACTTTTCAAATTTGATTAAAATAAAAACTTAAAATTTTTTAAAAATATATGAAATATCTGAATAAATGACTTCTTTTAATCACCTATATGGTGTGAGAAACTAGAACAAAAAATGTTATAAAATGTTTTCTTCTTACTTAAATGCAAATTACAACAATAAAAACAAACATATTAGGCATATTAAAAGAACATTCTTAATAAAAAGAAAATAAGATTTATATTACCATAAATAGGTCATACCAAAATATAATGATTAAAAACAACTAAACCAGCTTATCAGTTTGTATTTTTGATGGGTAAACTGGTTTAACTGTTTTTAATCATTATATTTTGATATTACCAATTTATGGTAATATATATTTTTGTTATCTTTCATTTTTTGGTATGAATGTTCTTTTAATATGTATTTTTATTACTGGAATTAAATGTTGATTTATTATCTTATAATAAAAATGATATGAATTTTCTGGATTACATATTTAATACTGAACATAACTGCATATTTAATATAGAATATACTTCTATATTTAATACAAAATATAATTCCATAGAAAAAAATGGAACAACTTTTAATTGGATTTTCAAAGTCCTTAATGTACAACAAGAATATAAGAGTATATGTAATTTACATAAAATCATTTATTTTGTTGTCTGTTAAGAAAAATATATTTGCTAGACTCTTCTTTCAATGAATATACAACAAATCTTTGTTGGACAATTATTTAATATTTTAATTAAAAGCAATTGGATGTAAAATAAAATGATTTCCTAAAGTTTCTGACTGATTTTCAGGTTTGTGATCTACATTTTCACTTCATATTAGATGTGATTTCAGGTAAGAAAATTGAATGATCTGGTGTTTAAGTATTTTATAATCAGGTAAAGGATTCTTCTAATTAGTAGTCAATTTAGCATATGTATATTCTGCAATGTTCTGTTAGAGGATTCACAACTGATAACAGATATCAACATTTGAATTAAACTTAATACAATAAACTGACTGGAAAGCAGCATTGATATAATAAATGCATAAGTGTTCGGTTCCTTGTACCATGGTGATAGTCCAAGGTAAAACCAATAAAGAAGAACGCGAACACGGATATGGAATAACACAGATATATTACAAACAGGAATATATACAGAGAAGTAGAAAGTGTTAGTATTAACAATCAGGTTTAGTAGTAATTGTCTGAACGCGACTGTTTTGAACTGCCTCTGACTTGACTGACTGACTCGCTCGCTCTGACTGACAAACTCCTGACGGACCTCACTCCAGACTTCAGACTGAACGGTATTTAGTCACCCCCCCCAAGGGCATCATGTGGCACAACGTGGGATCTCCGAGCCCATGTGCTCGGTCAAAAATATGCCCTTTGAACCCGTATAAACGGGTTCAGGGTTGGTTTACCTCCCCGAAAGAGACTCCGCCCTTTGGTGTAGCCTCGTTCGGGTTCCTCCCCGCCCGAAGGCAGAGAGTTCAACCGATCAGCCGGTCAGCCGATCGCCTGACTTCAGGCTGAACGGTACTTAGTCCCCCCCCCCCACGAGGGCATCATGTGGCACAAGGGCGGTTTAACGTGGGATCTCCGAGCCCGTGGGCTCTGCCAGAAATATGCCCTTTGAACCAGTACGAACGGGTTGAGGGTCGGCGTAGCCTCGATCAGGTTCCTCCACCCCGAAGGCAGAGAGTTCAACCGATCAGTCGATCAGCCGGTCGCCCGACTTCGGGCTGAACGGTATTTAGTCACCCCCCCCCACGAGGGCATCATGTGGCACAAGACCGGTTTAACGTGGGGTTTCCGAGCCCGTGGCCTCGGGCAAAAATATGCCTTTGAACCCGTATAAACGGGTTCAGGGTCGGTCTACCACCCCGAAAGAGACTCCGCCCTTCGGCGTAGCCTCGTTCGTGTTCCTCCCTGCCCGAAGGCAGAGAGTTCAACCGATCAGCCGATCAGCCGGTCTCCGGACTTCGGACTGAACTCCCTGCTTCCTCTTGAGGCGCAGTATTTATTACGTATGGAATAGTCCATTATGTTATTATGGGTAAGGTCCCATAACAATAAGTTAGAATACTTTAAAGACATGTATCATAACACAATTACAAAAAAAAAAAAAAATGAAAGATTAGTTTGAGACATATGTAGCTATTTATGAACAAATCTTTTGGATTTTTACACAATGCAATTTATCTGTTATGCAAAAAATAGAACGACTGTTATGAGGAACAACAAAGAACTGATAAGTGTTCTATGAGAGAGAAGAATCAATGAAACTCCAATCATCTGTTTGGATTTCCTTCAGCAATTATAACAATTAAAAACACATTTGTTTTGACTTGGTAACATTGAACAATGTGGTATTATGGTCATTTAGGTGACTCAAGAGCTTGGCAAACTGAGGTGACCAAGAGAAGGTGGCCCACTCTGAGTGGCAAGTTTTTGGGGCAGCATTTAGCTGAATTAGTATAATAAAATAGCATGTTGCAATGAAGTTGATGATGTCCAGTTCTGAAATATTGTTTAGATGTTTAGTCAATTCTATGGTTGGCTACGGTGGCACTAATGGTAAGTACGATGATGCTCAAGAGTGTTGTTTTTGCATCACTTTTTGATTGAAAACTCATTATTCACAATTGCTTTTGAATTTTTAAAAATTCTTTGAATGAAAGCTGAGACCATGAACCAATAGTACTTTCCTTAATTATACAAAGACAATGAATAATTTTCCCAAGTGACTTTTAGTAATAAAGTCAGGTTTGAGTTGGTCCAGTAATATCCCCTGTTATGATAATCAAATTTAGTAGCTGTAGATCTCCTATGTACACTGACTCAAAGTTGCCTGTGAGCTATAATTATTGCTCTTTTTAAGTTAATTACCTATTTGTTGAATGGAATAAGTTGCAATATGCTTGTTATTTGTAGTATTAGAATTGAAGACAGTAAGTAAACTTCTTAAGAAAAACTTGGTCTGGTTGTGTGTTAGTTTCAGACAAACATGTTCAAATTAACTTTTTTAAAAGTTTTGTATGTTGTTCCAGAATTCTTTGTAGGTTGTGCAGTATTGTGTTGGGTTTGTCTCTATTTTTATGTTGTTGCGTATTGCGTTGGAGTTTGTAAGATTGGATCCAGTGCCCACTTTTTTCAACTCACTGACCTCATCACTTCTGACTACACACAAACATATTTCTGATAATTAATGATTAACGACCTTTATTATATTGTGCTGGATAGCTCAATTAACTACTTCCCATTTCATGTTTCTCACATATTCTATCCATAATATTCATCAGTACAACCCCATATCTATTGCTTCAAGTCACTTCTTAATCTCTACAGAAATAGTCCAACAGATTATATAGAAGATTAGACATTACATAGCACACAAACACTTTTCCCTGTTTCTAAAGAGATTCCTTAATCACTTTCTGAAATGCAGTTTTCGCTATTCCTTTGAGTTTCTGTCTTACACTTTTCATAATCTACAATAAACGGGCTTTCTGAATTTCTGTATCTGCTTGATTTTGACGTTCCTATTATGCAGCTCAAGCTTTGGGTTGTCTCTTTTGTTAAAAACCATGCATTCAATTGTCTTGCAGTTAATAGTCATTTCTTTTTGTTTTCTTTTACTACCTTTGCTAAAATTTGTTTTAGGCTTCTACCTGAATCACCCATTGACACATTGTAATTTGCGTATCCTATGTTGTTAAAATTATGTCCACTATCCTGATAGGTCTTGTGGTTCTCTTTTATAATAATTCAAGTAGCTCTTCACATCATACCCTATCAGGCGCCTTTGTGTAATTTATGAAATGTGTCTAGGTCTTTTTGTATTTGTATTACTCATTCTGACAGCATGCTGGTAAAATCAAATCTTTTTTTCTTCTTCCAGTGTCTTGAAAACCTTTCAATACCAGCCCTTCTGTAACTGATATTTCATCACGAATAGGCATGTATAGTGAAATTGTGTTGGGTTTGTCTCTATTTTTATGTTGTTGCGTATTGCGTTGGAGTTTGTAAGATTGGATCTTTACTTGTTTCTTCTCTGTATGTATTGAGTTTGTGATCACTCATCGGATATAATATAGTATGAATATCTTTTATTTCTTGAGTGTCATCTGATAGAGATGTGCATGATTGTGTGCCAGCTATTTTTACTGATTCACGGACTGGTATATAATTAAGATCAAACTCGTATTTCTGTGATGCTAATAGAAATCTTTGAATTCTCGGACTTTTGTGATTGATTTATTGAAAATCTCTTTTAATGGCTTATGATCATTTTCGGCGATAAAATGTGTTCCGTATACATATTAGCGAAAGCAAATACTATGCATAATGTCTCAGTTTCAATAGGACATGTTAGTATGCGGCATCAGAGACAGTGCCTTAGACGGACGCATGCTGCGAGAACCGGAATTAAATTTAGAAAAAGCAATACTAGCAGGTTGAAAGGTATAAGAATAAGTTCCTCGCTCTTTACGAAAGGAAGCATTACAGAAGAACTACACTGAACACTTTGGGATGGAAAAATACATAGCACAAGCAAAAGATATATTGGCCAAATATGAACAGCAAGACCAAGGAAATGATAAGCATATGCACACACTGCATAAATCATCGGAACCAGCACGCAGCTGAACCCTTGATTAACCATATCACGATAATCCCATGGACCAAAGTAGCAGCAGACATCTTTCATCTCTATAATAAATCACACGTTGTAATTATTGACTATACAAGCAGATATTTCGATATATAAACTAAAAAACCGTGAGTCAACCACAGTAATGAAAACGATGAAGAATACTTTGGCCGGATTCGGCATTCCCCAAATAATCATCATAATTGCCAACGGTCCAGAATACAAGTCGTCAGGTTTTAAAAAATTCGCAAAAGACTGGGATTTCAAACACATTACGAGAAGTCCAAACTTTCCACAGTCAAATAGATTAGCAGAAAGGAACATACAGACCATGTAAAAGAAACATAAGAAGACTATGAAAACATATTAACAAAACAAATAAATAAGAAAACTTAAAAATATATACCAACTAAATCACAAGATACCACAGGAAGAAGAAGGATAATTAAAGTCCCAGCAAGATATAAAATATGACAATAATAAATTTAAAAGGTCTTCGGCATAATTTAAAATAAGATAAAATTCTTTAAAATACCAGAGATGTTGTAGAACCCAAATTCTACATTATTCCAATACCCCAAAATAGTTTCGTCAAATTTGTGCAAAAAGTGGATCACAGAACACTTTCAACTTCATACACTTTCAAAAAAATCTCGAGCCCTCATTGGTTAATAAATATACAAGTAGGCGTGACTATTCACCCACGCTTAACTTTTTTCTTTTACAGCTCGTGATTGAAATCCAAGCCACCCGAAGCAAATAAAAACAGAAACTCATTCACACTCACCAGTGAGCATTGTGACATCAAACGAATTACAACTAAACTTCACGTCACACAATCTTGTTTTTTGTTCATACGAGCATTATACAAACTTAACGATATTCACACTCACTCACCAAAACTCACCAGTGAACTCTGTTCCCATTCACTCACCAAATTCCTTACGCAGAAGTTAAACAAATTCCTGCTAAAAAATCAAATTTATTTCTCAACATTCGAGAACATTGTATTACACAAAACAATCGAAGGTAGATAACTTCTTTGATCACAAAATTGCATTCAACTTTACAAACATTTACTACTTGAACAGTAAATTCTTAAATGTAAATTTTTCTCTTGCAATTAATTTACAGAATCTTCAATAATAGATTATAATAAACATCTTTTCAAATCAGATCTCATTAACAAAATGTAATCTTTCACCAAACTTGAGTTCAACATAAATTAAACTTAACAAGATTTCACTTAAAAAATCCACTACATTTTTGTAAAATATTTTCATTACAAAAATATATTGAAAATTGTTATTCAAATATTTGCCTTTTGTCTTTTATCACAAATGTTTCTTGTTGTTTTCTCTTGTTGTTTTTGCATTTTGCTTAACATATTCGCAGAGTAAAAAATTGTATGGGTTGATTTGGGCTGTCAACACCATTAAATAAATGGTAACCACCAAACTTTCCACTACAATGTTGTATACTATCATTACATACATACATTACATAACATGCACCTTAAACATTACCTCTTATTAATACTCCCCATAAATACTACCTCCTAATAACACAAAGATATAAGTTTCAATAAAGATTCGGCATTTTTCAGACCTATTGTTTTACCTCATTGTAAAAAAAATAAAAGGGAAAAAAAGAAGAAGATGAAGAAAGCCAAATCAAATAATGTCGTGTTAATCATCGCATATTCGAAAAAGAGTTCTTCCAACTTGATAGGGATTCTACAAGAGAGTTTTGGTCTCTCTTGTAGTCAAGGTGTCGTTCTGTTTTGACTGGCTGGGCTTTCTTCATCCGCGAAGATTTTCTCTTCCTTCAGCTGGATTTTTTTTCTGCAATTTGGCCAGCCATATTCGTTCGCATATATATTTTCACCAACACATCCGTAACTGTGCCTTTTCACCATCACAGTTTTGCGTAGGTTTTCTAAATTTTTTAAAAAAAAAATCACTGTTCGCATTCTTCAATTCCCCAACAGCAACAGACACACCAAATGTGGCAGGAGATAAGTGGATTGGTCTGAAGAAGCTTAAATTTCTCGGGTTGCCTCGTCCTAATTTTCGAAACTGCTCCTAGGGGACGCTTTCAGGACTGTGAATACACACGCGATAGTTATATCATTCTCTCGTCTTACTCGTCAACATGTAAGTCTCTCGCGGAGAACGCGCTTTCTTTTGGGAAACGCGCGAACAATACACACACATACATACGTACGCACAATCACTCACTACACATACTTTGGAACATACCAGTTTTGACATCCATTTGTCACACGCATTGTTGTCTTTGTCACATGCATACTTTTCTTGTATTAACAACATTATTATTTGTACATAAATATTAGTTCTTGTCGTTTCTTTACATTTCTTTACGTAGACTCATATTCCGAGTCCGTCATATTTGTTGTAGGCATTTCAGGAGCCACACGTATTTTTATATCTCTCAGCGTATGCACAGACCCGCAACAAATTAAGCTGCTTAAGCAAGGGTTTGTCTTGTTGTTCGGTGAAGCTACCTTTGAAGTGACGAAGGCAGAGAGTCCAAACTTATTTAAGATTTTCGAAAAAATATTATATATATATATATATATATATATATATATATATATATATATATATATATATATATAAAGGTTAATGGTCAGAGTTGAATCAGACCAGGGAACAGTAGTATTAAAAAGTGCTCAATACACGCGAGAAAAAAATATAAAAGTAAAAATAAAAATAACATGTATTGTAGAGCTTTTAAGTTTAAAAATCAGGAGGTCAATTAAAATACGCGACCACGGTTTCGACCTGACGGTCTCCTCGGGCGATACTTTTAAAATTACCTCTTTAAGGCTTTATTTCAAAAAACCACAAAGAACGCCGCATAATTATCTTTAAAAAATAACAGGCGTATGATGATTAAAAGACAGGACATTGGGTGTAACGAAAAATTAGATTAAATAATTGTTATGATAACAGATTCCCCTGTTGCCGAATTCGATCCACACGGCACGAAGATCTTCACAATCAGGAACTGAGTCACCCCAGTGTCTCGCAAGATCTTCTCGGATTTTTTTCTCTGTGAGGTCACCCACGAAGGCTACAGAACCATTAGACACAAATGGCCTATACTCCTCCCTCGCATCTTCATCATTGGATTCCCTATCCATGTTAATTTTGTTGGAAGAAATTAACCCTTGGGGTCTGTTCTGACTTAGGCTCTGGACTCGGCAATCCGCTTCGTCGAAGAATTCGACACGAGGTGTCATACTTTATTGCAGTAGTGGCACATTGGGAGTTTCCTTTCTCTCCTATTCGTCTACTGGTAACTGAGGATTAGGACTTTGAGAGTTGGTACTCGAACTGAGTGGTTGGCAACAACTAACCGACCGATTCGACTAAGTTTACCCCGTCAGCGATGGTCACCATCTCATATAAACTATCTACCCTCTTCAATCGAGGTAGGGTTTTAAATCATAAAGGACACATTCTTTAAACTCCTCTATCTATTTGACTCAGCCTGTCATGATCAGTCTCAACGTTTTTTTAAGCTCCATCTATCAAAATATATCTCCTTCTGTCTCGAAAACTCTACATATGTCTGCTTGTCTTCTTTTAGGTAGGCTGTAAATTATTGCCGGTATGCCTCCGACACTAGTTCGTATGATTTAAGAATGGCTGATTTGACAATGCTATATTCAGCGCAGTCTGTTACTGAGAGAGCGGCATACGCTTCTTGGGCTTTGCGTTTTAATGCGGTTTTCAGAAAAATCGGCTACGTTTCTATGGACCATGCTAGGTTTGAGGCGACCTTTTCGAAGTGCTAGAAATACTTGTCGACGTCGGCCTCATTAAATTCCGGTATGAGTCTGACCTTCTTTGCAAATTCGAATTCACTTCTAGTTTCGTGAAGTTTCCGCCTTTCATCTAACTCCCGAAATCGAGTTTTTTGCTCGATTTTTGCCTGATTGTCTTTTTAATTTGCCTTTTTGTCTGATTGCCTTTGTAATTTCAGTCTTTTTGTCTGATTGCCTTTGTAATTTCAGCCTTTTTGTCTGCCTTTGTAATTTCAACCTTTGCTCTTTCGACTTCGGCTCTAACTTTAGCTTCGGCCTCAATTTTCGCTTCTTCGAGCTTGCGTTGAGCCTAAGAAAGTTGCGACGTGTATACTGATAATTGACGTAATGTTTCTATGTCGAAGACGTTATTGTCTATCATATGTTCAGCGACTACTCTAACTAGCTGAGTTTTTCTCATGGACTTCCTTATCTCTAGTTATAATTTCTTCCCTATTTGAACTATATCGTCTTTTTTTTTTAGCTTACATAAATTCTCCATAGAAGGTGATGCGAGAAAGCTTATCAACAACCGACATCTTGGTCTGAAGTTCGCCGATACCCTGAAGCTGCGCGATTCTTATTGAGTGAAAAACCAAGGAGAAAAGATTCTCGGGACGAGCCCCAATATTACGAACCTATAGCATATAGTACGGGTTTTAAATAAAAGGAAAACGTGGGATCTTTTCTTGGTCTTCCTTCACTCAGGGATGGAAGCAACACAAGGGAGTTAACGAGAAACAGATGCAAGACGATTGCTTTCAAAATAAAACATTTATTTATAAATACAAAAACAAATAAAGAAAGAAAAAAAATCGTTTAACAAAGGAGAAAGGGACCATGAAAGAACAGAAGGTACGAGCGAATATATAAATATGTAAAAAGATCAAGCCAAGAGAATCAACTTATCTGTCAATAGCGTTGATATCTCCACACAGAGTTCTAATTCGCCGAAGCGAGAGTTCTTATGTTAAAACAATATTTTGTCGGCCGGCAATTTTCCTGGGTTCCTTTTCTTTCGGACATGGTCGGGGGTCCACAGCATTTCATACAGGCGTTCGTTGGTTGATTTAGTTAGCTAGCAGTCCTTTAATTCTGTAGTGGACAGACTTTGCTGTCCTTATTTCGATGGGCAGTCCATTTGGAATTGGGTCGGTTCGCTCGATTATGTTCATCTGCCACTGGTCAGACGGGAAACTGAAACCTTTTCTTTTTTAGATTTTTGCTGTCCCCGAAAATCGTCAGGTGTTTTCCCTTCGTCTTTGACCGGGGACGCAGGAGAGTGGGGTGCAAATCACGAAGTCTTTGCGTGATGGCCAAAGATTCAATCAACCCTCAGCAGGGTCGGATCACGTGATCGCAACAGGAGAACCTGATGGTGCCTGGAGTCACTTATGGTCAACCGCCTAATGGCAGCGTAATTTTGGAACCAGGTCATTCTCGGGTCGGATCGCTTCAAAGTTCACGGGCCCGAGGCTCGTAGGTGGGAGAGAAGGTAAAGACTGAAAGAATATAGAGAGAAGAAGAGGGTATGGCTGATCATAGAACATATTCACTTGCTAGTTGAAAACATTGGATTTTATTTTTTTTTATTAGGTTGGTGCAAAAATAATGACGTAATAATGTCGTTTTTTGACGTTAAAAAATACGACAAAAAACGACATTATTACGTCATTATTTTTACACCAACCTAATATATATAACTATTTTTCGACTAGTTCGACTAGAATTTGGGATTTTTCTTCGGTGGAGGGGGGGGGCTTCTTATCTTTACGCCTATATGCCTAATAAAATCTTAAGTACGTTACAATGTATATATTAAACTTTTAATCTTACTAAAGTTTCTATATCTTCTCTCATTTCAGTACTCTATCAACTAATTCTCTCTCTCTCACTCTCTCTGTCTCTGTCTCTCCTTCTCTCTCTCTCTATATATATATATATTATTAAATGGACTGCCCGACAATTATTTTCTGTTTATACGTTATTTTTATAAATACAATTATTTAAGCAAATGCTCTGTTCAGTATTAATTACATTTACCGGCTAAATGGTATAGTACGTCAGGCCAAATGACGGTCCCATGTAGGGTGCAGGTTCGATTCCTGTCGGATGACACATTTTCTGCGAAATTTCTCGGACATTCAGGCCGGTAAATGTAATTAATACTGTTTATTATAAACAGAACAGCCCTTCATCGAAGGAAGTGAACCCTTTGCAGTGCCCTCAGTTTTGGAGTCAATCGCTACAAAAACCATCACCTTGCTGAAACCAGACGTAATGTTTAGAAAACTGATCGGCGTTAGTAGGGAGATTATGGAGGAGGCCCTGAAGAGCCAAAATATTAGAGCCAAAGTGTTGAGCAACCTTACCACCAAATTGGTGAGGTTGCAAACAGAATACATGAGAAGACCTGGGTTACACTATACGGGGCGCCCATGTACGAGGGCCATTTTTTTGCGGAATATGGACAGGTCGGGGATGTCTCGTCCGTCAACAGCAAAGCGGACATTGCCACCGGGGACTTGTCTTACAGGTGACAATGACCTACGAAAATTTCTTGGACATTTCTGTCGTACTAACTTGTGGCTGATCAATCTATGTGATCGTAGAAGGCCGCCGATCCCACTACTGGTTCTGTGGTGCCGCAGGATATTTTTCGAAATTGCTACGTACATGGAGGTGGAAGAGATGTCTCTTTTTTGGTCCTCCTCGTTGAAAAGGGGGTGGGGAGACGAAGAAGATGAGGATGAAGAGGAGATTATCAAGTAAGCCGGAGAATGCCATAGACAAAGCCAAGACCCAATCCGCCCCAGCTTCGCCGGCAAAACTAAAATCGAGTGACAAAGTGAGGCAAGAAGTCTCCCTTCTTCTGCCACTAGGGCTCCGCCATCTATCTCCTCAACCCATCCCACATGTTTCGGCAAGTCGACACCTCGGATAGGAGTACCCTGTTAGGAGTTTCAGCGGCATTTCGAGAGCTGATTTACCAAGCAGCCTGGTATCTGTGACAAAGAGATACGCAGCTATTTGGCTGACTTGCGTCGACTGAATCGTCTGACTGCAAGGGTGTGATCACGGAGGGCAAATTTCCCTTGAAAGAGTGTCGGCAGTGTTAAGTCTCCGGAACTTGATGGTCTGCCTTACGAATTGTACTTGAGGCTGTTGCACATGTTTGTTCCAATTTTGACAATGATATTCAACAACTGGTCCCGGCAGGTATCCGATCCCGACCGGATCTCCAGGGATGTGCTCACGCAGTTGAAATAGCACAAGCATGGTGGGCGGGATTTTGATGACTATAGGCCCATATAGATGCTAAACAGAGTTAAAAGATTTTGACCAGTATCCCGATGGAGCGTTTCCAGTGAGTTGGGACCAGAATAGCTGTGAAGGGCCAAATAATTCAAAGCAACCTGCATCAGATACGCACGATCCTAGATTGTGTAAAAGAAAATGATGAAGTCGCGCTGATCAATTTGGATCGTTCCAAGGCGTTCAATATGGGCGACCATCAGTCTGTGGTTGCTGTCCCACAGGCCGATGGATTAAAACCCGACTTCTGCAAGTGGACTAGCCTACTGTATCGCTCCCCAGTGCTTTGGTACAGGTGAACTCGAAGCAACCGAGCGTTTTTGCTTTGTCTCGGTTGGTTTGTCGCTTCTACTTTACGATTTACTCTTTCGTTAGCTGAGAGACAGGGCATGCAGTCCAGACTTTCGTGGAATCTGTGTCCTTGGTAGAGCTCGAGCCAGGATTTCCGCGCACACCGAGGACATATCCATTTTCGTGTCGTGCTGCAGCGACATTGAAGTATGTGCAAGGAATGTTAATGACGTATTGCCTAACGTTACCATCACTCCTCTCATTTCTGGGGTTGAGCGCCGCTGTAAACCTCAGAGACAGTCTGAATTCTTCAACGAGTGTCGAAAGGCTATGCGTAATACTTCTCGGACCAGTGACCTATCATGTTCTAGGAGGGTTTGTATCGGATAGTGGAGAAGGTTGCGTCCGACCCACTCTATGCGCGACTCGGGTTTTCAGTGACCGAGTTTCCTTTTTTCTGGTCCTGGGCAATCCATCCATTTAATCCTACACATACGAAAGTATCGCATACTCATAGGGATCCTATTAAACACCCATGGCATAAAAATATTCTTAATATGTACAAATGTCCTTTTTTTTTCATTTTCTTACAAAAATATATAAAAATATTGATTCATGAAAATAAGAGCGATCGCTGTATTCTGCAAATAAGTAAGAATCAAGACGCTCACTCTCTAAAGGCAGGGGAGAGACAAAATAAATTACAGAGTGGAGAAATATCAAAGGCTGATCTAGTGAAGAAAAAATATAAACTGGGGAGGTTGCGAATGTTTACATGGATCATGACAAAAGCGAATGCCGGGGACATGCTGGGAACAACAATTACTCATGTTAACTAAGTAAACGAAAGTGTCTAGCTTAACCAGGGGAGGGGTCCGTCAGGAAACCGCCCCGTTGTGTCTAAAGGAGACTAAAAAAGGGAATCAAGACAGGCCCCGTTCGCGCGAACCAGGCTCACGACTTTCACCCAATTTTCAGTTCTGATCTTCATCCTGAGCTGATGCCCAAAAAATCCAACCTGATGAGAATAACGTTCGTATCGTAAGATTCCTTCCATCCGCGCTGTCCACACCAACATCCTTGCCACAACTAGCAGCGTTAGAAATACCATCCGTTTTACATCACAACACGGAGGCAACACATTATCACATGCGTATGGACACGAGATATTCGGAATCGATACAAACCGTCAACTCGCTGACATGATCCCAGAAAGGTCGCACCTGTGGACAGTGGTAGAAGGCGTGCGCAGCCGTTTTTTCTAAACCATTGGCACACCGATGACTGTGTGGAATGTCTGTCCAGTCCGCTCTGAAACGCACATCAATGAATGATAGGTTGTTTCAAATCAATCGCCAGGTAAGTGAAAACTCTGGATTGCCCAGGGCCAGAAAGAGCGAAAATCGGTCACCGAAAACCCGAGCCGCGCACAGAGTGCGTCAGACGCAACTCTCTTCACTGCCTTAATAAAATACGCAAATGGGCCACGGAAAATAGTTTTACCTTTTCCAAAACGAAAAACAAATGCCTACATTTTTGCAAATTAAGGAAATTGCACATTGATTTCTGTTCAAAATTAGACGGTGCAAAATCCCAGTAGTGGAAGAACATAAATTCCTAGGCATTGTATTTGATAAAAAATTAACATCTCTATCTAAAATATTTAAAAATAAAATGTAGTAAAGTCCTCCAACTTCTGCATGTGGTAACCCATCATGAATAGGGAGCAGATCGACAAATTTTAATTAAATTAGACAGATCACAACTTCGGTCAAAATTACGCTAGTTTTATATATGGGGCGACCAGAAATCATGCCTAAAAATATTCAACGCAACCTATCATCAAGGCATCACCATGGTACTTGGGGCTTTTAGGATATCCTCAGTGAAGACATATTATACATTTTTTTAAAATAAGGATGATCCCGGGATTGAAAATCTGCCCTTCATTTAGTGTTTGAACATCCAGCATTGAGATTTGCCTCCGGATGAGGAGGGAACAGTTAAAAATTAAAAACAATCTTCTTCTATCATCTTCTATGTTATAATCTAAATAAACGGCAAATTGTGTCTGTCCGTCTAACCGTGTGTCTGCAATTTCTCTGACTCGGACCACACGTGCTCTACATGGACATATTTTTGAAATCAGGATGATCCCGGGATTGAAAATCTGCCCTTCATCTGTTGCTTGAACGCCCGGCATTGGCATTTTTGTCTAGATGATAAGGGAAGTATTAAAAATTCAAATCTTCTATCTTCTCATATATATTTTTCTTCTATTCTATTCTCTGTAAATAAATGAACGGAAAATTCTGGCCTTCTGTCCGTTCGTATGTCTGAACCACCTCTAACTCTTACAACTCTACATAGACATATATCTTTTTGGAATCAGGATGACCCAGGTATTGAAAATCTGCCCTTCATCTGCTTGAACATCCAACATAAATTTGTGCCCGGATGAGTAGGGAACTGTTAAAAATTCAAATATATCTTCTATCTGCTATATATCTATCCTTTTCTCCTCTATCAAAATAAATAAACGGTAGATTCTGTCTGTCTGGCCGTATGTCTGAAACACCTCTAACTCGGGTCACACGTAATCTATATAGACTATTATATCTTCTTGGAATTGGGATGATCCCAGGATTGAAAATATGCCATATACCTGGTCCTTGAACATCAGGCATTGGGAATTTGTGTCTGGATGTGGAGGGAACACTTGAAAATTCAAATCTATCTTCTTCATCTTATATATTTTCTATCTTTAATCTAAATAAATAAATGGAAAATTTTTTCTGTACGTCTGTTTGCCTGAAAACCCTATAAATCAGGCCACATTTGCGGATTGAAAATCTACTCTTCATCTGGTGCTTGAACATCCAGCATTGGGATTTGTGTCCAGATGAGGAGGGAACAGTTAAAAATTCAAATTTTAATATCACTGAAAATAATTAGTGATTTTTTTTAATTCATATAACTCAGTATGAATTAACATAAACAGTTTGTGAATTGATTTTTTTTTTTTTTGTAAATTCAGTTTAAAATATCTCTAAAACTTTGTGAATTGAGGAAATCAATTTTATTTCTTCAAAATGCCAAGGAATCAGAGTTAAAGTGAGAGATTTCGTGACGTGAGGTTTTGATTTTATGGCTGTGATTGCGATTTGAAAAACTCAACTCAATTGTTGTTCCACGGTGATTGTTATTTAGAAGAACTCAATTTTCGGCCTAAATTGAAATTTCGGCCCAAATCGGTCTTTTGGGCAAAAATGGACTTATAACCCGAATCAGAGTGAAAGTAAAGTTTTGAATCACCATGAAGTGAACTGAAGAATTCAAAGTTATTTCTTCAAAACTATCATTGCTGCTTTCTAAGCTGTATCTGAGGTCCCTTTAGTTTTGATGTAAATTAGCCCTCCGCAGGAGCTAACTTAGATGCCCGCACAAATATTCTGCATGATGTGGGGTTGATGTGTGTGGTGTAGATGACTATTGGATTTAATGTAGTTTTATTGTTTTGTGGGTTATCTTCGGATAACGTCCTTATCACGATATACATCAATTTTTGGTCTATTAAAAATGAATGCAAAGATTAGTACAAACGAAGATATAATTCGCAGGTATCTTAAGATATAAATATTTGAAGTAGTTCATATCAGAAGGTTCTCGTGTTGAACGTCCTTCAGCATATGTATATAAGAGAAAGAGAGAGAGAGAGAGAGAGAGAGAGAGAGAGAGAGAGAGAGAAAGAGAGAAGAGAGATAGAGAGAAGAGAGAGATAGAGAGAGTCATTTTAATGTAATCTTAATGTATATGTAAATATATATTTCATTGAGGTCTTAAATATCCAAATAAGGTAGATTACTTCCTCGACTCTCTGGTTACTTTGCTTGGTCATCTTTATACACTTTTCAGAGACAAAGGAATTCATTTCAGAATTATCTCTTGCTTCCTGATTGGTGTGAGTCATTTGACAATTCTTTTTATTCACCTACATTTTGGAATGATATTTTCACCTTTTTTATTTATTGTTTCCTTATCTTTTTGTGTTTATTTCCTTATGTCAAACAAAAATGGTCCTTTTTTTTCTAGAAATAGTGAAATTTTTTTTCTATAATGTCACATTACTAACATGAAATATAGTGATTTTCCAAGCTTAGCTCAAATGTGGCACAAGGCCGAAAATATGGGGCACCCAGTGAGGATCGAACTCACTACCAGTCGTAATTGTTCTAGCGAGACAAGCATTACACCACCTCGAGGTGCCCAACTAACGTGATATATAATATGGTGTCAATAACGTAATCCTCCCACAAGCTACAAAAAAGAACGATTAAAACATGATAACAAATAAACAAATAAAGAAAATAAATATTTCCTTGTTTGAAATTCGCACCACCATTAAGAACAAAAATGCTCGCGAATACACTGAAATAACTTCAGAAGAGTAACCCAATAAAAACAAGAAAATAAAATCCGAAAATCAATAACAACCTAGACGAAAAATATAAAATTTAGACGCAACTGTATCATTTTTATTCGCTCGCTTTTATTTGAGTAACAGACAAAGATGAGCAAATACTTGTCGCCATTCCTACACTTGGTTGGACCACAAGACCAAAAAAGTTTCAAATTATTCAAATTTCAGAACCCTAAAGATAAGAACAAAATGCAATATATAAAAAATAATTTTCAGGAATACTGTTGACCGAAAAAATATAACGTACGTCAGATATTGTGGTTGAAAATAAAAATAAAATTTGCTACCCTACAGGGAGTGAGCTTACAGCCTTCAGCCAACTAGAGACTTCAACTTTTAACAGAGATATCACCCCTATTGACTGGAATAATATCATCCAGTGTAGCCAATGCATTGTCTCACTTGTTTTTGTTAGTATGAGAAAAGGATAATTGTCGCGAGTTGTTAATTGAGATAATCAGGCGATATTCTACGATTGAGTAAGTTTTGTTCGACGACCAAACGAAATATCAGGCAAGTTGTTTGTTTTAATTTCCTATTGTTTGTTTACCTTTACTGTCTTTTAGTTCTACCACTCCCATCCACCGGCACCGGTTATCCTGTAAGATCTTTGTTTCGTCTTCTTTGAGGCGGCAAGGATCATATGGTACGTCGTGAGGTCTGCTACCTCCATCCATTACGGTCTTTGAATGCCCGTCGAGACACTTGGCAGAGAGAAATGGTCACTCTTGGAATATTAATAATTATAGTAACATAGAATATTACTTATAGATGAGAAAATAATCTGTGGTGAAGGTTGTGCCCAGAGAATCTGTGCTTCGTCAGAATTATTAATATAAAATTTCAAAACAATAGTGTTTATATGAACTATGGAATACCAATTGAGAAGAAGAGACCATTTAATCATGAAGGAGGAGAGTTTAGTAATCAGGTTGTATTCTAAGTTTACCAACAGACCGGGTTTTTATCGCTATCACCGCGTTTATTTTAGCGCGTGTTTGTGCGAAAACAGTCGAAGTCGAACTTCAGTTGGGTGAAGTGAATTGACAAGCAGCCGACCAGAAAGAGGGAGATAGGCAATGAGAGTGAAAGCGTCCGCTTTCTGCTGTAATAAGGGAGGAAGTGAACTGAAGTTATCTGCAATATTGGCGCAATACTGCCAGTGACCCCCCCCCCTTATCGTGAAATAATTACAGCAACTACTAAGAACAAAAAGGATGCACCCGAAAACTACTTTTCTCCTTTCAGAATTATTTGCAATATTTTTTTTTTCTGGACTTTATTTCATATACACTACTTTCTTGTAAAAGAAGCATAATTCTTTTTGTACCAATTTCTTCCTTGTATACATATACATAAATTTTTCTTTGGACTCGAATCGACTTGTTCATATTTGATTTTTCTCGTCTCAACAAACTTGCAGGTAGACCAGCTGAATCTTCCGGGATCTACGATTTGTAATTGCTCTCCATGATCAAAAAAATCACAACGTTGCTAGAAAGTGGAATCGAATCGATATTGTGAGCCGGAGACTTTGATCAAACCTGTAATACTGGACCAGGATAGGACCAACGCCCGGTCTTCTAGAGTACATTGATCCAGTGGGGGTCAGGATAGGTGTTACATTTTGCGATTGCATTTATTTGATCGGATGTTTACACAGGATGATGAGAATGGTGTCTCCAAAACAACTTTCTCGTCTTTTAGAAGCGTGCACTTGGGTGAGAGGGGTCTGCCGTTCGTACCGAAACGAATTCACGGTCCCTTCTACCGTGAATGTCGTCATGCACTGAAAGTTCTCTCTCGGATACAGGCTGACTCTTCTTATATTCGGGCATTGTTAGGGGTCCCTATCAAGGTGATCTGATTGAAGTGCACGGTTTGGGGAGGGTGGGGCGGTCTCTCCATGACGCCAGGGTTAAAATGATGAGGCATAACTTACCTGGCTGATAGTTCGAAATGCGTTCTGTTCTCGGTTGGCAAAAAGTCATGCCCAGTGGGACTGTTTTTTTCTTCTTTTTTTTAGCGTTCCAGCTAATTGTCAAGATCAGAGTGGAGAGGGAAGAGAATTGTTTCGAGGACTTCGATGAAAGGTGGATGACTTTTGCAAGACTGGTGGGAATGAATAATGCTGACATTGAGTGGAATCTCGAGCTGACTGGACATGTTCTTCCGAGAAAGACCCGCGAAACCGTTAGCGTAGGAAAGGTTGCTCCTTTTTGCTTTCAGTCGACATAGCTAGAGAGTGAACGGTCACTTCTCATTTTTTTTTATTTACCCACATTTTCTGTTTTTATTCACATTTTTATTCCTCTTTGCCTTCTGTCATTTTAAATTGAGAGAAGGCATAGTTCTGAAGTAGTTTTGTGCTTATTTTATATTTTCTGCACGTTCTCATCGGATTTTTGTCCAGTAAACTTGTTTTTCAGCAAAGTTTAGACGTCGCATGCAAAAGTTGTGTGCACGTGTGTGTGTGTGTGTGTGTGTGTGTGTGTGTGTGTGTGTTTGTGAATGTATATAAAATATATAACATACAGAGAGATAGGTATATAAATAAAATATATATTTATTTTTTATTTATATATATATATTTATTTTTTATATTTATATATATAATTATATTTTTATATAAATATATTTATATTTTCATATATAATTATTTATTTAAAAAAAAAAATTATAACATAAATATGTTATAAAATCACTACAAAAATAGCCATTTTGTTTCAACACCCCCGGTATCTTATCAATTGATGATGCTGAATGTTAAATAAATGGTTTTAAAAGTTTCAAATTAATTAACAATCCTTCGCAAGGGGAAAACGTTGTTACAAAAGCTAGATTTGACCAATCAAAATACAAGTATAGGAAAATTCAAAAAGCTTGACAACGAAGTCATGTTATAATAGCTATTCAGATCTTTAAAATATGGGTAATATTAAAAAAGAATTTATTCTAACGAATAATTACTAAATTACATGATAAAATTTAATATTAAAATTAAAAACTGCCAATTTCAAAATCCAAATTTAATCGCTATTAAGTTTACAACCATAAAATTACTCAGGAGAAAAGAAAAAATACATATGTTATTCAATTTATTTCTTCATTGAAATTACGTTAGACGCTAATGTTATATCCGGTCCTCGGACAATATATATGTATACATTTTAATCCTAAGTGTGTGAATGGGGTCTAACCTCACGCGTAAAACAACACAAACACAATCAGATTATAATACATAAGCACCCAGACATATATATATATATATATATATATATATATATATATATATATATATATATATATATATATATATATATATATATATATATATACACACACACACAAAAAGTGACGAGACAGGAAACATCTCCACGGCCCTTTATAAAATAAAGTGGGGGGAAGGAAAAGGGGAAACCATCACATACGTACATACATACACAATTAAAAGTGAATGCATTTTCCATACACATAGACACCTATAAATACTGGGAAAGAAAGACGGGAAAACACGACTGTGGAACGGAAGGTGATGAAATCATCCAGAGAGAGTAGGTAAAAAGAGAAAAGTTATAGATTGAGATGAATAGAAGTTATTTTCCGTTGAGACTTGTTGCCTAATACAGACAGCGGAAAACATGGTTACATCAATTGTGACTGTTAAAGACACATGAAAGGGAAAAAAAGAGAAAAAAAGAAAAAAAGAAAGAAAGGAAAGGAAGGTAAATCAATGAAAGATTGTTATGTGTGCAATTAAATGTCTGGCCTACGATTATGACATTTATGTATTCATTAAAAAGAAAAAAGAACAAGGACCCTTTAATATTAAAGATAATGTGCAGTTCAGAATATTCTGAAAAATCATGTAATTTATTCGTAAAGATTTTAAATTTAACATAAAAATGGAATCAAAATAATGTGCATTGATTCTGATAGAAACCTCAACAGAATGCAGAAAGCACTGGACGACCGTTACGTCCCATATTTGGGACTCATCAGCAGGGCGCATCCACTACCGAGGGAATCGAAACCCCGACGGTTAGGTTGGCAAGCGAACGCCATACCAACTGCGTCACCTGGACTCGGTAACGAAGAGATGGCAGATCAGACTTAATGTAGCAACGCTCACTCCCATATTCCGTGGTGGAACTCAATTGAGATTCTCTCTAACCATAGGACTGAGCCCCCTGGAGCCACAACTACTCTCTCTCTCTCTCTCTCTCTCTCACACACACACACACACACACACACACACACATATATATATATATATATATATATATATATATATATATATATATATATATATATACGACTACTCTCTCATATATATATATATATATATATATATATATATATATATACGACTACTCTCTCATATATATATATATATATATATATATATAGATAGAGAGATAGATAGATAGATAGATAGATAGATAGATAGATAGATAGATAGATAGATGAAAAAAGATTTTCCCTAATAGTAGTTATAAAATTACTGAAGATATTCTAAGTAAAACTAATAATATTAATAATAATGATAAGAATAATATAGAAAAAACAACAATAATAATATTTATCCTTAGGATAATTGGTATACGTACAGCCGAATTACTTCATATGGAGATGGAAAAATTTACTCAGGAATACTCCTTGAAAAACATTCCTTACTATTCGTTGCAACATTTCATTATCTTCCTTACGGAGAAAATAATTGACCTAATAAAAATCATTCTTCTAATGGAAATCATTCTTCTTCCTAAATCCCAAAGATGATCTGAAACACCCTCAAGAAACGTATAATCTGAAATTACAGAACACACCATCTAATAATAAGCTGCTAGAACCTTTTGAGGTAGATATTTATGTTCAATTTAATTAGAATTCATCCAACTACTTCAAATCTAAAATTAAAAATGACATTAAAGATATAAAAAATTCCAAGAAATTATAGATTAAGGCAGATAAATCAAAAAATATTTATAAAATTAAACTTCTGACTATAATCAACTCATCACAAACAATATTACTAGCTCTTATAAAAAAGGCAAGGACAATAGCACATTATCCTCTATAAATGCAGACATCACCAAATTTGCAAATAAATGTGGTGTTGCTGATAGAATGGGTACCTTTCATATGAAAAGCACATACCTATTATTTAAAGATCTTAAGCCCAACTTTGATAATAATTTACAATCCCGTTTAATTAATCCTTCTAAATCTGAATTAAGATTAACTTCTAAATGCCCGCTTAAAAAATAAAACTGTGTTAGAAAAACATTCTGTCAATCTTTGGAAAGATTCTTCAGACACGATTAAATGGTTCCTGAACATCCCAAATAAAAAGAAAGCTACATTCATCCAATTTGGCATCATGGACTTCTACCCATCAATTTCTGAGGAATTATTAATAAATAGCCTAAATTTTGATAAAAATTATATTGATATTACTGAAGATGAACTGGATATTATTTTAGCATCTAGGAGATCGATACAAATGTATAATAACTCAACTTGGGTTAAGAGGAGCAAGGAAAACTTTGATGCACCTAGTGGGGCATTCGACTCTACCCAAATTCCAGACTTAATGGATATATATATATATATATATATATATATATATATATGTGTGTGTGTGTGTGTGTGTGTGTTAGACACCTTAAGTAGAATCATAAACCCCAATAAAGTAGGCCTTTATAGAGATGATGGTCTAATCATTGTGTCCTAATAGTAATAGTCACCTAACCTCTAGCTTACATAAAAAATATTAAAGTTTTTAAATTTTTAGGCTTTAAGACAGACATATCATCTAACGTTGAAATAGTTAACTTTCTAGACATTACACTTAACCTCTCAAAAGATACATTTAAACTCTTCAGAAAAGAGAATCGGATCCCCATCTACATCAATATCCACTCTAACCACCCGAAATAGATCATATTACATTTACCGGCCTGCATGTTTGAGAAATTTCGTAGAAAATATGCGTTCTTCGACTGGAATCGAAGCTGGGTCTTATAAGGAAACCATCATGTAGCATAAAATTTCTAGAACAAATAAGTTGTATCCCTAAAAATAACGTATAAAGAGAAAAATGATTATAGACCATATCCGCAAAACTGTAAACACTAGGATGAATAGGCTTTTTCTAGACAAAAAAAATTAATGAAAATAAGTTTATATACAATCAAGCACTCAAAAATAGTAAATCTAAACAAGTATTATATTATCAAGACTTGAAAAGTAAATAAATCTAAAAACAGAAAAAGGAAATTCGTATTGTTCAACCCACCCAACTGCAGGCTTTCCAAATTTAACATGAAGAAAATGTCAACTTGAAGCAGAGCTACATCGGAATATCCGCAGGAAATTGGAAGCAATGCATGTGATTGCATTCACAGGCTTTTTTTTTCAGCAATAGACCCCTGAAAAATCAAACATTATTATGCAAACACTATTGGGATCTGGTTGACAAAGGACTCACCCCACATTTGGAATAGAAATTTATATAAAGAGCTCGAACTCCTGAGAACTTCCGAGATCGTTGTGACCTATGTATACTGGAAAAATATTTAGCTACTGAATCTTCGAAGTGATCCTATATCCATATGCAGACACAAACATCGTTTTAAAACAAATTCTTCCTCATAAGGATTCATTCTTCGAATCTTAACATCAGATATGGCAATTGCATGAATTGTTACTTGTAATCAATTTTGTATCATTATATGAATTGATGTTGTGGGTCTAAATTTATATATAATTAGGTTTATTGTATTTTTGTACCTATCTTGGTATATGTGTATATGTGTATATGTGTATATGTGTATATCGTGTTTGGTGGTTATTGTTGTGTACCTGGGCATGTGTATGTATATGTATAGGCATATGTAAGTATATATGGAGATGTGTGTGTATTTGTATATCTATGGTTTGTATATGTGTATATTTGTATATGTGTGTATATATGTTTGCATGTGTATGTATGTATGTATGCTTATATGTGTATATATACACATATGGGTGTGGCATATGAGTGTTGCATATGCTTAAAGATATGTACAAGTTCGGATATGTGTGTAAAGTTATATTTTATATATATATATGTATGCATATATGTGTGTATGTATATGTGTGTATATATATATATATGTGTGTGTGTGTGTATGTGCTTTTGTATGTTTGTGGGCTTATGTGTGAAACTGGAATTATATATATATATATATATATATATATATATATGGGGTACTGAAAAGATGGATGTATAAGTATATGGATGTCTATATGGAATATATATATATACTGAGGTAATATGTGTATACATATGTGTGTACATATATGAATGCATGTATTTGTATATATACACACAAATACATAAATTCACATTGTGTGTGGGCATATATATATATATACACACAAATACACACATTCATATATGTACACACACACACACACACACGCACACACACGTACACACACACATATATATATGTACCTTGGCGGACTTGCGTATAAGATTATATATATATATATATATATATATATATATATACGGATGCTTATATGAAATTAGATAGGTATATTTGTAATCTTAGTTGACATATTCTGGATTATTCCCTCGTGTCTCATTAAGTTTATAATTTATTAGTTTGACTATTATTATTATTATTATTTTTAATAACATTTTTATTTTATTTTTTCTCTATTATTATTATTATCATTAGTATTATTTAGTTGTTTTAAAACTCATATTAAGGAAAATCTTACCCTTTTATATATATATATATATATATATATATATATATGCATTTTTATTTTAACTGGATTATATTTTTATGTTAAATTTGAAATCTTTACGAAAAAATTACATGATTTTTCAGAAAATTCTTAACTACACATTGTCTTTAATATTAAAGCCCCCCCTTCTTTTTTTACTTTTTAATGAATACATAAGCGTCATAATCGTAGGCCAGACATCTGATTGTACACATACCAATGTTTCATTGATTTACGAAACTTTCCTTACTTTGTTCTTTTCTTTTTCTCTTTTTTCTCTCATGTGTCTTTAACTGTCGCAATTGATGTAACTATGTTTTTCGTAGTCTCTATTTTAAATTAGGTCAACAAGCCGAATGTCAGTTTATTCAACTGAAAATAACTTCTATTCGTCTCAAAATTATCCATGTCTTTCTTTCCACCTCTCCCTCAATCTTACATACGCGTCTTTTTTCCACACCCCCACTTCCACGTATATAATTTTACATAAATTTTTTCTAAACCTGAAGAAATATTCTGTTTCCTTTTGGATTTGAAGGTCTGATGAATTAGGGCTTTTTTTAAAAACCCTAACGAAATAAATATAACCTCATGAAATTTTACGTGTTCGTGCCTTTTAATAATAATTATTGGTCTGTCTCTGACATAGAGCTCTTCCTGGATTTATATCCTTTTGGATACTGATCACTAATATTATCATTATATATTGCTAAAAGTGCCGACTGTAGGAGCGTCATCAGTGTTATTGCTCCCATGCCACTAGAAGTTTCGGGTCTAAATAAACAACATACTTCTTCGATGGGCTACCCGACCGAATATGATCAGTATTCGGCCCGCACCTAGAGTAAATTTGCTACTAGCTTTAGGACGTGCTTTATATAAATTCCGCCAGAAAATGGCAACTAATCAAGTCTACACTTGGACTATTTGATATTATAAGTCAGGTATGCTTGGTTGTACTGATTTTCCTACATGAAGCCAAGACGGGTTGTTTTTTAAGAAGAAAAAAATGAAATAAAATAAGATCAAACCAATGAATATATATACATTAATAGAATAAAACATCCGAGTTATTATATTGGCTCTTCTTACGACTTACTTTTCTTTCTCTGCCCCCAACTTTTAAATTCTTTATTATTTCTTATTTGTTTAATCTTTTTTCTCTTTTTATAACTTTCCTTTTTCTTCTTAACTACACTTAAAAAACGTTTAGAGTGATTAAAATGACTGACTCAAACTATTTACAAAAAAAAAAAAAATAAAATAAAATAAATAAAAAAAAAAAAATAAACTCCTAAAATACGGTATGAATAATTTGGGATACTGATTGATAATCTAAGAAATTTCGTTTAAAAACTAAGCGAAATAACATTTAACTAAAATTGCTTAAAATAAATTAATCAAGATATTTACATGTTGAATAGAAATTAAAAAAGAAAAAATAATAATAACGTGCAAAAACTTTAGTTAAAATAAGTTGTTCCTAAATTTATCCTTAATGGAAACCGATTGAAAAAAAACGAGTAAATACGAAAAAAAATTGCGAGAAAAGAAAACAAACGATTATGTGTAAAAATATTTCGTGTAATAAAATGAATCTTCTCGAATGAACAGTAAAACGTAAAGATGAAGTCGATGAACATGCGACTGAATGTAACTAACGTCATCATGCAACTCGAATAAGTTATTTAAAAAACCTGTCATTTCTCTGAAGCTTCTCGCCATCTATATATACAATTTTATCATACATATATACAAATCTATATACACTTTTAAGAATATTTAGCAGTGATATTTGCGACGTTTGTTCATCTACACGTTCGTATTTTTAGTAGTTTGGGGCCAATCATTAGCACTTTATCCATAAGCATCTGGTGGCCTTTTCATTTGAATCGCCCAGTTATCCCTAGGCTAGTAAGGGCTCGTATCATTGACTGTCCGGCGAACTCTCTACCAGGAAACAATGAGTACGCCATCCTTTAGTTCTGCACTCGTCTAAGAGTCCTTGATATTTACTGTGCTTTCTCTTAAATGCCTCTTGCATATGCTCCTCCCATGGGATAGTTAACTCCAGCAAAATAATCTGTTTCGTGGCGTCCGAGTAAATAGTTATGTCTGGATGGAATTTGCAGGACGATATATGTGTAGGGAATTTCAATTGTTTCTCGAGATCGACCCGACGCGGACAATAACAGTGAATGGGATCATGCAATTTTCTTACTCGATTTTTGAACCTGCTTTAACGAAGCGGATATCTCTTTCTGGGATGAGTTTATTGCTTTGCAAAGCTTCGGTAATAATGAGCGCTGTCGCATATAAAACCTTGTCATGGCGTCACCAATAGCGCTCGTCTATCAGAGCAGTTCTGCACCTGCTCAATATGTGTTGCAGTGATCCTCTCCCCGAACACAAGGGACACTTTGGTGAATCTATTTCCCCCCATAAATGTAGGTTGGTCGAGCACCATCTTAACAAGGAATCTAGTTCTGCTGAAGTCGGTGTTCCAAAGATCTGAACTCGACACTTTTCGCCGATCTACACTATCCCACCTGGTCCACGCACCCTACCATTTTTGTCATCCGCTTTTCCTCCATCCCCGCTCTTACTTCGTCCTGTATTAGGTGTTTACGCTCCTTTACAGTGATTTTTCCGAATCTGTAGGAAGGAATCAGTCCCAGGCTTGCTCTTCCCTGCGCGACTGAACCCACTATTACTTTTGTCCTCATATTCCCTTCTGCGATAGCCAGTTCCTTAGTTGCACTCCATCTTCTGCCCGTCTTGACCTCAATTCCCGCGCCTGACACTTTGGGATCTCTGGAGTTTCTGTACTGGTAGGTTTCCCTTGTCTGTGAAACCATGAACTCCTCGACCAAACCCCTGAATGGTAGTTGGATAGCATTCGATGATCCATACAAGGCTGCGCTGCTTAAGTTCCGAGGTAATCCTGACTATCTACGGAGGAAACTGCTAGCCCAAACGTCTCCACAGTCGAGATGAGAACGCTATATGTTTGGAGTGGCCATAATGTTCGTGGGAGCACGCAGTGATGTTATAGCCAGGCTTTGAAACGCCCTGGCAATCCGGATTTATCTATTTTCGCCAACCACGAGTGAAAATCAGTGTGTATAGCTTCGATAGCTGGTACACACCTTCAGAGCATTACAAAAAGACTTCCCTAGGCTTTTAACAGGATTATCGGCCAACGTCGGGATGTCTCTCCCTTCTATTGTGAAGTAATGTTTTACCACACATCCCTTGTTTTTTTTTTTATTACCACTGATCTCTATTTGTTTGGTTTGAAATTCATTCTTGCTCATTCAATCAGTCTCTCTAAACCGCGAAACAACCATCTACAACCTGTAACGGAGTGTGTGGTGACTGTACGATTGCCCATGTAAGGCCAGATGGGTGGTTGCTTCACTTCGGTATTGTAAACGGGGCCACGGCATTCCACCTCACCGGACTTCACGAGCATATTCATTGCGAGAACAAAAAGCGTGACTGACAGTGTACAGTCTGTAATAATTCCTCTCTTGAGTCTATGCCAGTTTGAAGATACCAGGTCGGATGGAACTCTTAGATGGAATTGATTGTAGTAATCCAAGATAAGCTCGGTGAATACTACTTGGAATGTAATGTCTAACCAAAGCTTCTTCCACGAGTTTATGCGGTATGGACCCATAAGCAATGACTAAATCCAACCACGCAACAGCCAGGTCCCTCTTATTCCACCTTGATTCTCTTATTTAATTAAACAATACGCTCAACGTAGCCAGGCATACCACGGATTCCGCCCTTTTGTACCGATGTATCCATAAAGCTATTTTTTAGCAGAAAAGCTGATAGCCGTCGGGAGATAACACTAAAAATATTTTGCTTTCTGTACTCAGTAAAGAGATACATCAAAACTGCTCGATATTTCTTGCGTTCTCTTCTTTTGGGATTCAAACTCCTTCTGCCTACCACCATTGTTCTGCGACTTTACCTCGCTGCCAAATTACTTTAATGATCTTCCATAATTTCAGCAGAAGGCCTATGCAACGCTTGTATACGGAGTAAGATACGCCACTCGGTCCTAGCGACGAAGCAGATCTAACCACCATTATTATGTGTTTGACTTCACTCAAACTTGGCATCCTCGTGTCGAACTCAACTTTTCGGGGGTTGGGTTTAATGAGACGATCATTAAATCCTAATTCCTCATTCCTTCCTGGGTCCTTGAAAGAGCTCTGCAAAAAGGAATCCACCCTGTCTTTTGGGTATACTAATCTGCCGCTCTTCTTATCTCCTAGAAGTCTTTTGGCGAAACCAAACGGGTCGGAGATAAACGAAGCCATCTTCCTGACCTACTCGCGACGATGTCCTTCTGCTCTTCACATGCTTTTCAGTTTCTGTCTTAAAATATCTCGCAGTTCCGAAAGGGCTGGTCGCTCCTCTTCGCAAGCGGCCTTAAGTTGTTTCTTGAGGTTCTTAATTCCTGCGTTACTTCTCTTATCCTCCTTTCACGCCTGTTCCGAGTGTAGACTTTATTTCTCGTTTTATTAATATGGCCGAAACGCTCTGATGCATAGCTGACAATGAGTTTACTCATAGATTGAAGTCGTCGGTCTATGCAGACGTACCTTGGATTATAACGCACACGTCTTCATCAAAATCGCGCCAAGCTTTCTTGTTGCTTCCTAAGGGCCATTTAATCCGCTTAGAAACTACTCTGTCCGTCTAGATCTGAATCCACACTGGGTGATGCTGTGCGCCGTGGTTTGTCACCGGGACCTGCTATACTTCCGTCTTACTTGGTGTAGCACCTATGCGTTGTGTGTTCTCAGCCAATACTGCATATTTCATCTTGGCCTGGTGTATTTTTACGCCACGCTGATTATTGCACGTTTTTCCACAGCAGCACATTGAATATATATATATATATATATACACTTACACACATCAAAATGCAGACATGAAAACAAATTTTTACTACGTTACTTAAAAATCGAAAACTGAAAAGAATAAATAAAAATAAACAAAATAATATAAAAAAATTAACCTAAGCAAATAATAAACAAATTAACAAACCACTCTCGTTAGAATAGACGAAATAGAACAAATTATAATAAAAAATAAATACATAAAATACAAGTACAAATAATCAATTTAAATAAAGAATAAACAAATTAACAAATCAATAACCATTAGAATAGAATACAGCAATCAATCCAAAAATTGAACGAGAAAATAGCTATAACTGCTATATAACAATAAAGAATTAGTACGTTACTCAAAAATTGAAAACCGAATAGAGTAAGTAAAAATATACAAAATAAAAAATACGCAAATAAATAAGAAAAAATAAGTAAAAATTAATCCAAGTAAATAAATGAACAAATTAACAAACCACTCCCGCTAAAATAACCGTTAGAACTAATAAAAATAAATATAAATAAGCAAAACAAGTAAAAATAATCAATCCAAATAAAGAAAATAATAAACAAATTAAAAACTGTCATCCACCAAAATGGCAATCAATCCAAAAATTGGACGAATAAATAGCTTTATTTTCCCAGACCAAAAAAAAAAAAAACTATTAAATAAGCGACCTGAGCAAATCCCCATAATTTTTTACTACGTTAATAAAACATCGAAAACCGAAAAGAATAAATAAATATATAAAATAAAAAATGAAAATAAAAAACAAGTAAAATAAATTAACCCAAATAAATAAAGAAACAAGACACTCCCGCAAAAATAACCACCAGAATTGTTTACACACAATGCACCCATATATATAAATAGTCGGGAAAATACAACACTCGCGGACTGACGATTACGTCTAGCATGAAACAGCCTGTTACCTCTGAGTGTTGACATCAATGTTCACTTTTATATTTATATTTACATACGCTCTATCTTTGATCGTTATCCCATAAATATAGCACACCTTAAAACTATATATATATAGTTCACTGTTTTTTTCCCGAATAAGGGAAGTAACTTTTCCATAGAGATGTGTAAATTATTTAACCAAACCTGCTTGTATATATATATATAAAACACGGGTGGGCTCTGTGGTGTTGAGCAAATACACATATGCCTGAGCCAGCGTCTGCAATAGGGATTGGCTAGCCGCCCTAGTTGACGGATATCCTCGAGTACGAGTAGCCAGCTATTATATATATATATATATATATATATATATATATATACGCTCAATATAGATAGAGCTAACATCGTTTGAGTTGTAGCTCTGGGTTTCACTTTACTTGATGTTGAAGCGAATGTGCAACGACCTCAGAGAAGATCTGTACTGGTTGCTAAGGAGCTTCAAAGATATGATATGGATGTTATGGCCCTTTCAATTGCTAGATATCTTGGGAGGGTCATTTCATGGAGAAAACTGGTAGCTATAAATTTTTCTGGAGCGAAAGGAAAGTAGGAAAGAAAGAATCTGGTGTTGCTTTTGGAAATCAATAACTAGTCAGTTGGAAGAGTTTCCGACAGTTGTTAATGATAGAATTATCACTATGAGAGTTCCTCTTTTATATGGAACATATGCAACCTTGACTGGTGTTTATGCGCCAACTATGGTTTGCACAGATGAAGCAAAACAAGCTTTTTATGACGAACTAAAATCTTTTGTTAGGAAAGTACTGTAGCAGACAAATTTTCAGCTCCAAATCTATTTACCCTGTCCTTCTCTATCGATTTTGAACAGACCTTTAATAACTGCAACCTTGATATTTACATTCGCTATCATTCAACAGGAAAGTTGTTTGACATCAGGAAGTTTGATGCAATGTCGAAAGTTCACAGGTCGCTGGTCAGGGATTTGCTATATGCCGATGACTGCGATATTGTGGCTCAGTCGGAAGGAGATATGCAGCATCTCGTGGATGCTTTTCTAATGTATGTACTGCATTGTAATTGACTATTAGTTTGAAAAAGACACTAGTCATGTGCCAACCAACTCCAAGGAAGCCATATTGTGAACCAAGCATATTTGTCTATGGTAAACGGTTGAAGGCTGTTTGCGCGTTTGTGTATCTTGGCAATCCGTTGAGCACGTTCTGTGATCTTGATGTGGAAATTTCAAAGTGCGTGGAAAACTGAATAAACGTCTGTGGTCTCAGCACATAATTTCAGTGAGTACAAAGTTAAAGGTCTATCATGAATCTGAGTGGTCTACCGCCGACAAATGAAAAGGCTTGAGAGATTCCACCAGTACTACTTACATCGTATCCTTGGCATTACCTGGCAAATCTGTTAGTGATATAGAGGTGCTAGAGAGAAGCGGCTTTGATAGTATCGTGTCCCTGATACTAAACATCATCTTCGGTGGGCAGGTCACCTCGACAGATGAAACCGCATTCCAAAAAAATTGCTTTATGGTGAAATGCGAAAAGGAAAGAGAAATGTAACATTCCTTGTGAGCACTGGGAAGAATGTGCAACTAATCGCAATAATTAGAATGAGGCTGCTAGTAGTAGAAGGTGTCACTTTGAAGATGAGAAAATGAGACACACAAAGCTTAAAAGAGATGTGCGTAAAGGCGTCCCCGTTGAACTTCCTGAAGACACACACAGGCAGCTTGATCTGACGTGTACGTGTGGTAGAGTATTTTCGCCGATGGCTGGTCTAAGGAGTCACTTGAGAGCGTACCAACGGAAGGTGTCAATTAACTATAAAACGATAGACGTCCAGCAATTGAAATATGATATTTGTGGTAAGATATGTGGTTCCAGAAGCGGTTTCATACGACATTTTAAATTGCATGATAATGTACCACACGCTGTTGGACCTCTTAAGTGCCTTGTCTTTGGCGGAGTATATAGGTCCATTGAATTAAAGAACCACATTCGTTCATCACATCAGTAGATATTCTCCAAAAAGATATGTAATCATAGCCGTACTCAGACACGAATTGGCAACCTTCACACACACACACACACACACACACACACACACACACACACACACACACACACACATATATATATATATATATATATATATAAATAAGCACGTTTGTATGTATACGACATCTTATCAACACCAGTCAACCTCCATTGCTGGGGGTTACCTACATCCAACCTAGGCAGAGAATGTGACAAATCTGCCAGCCTTATACATATTCTCACTAGATGCGAGTATGCTCTAATAACCTATACGTGGAGACATAATGAAGTTTTGGGTATTATTGCCGATGCTACAAAAAGGTGTTTTGAAACTAACAATAAAGCTTTGATGAATGACAGTAACAAAGCAATATATTTTGTTTAAGAACGAAACCTTTCGAAATTTTAGTCACAAATAGGCACTAGTCATCATTGTTTGATGGTTGCACGGACTGACACGTTGTAACTGAGTTGGAGTTGGAACTGTACACACACACACACACATATATATATATATGTGTGTGTGTGTGTGTGTGTGTATATATATATATATATATATATATATGCATGTATATATATATATATATGTATATGTATGTATGTATATATATCTATATATTTTCTGTTTATACATTATTTTAATAGATACAATTTATTTAAGTAAATGCTCTGTTTTAAACAGTATTTTCTCGATCGATCGTATCTGCTCACGAAACGTATCTTAACGTAAACAATGACAATATAAAATATAAACAGAAAATATATTAAATAAGTGTCGGACTTAGTCCATTTTCATTGTTTACGTTAAGATGTATTTTGGGAGTATTTATTGTTATTAGTGTTTACGATTTAATACTGTGTATATGCAGTAATTGTGACACAAGGCCGAAAAAGGGGGAGATGGATCCAGGCTGGTTGTCACTCACTATTTTATACTCATCTAATCAGATTCTAGACCTTCGTTACAATTTACTCATTCATATTAGGAATCTATCCGTCACGGTTCGCTCCTACGTACACCAAAAATAGCTCTCTCTCGCACACACACACACACACACACACACACACACACACACACAGGGCCCCTAATGAAAAACACCCCATGACTTAAAATTGAAAATGAAAGATGTTAGTAAGATCTGTCCAAAAGACAAAAAATAAGAGTTGCCGCTGTATTCTGTCTTCCGACAAAATCAAGAGGCTCTCTCTCTAAGGGAGGGGGAAGAATAAAAAAAAATATGGACATTAGAAAATTAAAAAAAAATGACCCAGTCGTGATGGAAAGAGTAGGCCAAAACAAACTGGGGTGGTTGGGAATCTCGACTTGGATCGTATGAGAAACCGAGCACAGGCCGGGAACGATATTTACATTAACTAGATATACAAGAAGAGTCTATTTTAAACAGAGGATGGGGTCTACAGAAAACCTACCCGTTGTGACTTAGGGGGGCTTAAAACGAAAATAATGGCTAACCCCGTTCATGCAATCCAGTTATCCCCCTTTCGCTGAGATCTGTCGATAGCAACCACTTTCTATCACTTTTAATCTTCATCGTTTTAACTTCTTCCTGTGTTACAAAAGCTGTTTCTTCTAAATGATTCTGTAAGCTACGAAACAAATGGTAGTCTGAAGGAGCAAGATCGGGAGAATAAGGTGGATGTTCTTCGATCTTTTGTGACATGATTCTTGCTGTGTGGGGTCCTGATGAAACATCACTCCTTTTTGATTCACTGGAGCAGGTCTTTTTTTCCTCAAAGCTTGGTTCAAACGCTCTAATTGCTGACAGTATATTTGAGCATTAATTGTTGCATTAGGTGGTAAGAATTCAAAGTGGATTATTCCTTGGCGATCCCACCAGATTGAAAGAAGAACATTTTGCCCATGAAGTCCCCTTCTCGGCTCTGGCTTGAGCTCTTCCCCTTTACCAAGCCACTGTCTACGACGCTCAACATTTCGATAAAAGATCCATTTTTCGTTGCCAGTCGCAAGTCTATCCAAAAAAGGTGAAACAGGTTAGCGAGAATGGAGAGAAGAGCAGATGTCAACTCGGGATTTGAGGTTGTTTTCAGACAATTCATGAGGCACCGATTTTCCAAGTTTAGGAACTTTTCCAAGTTGTTGAAGATGACGATGAACAGTTGTATGGTTTGAACTGAGAACCAGTGCCAATTCCTCAACTGATAAAGCAGGATTTTCTTCAAGGGCTGCTTCAAGAAGCTTTTCATCCAACTCAACTGGACGTCCGGTTCGATCGTCATCTTCAATGGTGAAATCTCCACCTTTTAATTTTGCAAACCATTTTTGCAAGTTCTTTCATTCACACATTCCTCTCAATAAACTGAGTGAATGTTTCTAGCCGCTTCGGCTGCTGAGTTTCCTTTCTTGAACTCATAAAGCATTATGTGCCTCAAATGATTCTTGGGTATTTCCATGTTAGCATGGTTTTAATCAAACAAAATTTAATTTTATTGTTCTCTGAAATAAAATTTGATCAGTTTAAATGCATCTAAACATAAAAATAATGTTCAGCTCCATTAGACATTATAAAATACTCGTTCATTTTAGTAAAAAGTTAAAATTCGGACAGAACTTATGGGATGACCTGATATATATATATTGTATTGGGGCAGCAGATCATTATTTAAACATATATTGTTATCTATAACAGACAATGAATGTCAGACATAATAGACATTCATTGTCTGTTATATTTAACAATATATGCTTATATTTTGAGTATGAAAGTATAGAAATTTTAAATTACATTTAACTCACTCATGTCTTTTCTCTCACCCCTCACTTCGTTAATTTACATATGTTTAATACGGCCCGTCAAACATGTGTAAATTTTTTTTCATTTTTTGTTTCAACCTTTGGAAGTAAAGTCTGATGATCCGCAGACCTTTAAAAGGGCTGTGGTGAAATAATTTATTCCATGGAACCTTAAAGTGGTCTGTTTTTATTTAAATTATTTACTCTGGATTTACATTGAGCTCTCTGGATTTTATCCTCCTTGGGTTTACCCATACGGATTAACTAGTTTTTCATAAACTATATATATATATATATATATATATATATATATATATATATATATATATAATGCTTTGAAAGTGCCCACTCGATTGGGAAAAGTCTGGACCTGCAGCTAAACAGATATAGCAATAAAAATATAATTTATACATTTCTTACTACTAATGGAATTATACATTTCCTTACATTATCCTTTTATTATTCCTTACATTATCCTTATTACTAATGAAATTATGATTATTCTGCTATTTCAATTCCCACTCGCTTTGGTAGCCACGAGATGGAAGAAATTAACGGGGCAACTGACTGAGGTTCAAATGAATTGTCATCTAGTTGATTAAAGAAAAAAGGGACTTTAATTCACGAAACATTATTAGAAAAATAATGGAAACAGACTTTAATCTTTAAACTGTACATTTGTTGAAAAACTGAAAAAATGAATTTTTATTTTTTTGTGTTCAATAACTGTCCGTGATGAATGCGTCAAAATAATTACTAAGGGGATGAAATAAATGTTTTCCACGATAAAAAGTATAATCAATCAGACACTATAAGATACTAAGCTTTATCAATCATCCACCATAATCCGTTTTTATAAATAATGTGTGTATGAGAGGAACGCTGAATGTTCTCGATCCAACTAAGAAGCCATAAAAAATCGATGATTGCTCAATTAGTCCAAGTACCTGGTACGTAATTTCGGAGGCAAACTGAGTAAAATTATTGTCAGCTATAAAGATAAATGAATTGAATATTTCAAATTTTGTTTTAATAAGGTATAAATCTATATAAATCTAAATATACGGCAAAATTTTGTATGTCGGTTATATTGATTTTAACGTAACCCAAAAACTTAACAATTTTTGTTTTAAATTCATTTCAAAATATCTCCAAAATTTTGAGAATTGAGAAAATCAATTTTATATCTTCAAAATGCCAAGTAATTAAATTAAAGTAAGAGGTTTCCTGACGTGAGGTTTTGAAGTTACGCAGAGAATTTGTGATTTCTACCTGAATTGAACTTGACAGAATTCGGTCTTTTCGGTTGGAATTGAATTTATAGCCCGAATCAAAGAAAATGAGGCCTTGAAGTTCCATGGAGTGAATTGAGGAATTCAAAGTTATTTCTTCATAACTATCAATGCTGTTTTCTAAATTGGACTAGAGGTCCCTTTAGTTTTGGACCAAAGGCTCAATTATCCCTCCGTTGGAGCTAGCTTAAAAGTCCTCATGGAGTGCGTCTTTTAAGCAATAAATAATAAAGTTTGTAACACAGTGGAAATTAAAAAAAAACCAAGACCCATCAGAAAAAAAAATCATTTTCGGCTCAAAACAGGATAGTAAAACCGGATCTCACATTCAAACAAAAACTAAAACTGCTTTTCAGCCAATGAAAAGCTTTAAAAAGAAATTGAACAAACGTCTATCTGGAAGTCGATCTTATAAGAAGGACGCTTTAACGATATATCTGAGCACAAAATTACCCACCACAAAAAAATTCCTTTCTTACATGAAAACTTTAATACGTTTCTGTTATGGTCTGGTTCCTTGTACCACGGTGATAGTCCAAGGTAGAACTAATAAAGAAGAACTCGAATACGGATATGGTATAACACAGATATATTACAAACAGGAATATATACAGAGAGTAGAAAGTGTTAGTACGAACAATCAGGCAATGGAAAACTTTTGGTTTACTGAAGAACATAAGCGTTATATTAACGCTTCATCATGATAGATTTTGTATGCGTTTCTCCACGGATCATTTTACTACAACATGGAAAAGACTAGAGGTAGATATCGCTTCTGGTTGCATAATTTCTGTCATCCTCTTTGTACTTGTGATGGAATTGATATTGAGGTCATCCGAAGAAGAAACTATTGTGATAAGACCGTCATTAAAAGCTTTCATGGATGATGTTACAGTGCTGGCAAACTCAGCTAATTCAGTGAGGAAAGTTTTGGAAAGACTTGACAATATCATCAAATGTTTGCGAATGAAATTCAACGCTAAAAATCAAGAAGTTGTACGATTATCAATGAAAAGCAGAAAGAGGTAAGGTTCAAGACAACGACCCAACACTAAAAGAGGAGCAAGTGCAAAGCCTTGGTCGGCGTGTACAAAAATGGCTTGAACGACAGACATAAAGGGGTTCAGGTTTACCAACAAGCTCAGGAAGGATTGAAAGCAATAAACAAAGTAAGACTGAGTGGGTAGTTCAAGGTATGGTGTCTACAATATGGCTTATATCCTAGGTTAATATGACCTCTTACGATGGATGAGGTAGCTGCAACTACAGCTGAATGCATTGAGTACATTAGAAACATACAGTGTACATTAGAAAAGTGGTTTGGTCTTCGAAAGCATATAACCAACACAGCTATCTATGGGAAAATGGGTCAATTGAAACTCCCTATCACGGAAGAATACAAAGCTGGAAAATGTCGTACAGTGATGACGTTGCGATTTTCAAACGATGTACAGATCCGTAAAAACTTACAAAATGGGGAAAGCGGAAGAAGCAGTTAATAGTGCTATTAAATACAATCACAGGGATATAGTAGGCGCAGTTCAAGAAGGTAAAAGTGGATTAGGCACTGGAAAGTTCACATTATTTTGCAATAGTACAAGCGTGCAAAGTTGCAGTGGTAACAGAAGCCACGTGGGTGGAGCAGGAAAAAGGATAACTTCACTTGGCACAATTTATTCATCAACGACAGTGTTAAAGATGTGAGGAGAAGGTGATAGAACGAAAATTAATCAATTCGGTCTGTAAAAAGATAACACATGGCGACATAATCAAATCTTGAAGTTGTTATACCTTTCTTTCGGGAAGAAGATTGATGATATCAATGAAGGAAAGGGACCTACCAAGCAAGTGATGACTAAAGTACAGTTTCACAAAGAAGGCAGAAAGGTCACCATTAGTGGATCTCAACTGAAAACACTGGACGATGAAAGATGATTAGGAGAATGGGAAATAGCAGCAGACCTCGATTCTGTCTTTGTCTTTCCTATTTTAGCAACAAGCCAACGGTGGGGTGCCATAGCAGAATACAGTAGAGGGGAGTAGGAGACGAAACTGGCTGTTATGGTTCCTCCTGATGACTGATTTTGGATTGGAGCCAGAAATGGAGCTGCTAACTGGTAAGCAAGACCTTGTTTATTTTTCACACACACACACACACACACACACACACACACACACACACACACACACACACACACACACACATATATATATATATATATATATATATATATATATATACATATATTCATCCACAGACTGACTGTTTCGATGTATCACAGCTTCTCAGTGTGGCTGGACGTCCGATTGCTTCTGGCCGGAATCGAATATATATGAGTTAAAGATTAAATCAAGGATCAAATATGAATCAGCATCCGACAGGATGATGAAATAAAAGAAGGAATAGGAAACGTATATCAATCTAACATGTTTCACTTTTATTAAAAAAAGTCAGAGATTGAGAGAATACAAACAAAAATACAGAAAACACTGATATTTTCAGTTATGTCTGGGTCAATTCTTATTGGTCAGACACGTATCAGGTATATTAAAACTGTCGATAATTGTGAAATTTATTGTATAGCTAAGTGAGTAACGGACAGTAATGTGTATTTGTAATTGTGTGCGTGTATTTTTCTAGTTGTTTTTTATCTTCATCTTTTTTGGTCAGCACTCGAAGAGGGGAGTCGCAGTGTTCAAATTTATGGCTCGTCTGTTTAAGAATGTATTTTTTGTATGAAAAGATATAAGATAGATTGTTTAAGAATGGATTCAATGAAAGATGGTGATGTAATGTAAAGTTTTAGGTGTGTGTTTATAGCTGGTAATAATGTTATTATTAAGTTTTTAATGTATTTTCTCCTTAAGGAATTATATTCTTTTTTAATTAGGGTGGCAATAGTAAAATCAATGTTATGCCCAGTCTCAGATTTGGCAGAGCAAAAACATTAGCTTTCCAACCAAGATGGATCTGTACAAGCCCCTGATGCTATCCATATTGCTCTATGGATGTGAAATCTGGACTCTGATAGTAGAAACCACCAAGTGTGTCCAAATATTTGAAACGAAATGCTTCAGACACCTTCTCGGGATCTCTTGGAGAGAGCACAAGACATATGTCTTTGTACAAGGCCAAGTAACACAACTGGCAGGCCTCCAGGAGACCCTCTTCGTAACAGTAAAGTGAAGAAAGCTGTTGTGACTTGGACATGTCATAAGCCACAATACTCTACCCAAGATGGTCCTTCAAGGTACCTTGGAAGTGGGTAAACGTAGAGGGAAGCAATCCAAAAGCTGAATCAAAGAATGGACAAGGATGTACACGCCGACGTTGTTTCGTGCGGCAGAAACAGATCTGGTTGGTGACGGCTGGCTGCATCATTGTTGCTCATGCCTCCTCTACGATCGGTACGTTCATGAGAAAGGAGGAGGAGATTGGCATCTAGGTCCCACTATTTTACTGCTGAAATAATGAAATGTTTAAATGTAACCGCCACTTCTACTCCAGGAGTTTCTTTTCTCACACTTCCCGCCTATAGAACTCCCTTCTGTTCCCTTACTTCCCTGATAACTACATTCTTCAAAAATTTAAATGAAAACGTCAATCGCCATCTATTTTATTGAACACCGTTCATCTTTCCTCAATCTACTCTATAAGGAAATACAATTTGATTGATTGACAATAAATATGTTTTGAGATTTAAGCATGTTTGTTCCTTTAAAAAATACGTAATTTATCACAAAGAACTGTTAAAATAAACTATAAAGTCATTTATTCTCTTATCCAATTTTTAGAAATTAAAAACCAATATGCGCTCTCTGATTAAATCACTCGGGTTTTGTGACGTGTAAAATAAAAAATGAAGGATTTATTCTTTTATGTGCCGTGGTTCACTTGGTTCAAGTGATCATAAAATGGTTCAATTAACCATTACTTGTCCTATTCCCAAAATCAATAAATCATAACGTAAACTTTATTTGTACAACAAAGAGTACTATGGTAATTTCAACCAAGGACTATCCAGTATACTATGAGATACTATGCTATGCAGTAATGATATTTGTCAAGGCAAAGTTGTAACGCATTGCTCACTTCTATTAATCATTACTCAGTTCTATTCGTGGGGCATTGTTGGAAGTGTGGTGAGACAGATCACCTCACCCCTTCCTGTCCAGCGAAGAAGGCCTTTGGATTTCCGATCTGAGTTAGACAAAATCCCCCTTATCCTGTAGGGTCAATAGGAAGCGCCAGAGAGCGCCTTGAAACCTCCACATGTAAAAGCATAAACAGTCACACTTCCCCTACCAGTGAAAGATTTACAAGAAGCATGAACTAGGACATAGAACAATTAGAAAAATTAATATAAAGTCTGAAGGCCAAACAAAAAAGTCTTTACCTAAAAAGGGCACTTGAAACTTCGACCCATCCTCTCCCACTGGAAGAAAATCCTTCGCTCCACCTACATTTACCAAGTCATTACATCCATGCCCTTTCAAATTAACCCCTTAACTAGAGATTCCTTCAGAAAAAGTCAACATCTGTCCACTGATTACCAAAAAGTTAAGAAAGATCATTATGACCTTGGAAGAAACAGGGAACAAGGGATAATCCTCTACTTCTGTTTAATAAACATAGAAGTGCGGATCGGACGATAGATGAGCCTATCTACTCTTACTAACCTGATCACAGCAGAGGAGGTGATTTTATCGGGATACCAACTCTAGTAAGGTGGGCGAGTAAGGCTGTACACCCTATCAAGGCCAAGCGGGGATCACTGAATGATTAATATCACACTGGGAGAATTGATAATAGGGATAGGAGTTAGGATGGCGCGGTTAAGTGTGAGATTATCTTAGAACACTTGTTAGGGTACTGTTGGTTAGCGTACTGATAGTAATATATTATCTATTAAGTTGTGAATCAAGTTTGAATATCCTCTATTAGAATAAAGCCATTACCATATAATTATATCGTTAATCTTGCATTTACACGGCTAAATGCACGACTGAAATAAATCATATAAATCATAGTACGAAAGCTGCAAAAGAGAAAATATTTTAACAGATTAATTGGTAAAGTATTAACACGGCAGAACTGTCCTCTTGACAGGGCAGACATTTTGGTGAAAGTTGCCGAACTTACAAATAACAACCGTTATGGTTACGACAGCTACTACTGCGATAGCAGGCGGAAATAAGTAGTTAGGAGGCAAAACATGTTTCAAACGCATCGATTGGTTTAAGAACAAACTTCTGAGTTGCTGATTTTTTACTATTTACTTTTTTCCTTTTTTTCTTCCCAGGCGAGGTGGGAGCTACCTACATTTCCTATCAGATTCCATTATGTACTGAACCTAAGTCTATTCTGCAAGTCACCAAAAAATCATGAGAAAACTATTTGATGTGAATTCATTAAATGACTATGTAAATTAGAATCCATGTCTCTATTAGTCTTTTAACTTTTGTCTGTTGGGATTGTTATTTGTTGTACTTTTACTTACTTTTAAGCGAAACGTAAATAATATATTCAAATTCAATTAAACTTTAAATTAAATGTTCTTCGAATGCCTTGAAGAAAGTAGTTTTTATTACTGAAAGATGTAAAAACTGTTAATACTAGGTTTAATAAACCTGTCAATATGAACGAAATTTTCCCGATAAGGAAAAAGAATTGCAGTCAATCTAAATTCTTCCTGAAATACGCGCAAGAAATTTTCTTTTTCGATTTTTAAATCCAAGCAAAGCGTGATTGAGAAGATTGAAAATGGAGAGGACTGAAGAAAGGACAAAAAATGCAACCGGGTTTAAGAAAACAGAAAATGGCGATAAAGGATGCATTTAAATTTTTGAAGATTCTATTTATCAGGGATGCAAGAAATCGAAAGGGAATTACAGAAGTAGAGAGTGCGTGAAAAAAAAAAAATAAAACTGTAATAGAAGTGGTGGTTGCATCTAGCAACCTAGTTGCCAATCTTGTACGCTTACATTCATTTAGGGAAAAACGCTCATCTGAGCAGTTGCTGTGAAAATATTTCTAGAACAGAGGGAGGACACATCACGTCGGTAAGAAAGTGACAGGAGATGAAAAGCCTGGTCAGGATCGATTGTTTGCAGAAATTTCTCTAGATTTTATCAAGAATCTTGAGTTGCACAGTAGGAGCACCAGACCATATATGGCAACAGTATTCAATACACGGACTAATGGTAAATTCCTGAATGTGTAAGATAGATTCTGACGAGAAAAAAAAATTTTTGCACGAAACTGAACAAAGATTTCTTGCAGTACACATAGCAATTGGCACGATAGAGTCACTCCACTACAAAAGAAGGTATAGACTGTTGATCTCACGAAGTTTATCATCAGTCAGCATTGATGGTAGACAGAAAAGGTTATTTCTTATAATTTCGTCTTTTTTATTAAGAAATATCAAAAAAAGTTTCGTCAAATTTAGTCTTTTACATTAAGAAATTAGACAAACGTTGCACTTTGATCAGATTTAGACTTTCTTATATGAAAATAAATAAAACAATTACATTTTATTAAGATTTTTTTTTCATTTGGAAATAAGTACAAAGTTACATTTTTTCAGAGTTAGACTTTTTCCTTAAGAAGTAGTAAAAAACTTACATTTTCAACCGATTTACCCTGTCATGAAGAAATATGAAAAACAGTTACATTTTGATCCCATTATAGACTTTTTCATTAACAAATGTGAAAAAAATTACATTTTCTTTTAGTCTTTTAATTTGAAATATGAAAAACAGTTACGTTTTGATCCCATTATAGACTTTTTCATTAACAAATGTGAAAAAAATTACATTTTCTTTTAATCTTTTAATTTGAAATATTAAAAACAGTTACATTTTGATCCCATTATAGACTTTTTCATTAACAAATGTGAAAAAAATTACATTTTCTTTTAGTCTTTTAATTTGAAATATGAAAAACAGTTACGTTTTGATCCCATTATAGACTTTTTCATTAACAAATATGAGAAAAATTACATTTTCTTTTAGTCTTTTAATTTGAAATATGAAAAACAGTTACATTTTGATCTCATTATAGACTTTTTCATTAACAAACGTGAAAAAAATTACATTTTCTTTTAGACTTTTAATTTGAAATATGAAAAACAGTTACGTTTTGATCCCATTATAGACTTTTTCATTAACAAATGTGAAAAAAATTACATTTTCTGTTAGTCTTTTAATTTGAAATATGAAAAACAGTTACGTTTTGATCCCATTATAGAATTTTTCATTAACAAATGTGAAAAAAATTACATTTTCTTTTAGTCTTTTAATTTGAAATATGAAAAACAGTCACGTTTTGATCCCATTATAGACTTTTTCATTAACAAATGTGAAAAAAATTACATTTTCTTTTAGTCTTTTAATTTGAAATATGAAAAACAGTTACATTTTGATCCCATTATAGACTTTGTCATTAACAAATGTGAAAAAAATTACATTTTCTTTTAGCCTTTAAATTTGAAATATGAAAAACAGTTACGTTTTGACCCCATTATAGATTTTTCATTAACAAATGTGAAGAAAATTACATTTTCTGTTAGTCTTTTAATTTGAAATATGAAAAACAGTTACGTTTTGATCCCATTATAGACTTTTCATTAACAAATGTGAAAAAAATTACATTTTCTTTTAGTCTTTTAATTTGAAATATGAAAACCAGTCACGTTTTGATCCCATTATAGACTTTTTCATTAACAAATGTGAAAAAAATTACATTTTCTTTTAGTCTTTTAATTTGAAATATGAAAAACAGTTACATTTTGATCCCATTATAGACTTTTTCATTAACAAATGTGAAAAAAATTACATTTTCTTTTAGTCTTTTAATTTGAAATATGAAAAACAGTTACGTTTTGATCCCATTATAGACTTTTTCATTAACAAATATGAAAAAAATTACATTTTCTTTTAGTCTTTTAATTTGAAATATGAAAAACAGTTACATTTTGATCTCATTATAGACTTTTTCATTAACAAATGTGAAAAAAATTACATTTTCTTTTAGTCTTTTAATTTGAAATATGAAAAACAGTTACGTTTTGATCCCATTATAGACTTTTTCATTAACAAATATGAGAAAAATTACATTTTCTTTTAGTCTTTTAATTTGAAATATGCAAAACAGTTACATTTTGATCTCATTATAGACTTTTTCATTAACAAACGTGAAAAAAATTACATTTTCTTTTAGACTTTTAATTTGAAATATGAAAAACAGTTACGTTTTGATCCCATTATAGACTTTTTCATTAACAAATGTGAAAAAAATTACATTTTCTGTTAGTCTTTTAATTTGAAATATGAAAAACAGTTACGTTTTGATCCCATTATAGAATTTTTCATTAACAAATGTGAAAAAAATTACATTTTCTTTTAGTCTTTTAATTTGAAATATGAAAAACAGTCACGTTTTGATCCCATTATAGACTTTTTCATTAACAAATGTGAAAAAAATTACATTTTCTTTTAGTCTTTTAATTTGAAATATGAAAAACAGTTACATTTTGATCCCATTATAGACTTTGTCATTAACAAATGTGAAAAAAATTACATTTTCTTTTAGCCTTTTAATTTGAAATATGAAAAACAGTTACGTTTTGACCCCATTATAGATTTTTCATTAACAAATGTGAAAAAAATTACATTTTCTGTTAGTCTTTTAATTTGAAATATGAAAAACAGTTACGTTTTGATCCCATTATAGACTTTTCATTAACAAATGTGAAAAAAATTACATTTTCTTTTAGTCTTTTAATTTGAAATATGAAAAACAGTTACATTTTGATCCCATTATAGACTTTTTCATTAACAAATGTGAAAAAAATTACATGTTCTTTTAGTCTTTTAATTTGAAATATGAAAAACAGTCACGTTTTGATCCCATTATAGACTTTTTCATTAACAAATGTGAAAATTTACATTTTCTTTTAGTCTTTTAATTTGAAATATGAAAAACAGTTACGTTTTGATCCCATTATAGACTTTGTCATTAACAAATGTGAAAAAAATTACATTTTCTTTTAGCCTTTTAATTTGAACTATGAAAAATAGTTACGTTTTGATCCCATTATAGACTTTTTCATTAACAAATGTGAAAATTTACATTTTCTTTTAGTCTTTTAATTTGAAATATGAAAAACAGTTACATTTTGATCCCATTATAGACTTTTTCATTAACAAATGTGAAAAAAATTACATTTTCTTTTAGTCTTTTAATTTGAAATATGAAAAACAGTTACGTTTTGATCCCATTATAGACATTTTAATTAACAAATGTGAAAAAAATTACATTTTCTGTTAGTCTTTTAATTTGAAATATGAAAAACAGTTATATTTTGATCCCATTATAGACTTTTTCATTAACAAATGTGAAAAAAATTACATTTTCTTTTAGTCTTTTAATTCGAAATACGAAAAACAGTTACAATTTGATCCCATTATAGACTTTTTCATTAACAAATGTGAAATAATTACATTTTCTTTTAGTCTTTTAATTTGAAATATGAAAAACAGTTACGTTTTGATCCCATTATAGACATTTTCATTAACAAATGTGAAAAAAATTACATTTTCTTTTAGTCTGTTAATTTGAAATATGAAAAACAGTTACGGTTTGATCCCATTATAGACTTTTTCATTAACAAATGTGAAAACAATTACATTTTCTTTTAGTCTTTTAATTTGAAATATGAAAAACAGTTACGTGTTGATCCCATTATAGACTTTTTCATTAACAAATGTGAAAAAAATTACATTTTCTTTTAGTCTTTTAATTCGAAATTGTAAAACAGTTACGTTTTGATCCCATTATAGACTTTTTAATTAACAAATGTGAAAAAAATTACATTTTCTTTTAGTCTTATAATTTGAAATATGAAAAACAGTTACGTTTTGATCCCATTATAGACTTTTTCATTAACAAATGTGAAGAAAATTACATATTCTTTTAGTCTTTTAATTTGAAATATGAAAAACAGCTACGTTTTGATCCCATTATAGTCATTTTCATTAACAAATGTGAAAAAAATTACATATTCTTTTAGTCTTTTAATTTGAAATATGAAAAACAGTTACATTTTGATCCCATTATATATTTTTTCATTAACAAATGTGAAAAAAATTACATTTTCTTGTAGTCTTTTAATTTGAAATATGAAAAACAGTTACGTTTGATCCCATTATAGATTTTACATTAACAAATGTGAAAAAAATTACATTTTCTGTTAGTCTTTTAATTTGAAATATGAAAAACAGTTACGTTTTGATCCCATTATAGACTTTTTAATTAACAAATGTGAAAAAAATTACATTTTCTTTTAGTCTTTTAATTTGAAATATGAAAAACAGTTACGTTTTGATCCCATTATAGACTTTTTCATTAACAAATGTGAAGAAAATTACATATTCTTTTAGTCTTTTAATTTGAAATATGAAAAACAGCTACGTTTTGATCCCATTATAGTCATTTTCATTAACAAATGTGAAAAAAATTACATATTCTTTTAGTCTTTTAATTTGAAATATGAAAAACAGTTACATTTTGATCCCATTATATATTTTTTCATTAACAAATGTGAAAAAAATTACATTTTCTTTTAGTCTTTTAATTTGAAATATGAAAAACAGTTACGTTTGATCCCATTATAGACTTTTACATTAACAAATGTGAAAAAAATTACATTTTCCTTTAGTCTTTTAACTTGAAATATGAAAAACAGTTACGTTTTGATCCCATTATAGACTTTTTCATTAACAAATGTGAAAAAAATTGCATTTTCTTTTAGTCTTTTAATTTGAAATATGAAAAACAGTTATATTTTGATCCCATTATAGACTTTTTCATGAACAAATGTGAAAAAAATTGCATTTTCCTTTAGTCTTTTAATTTGAAATATGAAAAACAGTTATGTTTTTATCCCATTATAGACTTTTTCATTAACAAATGTGAAAAAAATTACATTTTCTTTTAGTCTTTTAATTTGAAATATGAAAAACAGTTACGTTTTGATCCCATTAAAGACTTTTTCATTAACAAATGTGAAAAAAATTACATTTTCTTTTAGTCTTTTAATTTGAAATGCGAAAAACAGTTACGTTTTGATCCCATTATAGACTTTTTCATTAACAAATGTGAAAAAAATTACATTTTCTTTTAGTCTTTTAATTGGAAATATGAAAAACAGTTATGTTTTTATCCCATTATAGACTTTTTCATTAACAAATGTGAAAAAAATTATATTTTCTTTTAGTCTTTTAATTTGAAATATGAAAAATAGTTACGTTTTGATCCCATTATAGACTTTTTCATTAACAAATGTGAAAAAAATTACATTTTCTTTTAGTCTTTTAATTTGAAATATGAAAAACAGTTACGTTTTGATCCCATTATAGACTTTTTAATTAACAAATGTGAAAAAAATTTCATTTTCTTTTAGTATTTTAATTTGAAATATGAAAAACAGTTACGTTTTGATCCCATTATAGACTTTTTCATTAACAAATGTGAAGAAAATTACATATTCTTTTAGTCTTTTAATTTGAAATATGAAAAACAGCTACGTTTTGATCCCATTATAGTCATTTTCATTAACAAATGTGAAAAAAATTACATTTTCTTTTAGTCTTTTAATTTGAAATATGAAAAACAGTTACGTTTTGATCCCATTATAGACGTTTACATTAACAAATGTGAAAAAAATTACATTTTCTTTTAGTCTTTTAATTTGAAATATGAAAAACAGTTACGTTTTGATCCCATTATAGACTTTTTCATTAACAAATGTGAAAAAAATTGCATTTTCTTTTAGTCTTTTAAATTGAAATATGAAAAACAGTTACATTTTGATCCCATTATAGACTTTTTCATTAACAAATGTGAAAAAAATTGCATTTTCCTTTAGTCTTTTAATTTGAAATATGAAAAACAGTTATGTTTTTATCCCATTATAGACTTTTTCATTAACAAATGTGAAAAAAATTACATTTTCTTTTAGTCTTTTAATTTGAAATATGAAAAACAGTTACGTTTTGATCCCATTATAGACTTTTTCATTAACAAATGTGAAAAAAATTACATTTTCTTTTAGTCTTTTAATTTGAAATACGAAAAACAGTTACGTTTTGATCCCACTATAGACTTTTTCATTAACAAATGTGAAAAAAATTACATTTTCTTTTAGTCTTTTAATTTGAAATATGAAAAACAGTTACGTTTTGATCCCATTATAGACTTTTTCATTAACAAATGTGAAAACAATTACATTTTCTTTTAGTCTTTTAATTTGAAATATAAAAAACAGTTACATTTTGATCCCATTATAGACTTTTTCATTAACAAATGTGAAAAAAATTACATTTTCTTTTCGTCTTTTAATTTGAAATATGAAAAACAGTTACATTTTGATCCCATTATAGACTTTTTCATTAACAAATGTGAAAAAAATTGCATTTTCTTTTAGTCTTTTAATTTGAAATATGAAAAACAGCTACGTTTTGATCCCATTATAGTCATTTTCATTAACAAATGTGAAAAAAATTACATATTCTTTTAGTCTTTTAATTTGAAATATGAAAAACAGTTACATTTTGATCCCATTATATATTTTTTCATTAACAAATGTGAAAAAAATTACATTTTCTTGTAGTCTTTTAATTTGAAATATGAAAAACAGTTACGTTTGATCCCATTATAGATTTTACATTAACAAATGTGAAAAAAATTACATTTTCTGTTAGTCTTTTAATTTGAAATATGAAAAACAGTTACGTTTTGATCCCATTATAGACTTTTTAATTAACAAATGTGAAAAAAATTACATTTTCTTTTAGTCTTTTAATTTGAAATATGAAAAACAGTTACGTTTTGATCCCATTATAGACTTTTTCATTAACAAATGTGAAGAAAATTACATATTCTTTTAGTCTTTTAATTTGAAATATGAAAAACAGCTACGTTTTGATCCCATTATAGTCATTTTCATTAACAAATGTGAAAAAAATTACATATTCTTTTAGTCTTTTAATTTGAAATATGAAAAACAGTTACATTTTGATCCCATTATATATTTTTTCATTAACAAATGTGAAAAAAATTACATTTTCTTTTAGTCTTTTAATTTGAAATATGAAAAACAGTTACGTTTGATCCCATTATAGACTTTTACATTAACAAATGTGAAAAAAATTACATTTTCCTTTAGTCTTTTAACTTGAAATATGAAAAACAGTTACGTTTTGATCCCATTATAGACTTTTTCATTAACAAATGTGAAAAAAATTGCATTTTCTTTTAGTCTTTTAATTTGAAATATGAAAAACAGTTATATTTTGATCCCATTATAGACTTTTTCATGAACAAATGTGAAAAAAATTGCATTTTCCTTTAGTCTTTTAATTTGAAATATGAAAAACAGTTATGTTTTTATCCCATTATAGACTTTTTCATTAACAAATGTGAAAAAAATTACATTTTCTTTTAGTCTTTTAATTTGAAATATGAAAAACAGTTACGTTTTGATCCCATTAAAGACTTTTTCATTAACAAATGTGAAAAAAATTACATTTTCTTTTAGTCTTTTAATTTGAAATGCGAAAAACAGTTACGTTTTGATCCCATTATAGACTTTTTCATTAACAAATGTGAAAAAAATTACATTTTCTTTTAGTCTTTTAATTGGAAATATGAAAAACAGTTATGTTTTTATCCCATTATAGACTTTTTCATTAACAAATGTGAAAAAAATTATATTTTCTTTTAGTCTTTTAATTTGAAATATGAAAAATAGTTACGTTTTGATCCCATTATAGACTTTTTCATTAACAAATGTGAAAAAAATTACATTTTCTTTTAGTCTTTTAATTTGAAATATGAAAAACAGTTACGTTTTGATCCCATTATAGACTTTTTAATTAACAAATGTGAAAAAAATTTCATTTTCTTTTAGTCTTTTAATTTGAAATATGAAAAACAGTTACGTTTTGATCCCATTATAGACTTTTTCATTAACAAATGTGAAGAAAATTACATATTCTTTTAGTCTTTTAATTTGAAATATGAAAAACAGCTACGTTTTGATCCCATTATAGTCATTTTCATTAACAAATGTGAAAAAAATTACATTTTCTTTTAGTCTTTTAATTTGAAATATGAAAAACAGTTACGTTTTGATCCCATTATAGACGTTTACATTAACAAATGTGAAAAAAATTACATTTTCTTTTAGTCTTTTAATTTGAAATATGAAAAACAGTTACGTTTTGATCCCATTATAGACTTTTTCATTAACAAATGTGAAAAAAATTGCATTTTCTTTTAGTCTTTTAAATTGAAATATGAAAAACAGTTACATTTTGATCCCATTATAGACTTTTTCATTAACAAATGTGAAAAAAATTGCATTTTCCTTTAGTCTTTTAATTTGAAATATGAAAAACAGTTATGTTTTTATCCCATTATAGACTTTTTCATTAACAAATGTGAAAAAAATTACATTTTCTTTTAGTCTTTTAATTTGAAATATGAAAAACAGTTACGTTTTGATCCCATTATAGACTTTTTCATTAACAAATGTGAAAAAAATTACATTTTCTTTTAGTCTTTTAATTTGAAATACGAAAAACAGTTACGTTTTGATCCCACTATAGACTTTTTCATTAACAAATGTGAAAAAAATTACATTTTCTTTTAGTCTTTTAATTTGAAATATGAAAAACAGCTACGTTTTGATCCCATTATAGTCATTTTCATTAACAAATGTGAAAAAAATTACATTTTCTTTTAGTCTTTTAATTTGAAATATGAAAAACAGTTACGTTTTGATCCCATTATAGACGTTTACATTAACAAATGTGAAAAAAATTACATTTTCTTTTAGTCTTTTAATTTGAAATATGAAAAACAGTTACGTTTTGATCCCATTATAGACTTTTTCATTAACAAATGTGAAAAAAATTGCATTTTCTTTTAGTCTTTTAAATTGAAATATGAAAAACAGTTACATTTTGATCCCATTATAGACTTTTTCATTAACAAATGTGAAAAAAATTGCATTTTCCTTTAGTCTTTTAATTTGAAATATGAAAAACAGTTATGTTTTTATCCCATTATAGACTTTTTCATTAACAAATGTGAAAAAAATTACATTTTCTTTTAGTCTTTTAATTTGAAATATGAAAAACAGTTACGTTTTGATCCCATTATAGACTTTTTCATTAACAAATGTGAAAAAAATTACATTTTCTTTTAGTCTTTTAATTTGAAATACGAAAAACAGTTACGTTTTGATCCCACTATAGACTTTTTCATTAACAAATGTGAAAAAAATTACATTTTCTTTTAGTCTTTTAATTTGAAATATGAAAAACAGTTACGTTTTGATCCCATTATAGACTTTTTCATTAACAAATGTGAAAACAATTACATTTTCTTTTAGTCTTTTAATTTGAAATATAAAAAACAGTTACATTTTGATCCCATTATAGACTTTTTCATTAACAAATGTGAAAAAAATTACATTTTCTTTTCGTCTTTTAATTTGAAATATGAAAAACAGTTACATTTTGATCCCATTATAGACTTTTTCATTAACAAATGTGAAAAAAATTGCATTTTCTTTTAGTCTTTTAATTTGAAATATGAAAAACAGCTACGTTTTGATCCCATTATAGTCATTTTCATTAACAAATGTGAAAAAAATTACATATTCTTTTAGTCTTTTAATTTGAAATATGAAAAACAGTTACATTTTGATCCCATTATATATTTTTTCATTAACAAATGTGAAAAAAATTACATTTTCTTGTAGTCTTTTAATTTGAAATATGAAAAACAGTTACGTTTGATCCCATTATAGATTTTACATTAACAAATGTGAAAAAAATTACATTTTCTGTTAGTCTTTTAATTTGAAATATGAAAAACAGTTACGTTTTGATCCCATTATAGACTTTTTAATTAACAAATGTGAAAAAAATTACATTTTCTTTTAGTCTTTTAATTTGAAATATGAAAAACAGTTACGTTTTGATCCCATTATAGACTTTTTCATTAACAAATGTGAAGAAAATTACATATTCTTTTAGTCTTTTAATTTGAAATATGAAAAACAGCTACGTTTTGATCCCATTATAGTCATTTTCATTAACAAATGTGAAAAAAATTACATATTCTTTTAGTCTTTTAATTTGAAATATGAAAAACAGTTACATTTTGATCCCATTATATATTTTTTCATTAACAAATGTGAAAAAAATTACATTTTCTTTTAGTCTTTTAATTTGAAATATGAAAAACAGTTACGTTTGATCCCATTATAGACTTTTACATTAACAAATGTGAAAAAAATTACATTTTCCTTTAGTCTTTTAACTTGAAATATGAAAAACAGTTACGTTTTGATCCCATTATAGACTTTTTCATTAACAAATGTGAAAAAAATTGCATTTTCTTTTAGTCTTTTAATTTGAAATATGAAAAACAGTTATATTTTGATCCCATTATAGACTTTTTCATGAACAAATGTGAAAAAAATTGCATTTTCCTTTAGTCTTTTAATTTGAAATATGAAAAACAGTTATGTTTTTATCCCATTATAGACTTTTTCATTAACAAATGTGAAAAAAATTACATTTTCTTTTAGTCTTTTAATTTGAAATATGAAAAACAGTTACGTTTTGATCCCATTAAAGACTTTTTCATTAACAAATGTGAAAAAAATTACATTTTCTTTTAGTCTTTTAATTTGAAATGCGAAAAACAGTTACGTTTTGATCCCATTATAGACTTTTTCATTAACAAATGTGAAAAAAATTACATTTTCTTTTAGTCTTTTAATTGGAAATATGAAAAACAGTTATGTTTTTATCCCATTATAGACTTTTTCATTAACAAATGTGAAAAAAATTATATTTTCTTTTAGTCTTTTAATTTGAAATATGAAAAATAGTTACGTTTTGATCCCATTATAGACTTTTTCATTAACAAATGTGAAAAAAATTACATTTTCTTTTAGTCTTTTAATTTGAAATATGAAAAACAGTTACGTTTTGATCCCATTATAGACTTTTTAATTAACAAATGTGAAAAAAATTTCATTTTCTTTTAGTCTTTTAATTTGAAATATGAAAAACAGTTACGTTTTGATCCCATTATAGACTTTTTCATTAACAAATGTGAAGAAAATTACATATTCTTTTAGTCTTTTAATTTGAAATATGAAAAACAGCTACGTTTTGATCCCATTATAGTCATTTTCATTAACAAATGTGAAAAAAATTACATTTTCTTTTAGTCTTTTAATTTGAAATATGAAAAACAGTTACGTTTTGATCCCATTATAGACGTTTACATTAACAAATGTGAAAAAAATTACATTTTCTTTTAGTCTTTTAATTTGAAATATGAAAAACAGTTACGTTTTGATCCCATTATAGACTTTTTCATTAACAAATGTGAAAAAAATTGCATTTTCTTTTAGTCTTTTAAATTGAAATATGAAAAACAGTTACATTTTGATCCCATTATAGACTTTTTCATTAACAAATGTGAAAAAAATTGCATTTTCCTTTAGTCTTTTAATTTGAAATATGAAAAACAGTTATGTTTTTATCCCATTATAGACTTTTTCATTAACAAATGTGAAAAAAATTACATTTTCTTTTAGTCTTTTAATTTGAAATATGAAAAACAGTTACGTTTTGATCCCATTATAGACTTTTTCATTAACAAATGTGAAAAAAATTACATTTTCTTTTAGTCTTTTAATTTGAAATACGAAAAACAGTTACGTTTTGATCCCACTATAGACTTTTTCATTAACAAATGTGAAAAAAATTACATTTTCTTTTAGTCTTTTAATTTGAAATATGAAAAACAGTTACGTTTTGATCCCATTATAGACTTTTTCATTAACAAATGTGAAAACAATTACATTTTCTTTTAGTCTTTTAATTTGAAATATAAAAAACAGTTACATTTTGATCCCATTATAGACTTTTTCATTAACAAATGTGAAAAAAATTACATTTTCTTTTCGTCTTTTAATTTGAAATATGAAAAACAGTTACATTTTGATCCCATTATAGACTTTTTCATTAACAAATGTGAAAAAAATTGCATTTTCTTTTAGTCTTTTAATTTGAAATATGAAAAACAGTTATGTTTTTATCCCATTATAGACTTTTTCATTAACAAATGTGAAAATTTACATTTTCTTTTAGTCTTTTAATTGGAAATATGAAAAACAGTTACATTTTGATCCCATTATAGACTTTTTCATTAACAAATGTGAAAAAAATTGCATTTTCTTTTAGTCTTTTAATTTGAAATACGAAAAACAGTTACGTTTTGATCCCATTATAGACTTTTTTTTAACAAATGTGAAAAAAATTACATTTTCTTTTAGTCTTTTAATTTGAAATATGAAAACCAGTTACGTTTTGATCCCATTATAGACATTTTCATTAACAAATGTGAAAAAAATTACTTTTTCTTTTAGTCTTTTAATTTGAAATATGAAAAACAGTTACGTTTTGATCCCATTATAGACTTTGTCATTAGCAAATGTGAAAAAAATTACATTTGTTTTAGCCTTTTAATTTGAAATATGAAAAATAGTTACGTTTTGATCCCATTATAGACTTTTTCATTAACAAATTTGAAAATTTACATTTTCTTTTAGTCTTTTAATTTGAAATATGAAAAACAGTTACATTTTGATCCCATTATAGACTTTTTCATTAACAAATGTGAAAAAAATTACATTTTCTTTTAGTCTTTTAATTGGAAATATGAAAAACTGTTATGTTTTTATCCCATTATAGACTTTTTCATTAACAAATGTGAAAAAAATTACATTTTCTTTTAGTCTTTTAATTTGAAATATGAAAAACAGTTACGTTTGATCCCATTATAGACTTTTACATTAACAAATGTGAAAAAAATTGCATTTTCTTTTAGTCTTTTAATTTGAAATATGAAAAACAGTTATGTTTTTATCCCATTATAGACTTTTTCATTAACAAATGTGAAAAAAATTACATATTCTTTTAGTCTTTTAATTTGAAATATGAAAAACAGTTACGTTTTGATCCCATTATAGACATTTTCATTAACAAATGTGAAAAAAATTACATTTTCTTTTAGTCTTTTAATTTGAAATATGAAAAACAGTTACATTTTGATCCCATTATAGACTATTCCATTAACAAATGTGAAAAAAATTACATTTTTTTTTAGCCTTTTAATTTGAAATATGAAAAATAGTTACGTTTTGATCCCATTATCGACTTTTTCATTAACAAATTTAAAAAAAATTGCATTTTCTTTTAGTCTTTTAATTTGAAATACGAAAAACAGTTACGTTTTGATCCCATTATAGACTTTTTCATTAACAAATGTGAAAAAAATTGCATTTTCTTTTAGTCTTTTAATTTGAAATATGAAAAACAGTTACATTTTGATCCCATTATAGACTTTTTCATTAACAAATGTGAAAAAAATTGCATTTTCCTTTAGTCTTTTAATTTAAAATATGAAAAACAGTTATGTTTTTATCCCATTATAGACTTTTTCATTAACAAATGTGAAAAAAATTACATTTTCTTTTAGTCTTTTAATTTGAAATATGAAAAACAGTTACGTTTTGATCCCATTATAGACTTTTTCATTAACAAATGTGAAAAAAATTACATTTTCTTTTCGTCTTTTAATTTGAAATATGAAAAACAGTTACATTTTGATCCCATTATAGACTTTTTCATTAACAAATGTGAAAAAAATTGCATTTTCTTTTAGTCTTTTAATTTGAAATATGAAAAACAGTTATGTTTTTATCCCATTATAGACTTTTTCATTAACAAATGTGAAAATTTACATTTTCTTTTAGTCTTTTAATTGGAAATATGAAAAACAGTTACATTTTGATCCCATTATAGACTTTTTCATTAACAAATTTTAAAAAAATTGCATTTTCTTTTAGTCTTTTAATTTGAAATACGAAAAACAGTTACGTTTTGATCCCATTATAGACATTTTCATTAACAAATGTGAAAAAAATTACATTTTCTTTTAGTCTTTTAATTTGAAATATGAAAACCAGTTACGTTTTGATCCCATTATAGACATTTTCATTAACAAATGTGAAAAAAATTACATTTTCTTTTAGTCTTTTAATTTGAAATATGAAAAACAGTTACGTTTTGATCCCATTATAGACTTTGTCATTAGCAAATGTGAAAAAAATTACATTTGTTTTAGCCTTTTAATTTGAAATATGAAAAATAGTTACGTTTTGATCCCATTATAGAATTTTCATTAACAAATTTGAAAATTTACATTTTCTTTTAGTCTTTTAATTTGAAATATGAAAAACAGTTACATTTTGATCCCATTATAGACTTTTTCATTAACAAATGTGAAAAAAATTACATTTTCTTTTAGTCTTTTAATTGGAAATATGAAAAACAGTTATGTTTTTATCCCATTATAGACTTTTTCATTAACAAATGTGAAAAAAATTACATATTCTTTTAGTCTTTTAATTTGAAATATGAAAAACAGTTACGTTTTGATCCCATTATAGACTTTTTCATTAACAAATTTGAAAATTTACATTTTCTTTTAGTCTTTTAATTTGAAATATGAAAAACATTTACATTTTGATCCCATTATAGACTTTTCATTAACAAATGTGAAAAAAATTACATTTTCTTTTAGTCTTTTAATTGGAAATATGAAAAACAGTTATGTTTTTATCCCATTATAGACTTTTTCATTAACAAATGTGAAAAAAATTACATATTCTTTTAGTCTTTTAATTTGAAATATGAAAAACAGTTACGTTTGATCCCATTATAGACTTTTACATTAACAAATGTGAAAAAAATTGCATTTTCTTTTAGTCTTTTAATTTGAAATATGAAAAACAGTTATGTTTTTATCCCATTATAGACTTTTTCATTAACAAATGTGAAAAAAATTACATATTCTTTTAGTCTTTTAATTTGAAATATGAAAAACAGTTACGTTTTGATCCCATTATAGACTTTTTCATTAACAAATGTGAAAAAAATTACATTTTCTTTTAGTCTTTTAATTTGAAATATGAAAAACAGTTACATTTTGATCCCATTATAGACTTTTCCATTAACAAATGTGAAAAAAATTACATTTTTTTTTAGACTTTTAATTTGAAATATGAAAAATAGTTACGTTTTGATCCCATTATAGACTTTTTCATTAACAAATTTAAAAAAAATTGCATTTTCTTTTAGTCTTTTAATTTGAAATACGAAAAACAGTTACGTTTTGATCCCATTATAGACTTTTTCATTAAAAAATGTGAAAAAAATTGCATTTTCTTTTAGTCTTTTAATTTGAAATATGAAAAACAGTTACATTCTGATCCCATTATAGACTTTTTCATTAACAAATGTGAAAAAAATTGCATTTTCCTTTAGTCTTTTAATTTGAAATATGAAAAACAGTTATGTTTTTATCCCATTATAGACTTTTTCATTAACAAATGTGAAAAAAATTACATTTTCTTTTAGTCTTTTAATTTGAAATATGAAAAACAGTTACGTTTTGATCCCATTATAGACTTTTTCATTAACAAATGTGAAAAAAATTACATTTTCTTTTCGTCTTTTAATTTGAAATATGAAAAACAGTTACATTTTGATCCCATTATAGACTTTTTCATTAACAAATGTGAAAAAAATTGCATTTTCTTTTAGTCTTTTAATTTGAAATATGAAAAACAGTTATGTTTTTATCCCATTATAGACTTTTTCATTAACAAATGTGAAAATTTACATTTTCTTTTAGTCTTTTAATTGGAAATATGAAAAACAGTTACATTTTGATCCCATTATAGATTTTTCATTAACAAATTTTAAAAAAATTGCATTTTCTTTTAGTCTTTTAATTTGAAATACGAAAAACAGTTACGTTTTGATCCCATTATAGACTTTTCATTAACAAATGTGAAAAAAATTACATTTTCTTTTAGTCTTTTAATCTGAAATATGAAAACCAGTTACGTTTTGATCCCATTATAGACATTTTCATTAACAAATGTGAAAAAAATTACATTTTCTTTTAGTCTTTTAATTTGAAATATGAAAAACAGTTACGTTTTGATCCCATTATAGACTTTGTCATTAGCAAATGTGAAAAAAATTACATTTGTTTTAGCCTTTTAATTTGAAATATGAAAAATAGTTACGTTTTGATCCCATTATAGACTTTTTCATTAACAAATTTGAAAATTTACATTTTCTTTTAGTCTTTTAATTTGAAATATGAAAAACAGTTACATTTTGATCCCATTATAGACTTTTTCATTAACAAATTTGAAAAAAATTACATTTTCTTTTAGTCTTTTAATTGGAAATATGAAAAACAGTTATGTTTTTATCCCATTATAGACTTTTTCATTAACAAATGTGAAAAAAATTACATTTTCTTTTAGTCTTTTAATTTGAAATATGAAAAACAATTACGTTTGATCCCATTATAGACTTTTACATTAACAAATGTGAAAAAAATTGCATTTTCTTTTAGTCTTTTAATTTGAAATATGAAAAACAGTTATGTTTTTATCCCATTATAGACTTTTTCATTAACAAATGTGAAAAAAATTACATATTCTTTTAGTCTTTTAATTTGAAATATGAAAAACAGTTACGTTTTTATCCCATTATAGACTTTTTCATTAACAAATGTGAAAAAAATTACATTTTCTTTTAGTCTTTTAATTTGAAATATGAAAAACAGTTACATTTTGATCCCATTATAGACTTTTCCATTAACAAATGTGAAAAAAATTACATTTTTTTTTAGCCTTTTAATTTGAAATATGAAAAATAGTTACGTTTTGATCCCATTATAGACTTTTTCATTAACAAATTTAAAAAAAATTGCATTTTCTTTTAGTCTTTTAATTTGAAATACGAAAAACAGTTACGTTTTGATCCCATTATAGACTTTTTCATTAACAAATGTGAAAAAAATTGCATTTTCTTTTAGTCTTTTAATTTGAAATATGAAAAACAGTTACAGTTTGATCCCATTATAGACTTTTTCATTAACAAATGTGAAAAAAATTGCATTTTCCTTTAGTCTTTTAATTTGAAATATGAAAAACAGTTATGTTTTTATCCCATTATAGACTTTTTCATTAACAAATGTGAAAAAAATTACATTTTCTTTTAGTCTTTTAATTTGAAATATGAAAAACAGTTACGTTTTGATCCCATTATAGACGTTTTCATTAACAAATGTGAAAAAAATTACATTTTCTTTTAGTCTTTTAATTTGAAATACGAAAAACAGTTACGTTTTGATCCCATTATAGACTTTTTCATTAACAAATGTGAAAAAAATTACATTTTCTTTTAGTCTTTTAATTTGAAATATGAAAAACAGTTACGTTTTGATCCCATTATAGACATTTTCATTAACAAATGTGAAAAAAATTACATTTTCTTTTAGTCTTTTAATTTGAAATATGAAAAACAGTTACGTTTTGATCCCATTATAGACATTTTCATTAACAAATGTGAAAACAATTACATTTTCTTTTAGTCTTTTAATTTGAAATATAAAAAACAGTTACATTTTGATCCCATTATAGACTTTTTCATTAACAAATGTGAAAAAAATTACATTTTTTTTAGCCTTTTAATTTGAAATATGAAAAATAGTTACGTTTTGATCCCATTATAGACTTTTTCATTAACAAATTTGAAAATTTACATTTTCTTTTAGTCTTTTAATTTGAAATATGAAAAACAGTTACATTTTGATCCCATTATAGATTTTTCATTAACAAATGTGAAAAAAATTACATTTTCTTTTAGTCTTTTAATTTGAAATATGAAAAACAGTTACGTTTGATCCCATTATAGACTTTTACATTAACAAATGTGAAAAAAATTGCATTTTCTTTTAGTCTTTTAATTTGAAATATGAAAAACAGTTACGTTTGATCCCATTATAGACTTTTACATTAACAAATGTGAAAAAAATTGCATTTTCTTTTAGTCTTTTAATTTGAAATATGAAAAACAGTTATGTTTTTATCCCATTATAGACTTTTTCATTAACAAATGTGAAAAAAATTACATATTCTTTTAGTCTTTTAATTTGAAATATGAAAAACAGTTACGTTTTGATCCCATTATAGACTTTTTCATTAACAAATGTGAAAAAAATTACATTTTCTTTTAGTCTTTTAATTTGAAATATGAAAAACAGTTACATTTTGATCCTATTATAGACTTTTCCATTAACAAATGTGAAAAAAATTACATTTTTTTTTAGCCTTTTAATTTGAAATATGAAAAATAGTTACGTTTTGATCCCATTATAGACTTTTTCATTAACAAATTTAAAAAAAATTGCATTTTCTTTTAGTCTTTTAATTTGAAATACGAAAAACAGTTACGTTTTGATCCCATTATAGACTTTTTCATTAACAAATGTGAAAAAAAATACATTTTCTTTTAGTCTTTTAATTGGAAATATGAAAAACAGTTATGTTTTTATCCCATTATAGACTTTTTCATTAACAAATGTGAAAAAAATTATTTTTCTTGTAGTCTTTTAATTTGAAATATGAAAAACAGTTACGTTTTGATCCCATTATAGACTTTTTCATTAACAAATGTGAAAAAAATTACATTTTCTTTTAGTCTTTTAATTTGAAATATGAAAAACAGTTACATTTTGATCCCATTATAGACTTTTTCATTAACAAATGTGAAAAAAATTACATATTCTTTTAGTCTTTTAATTTGAAATATGAAAAACAGTTACATTTTGATCCCATTATAGACTTTTTCATTAACAAATGTGAAAAAAATTACATTTTCTTTTCGCCTTTTAATTTGAAATATGAAAAATAGTTACGTTTTGATCCCATTATAGACTTTTTCATTAACAAATTTAAAAAAAATTGCATTTTCTTTTAGTCTTTTAATTTGACATACGAAAACAGTTACGTTTTGATCCCATTATAGACTTTTTCATTAACAAATGTGAAGAAAATTACATTTTCTTTTAGTCTTTTAATTTGAAATATGAAAAACAGTTACGTTTTGATCCCATTATAGACTTTTTCATTAACAAATGTGAAAACAATTACATTTTCTTTTAGTCTTTTAATTTGAAATATGAAAAACAGTTACGTGTTGATCCCATTATAGACTTTTTCATTAACAAATGTGAAAAAAATTACATTTTCTTTTAGTCTTTTAATTTGAAATTGAAAAACAGTTACATTTTGATCCCATTATAGACTTTTTCATTAACATATGTGAAAAAAATTACATTTTCTTTTCGTCTTTTAATTTGAAATATGAAAAACAGTTACATTTTGATTCCATTATAGACTTTTTCATTAACAAATGTGAAAAAAATTGCATTTTCTTTTAGTCTTTTAATTTGAAATATGAAAAACAGTTATGTTTTTATCCCATTATAGACTTTTTCATTAACAAATGTGAAAAAAATTACATTTTCTTTTAGTCTTTTAATTTGAAATATGAAAAACAGTTACGTTTTGATCCCATTATAGACTTTTTCATTAACAAATGTGAAAAAAATTACATTTTCTTTTCGTCTTTTAATTTGAAATATGAAAAACAGTTACATTTTGATCCCATTATAGACTTTTTCATTAACAAATGTGAAAAAAATTACATTTTCTTTTCGCCTTTTAATTTGAAATATGAAAAATAGTTACGTTTTGATCCCATTATAGACTTTTTCATTAACAAATTTAAAAAAAATTGCATTTTCTTTTAGTCTTTTAATTTGAAATACGAAAAACAGTTACGTTTTGATCCCATTATAGACTTTTTCATTAACAAATGTGAAAAAAATTACATTTTCTTTTAGTCTTTTAATTTGAAATATGAAAAACAGTTACGTTTTGATCCCATTATAGACATTTTCATTAACAAATGTGAAAAAAATTACATTTTCTTTTAGTCTTTTAATTTGAAATATGAAAAACAGTTACGTTTTGATCCCATTATAGACTTTTTCATTAACAAATGTAAAAATTCACATTTTCCTTTACTGTTTTAATTTGAAATATGAAAAACAGTTACATTTTGATCCCATTATAGACTTTTTCATTAACAAATTTGAAAAAAATTACATTTTCTTTAAGTCTTTTAATTTGAAATATGAAATATACTTATGTTTTTATCCCATTATGGACTTTTTCATTAACAAATGTGAAAAAAATTACATTTTCTTTTAGTCTTTTAATTTGAAATATGAAAAACAGTTACGTTTTCATCCCATTATAGACTTTTTCATTAACAAATGTCAAAAAAATTACATTTTCTTTTAGTCTTTTAATTTGAAATATGAAAAACAGTTATGTTTTTATCCCATTATAGACTTTTCCTTTAACAAATGTGAAAAAAATTACATTTTCTTTTAGTCTTTTAATTTGAAATATGAAAAACAGTTACGTTTTGATCCCATTATAGACTTTTTCATTAACCAATGTGAAAAAAATTACATTTTCTTTTAGTCTTTTAATTTGAAATATGAAAAACAGTTACATTTTGATCCCATTATAGACTTTGTCATTAACAAATGTGAAAAAAATTACATTTTCTTTTAGCCTTTTAATTTGAAATATGAAAAACAGTTACGTTTTGATCCCATTATAGACTTTTTCATTAACAAATGTGAAAAAAATTACATTTTCTTTTCGTCTTTCAATTTGAAATATGAAAAACAGTTACATTTTGATGTCATTATAGACTTTTTCATTAACAAATGTGAAAAAATTTATATTTTCTTTTAGTCTTTTAATTTGAAATATGAAAAACAGTTACGTTTTTATCCCATTATAGACTTTTTCATTAACAAAAGTGAAAAAAATTACATTTTCTTTTAGTCTTTTAATTTGAAATATGAAAAACAGTTACATTTTGATCCCATTATAGACTTTTTCATTAACAAATGTGAAAAAAATTACATTTTCTTTCAGTCTTTTAATTTGAAATATGAAAAGCAGTTATGTTTTTATCCCATTATAGACTTTTTCATTAACAAATGTGAAAAAAATTACATTTTCTTTTAGTCTTTTAATTTGAATTATGAAAAACAGTTACGTTTTGATCCCATTATGGACTTTTTCATTAACAAATGTGAAAAAAATTACATTTTCTTTTAGTCTTTTAATTTGAAATATGAAAAACATTTACGTTTTGATCCCATTATGACTTTTTCATTAACAAATGTGAAAAAAATTATATTTTCTTTTAGTCTTTTAATTTGAAATATGAAAAACAGCTATATTTTGATCCCATTATGGACTTTTTCATTAACAAATGTGAAAAAAATTACATTTTCTTTTCGTCTTTTAATTTGAAATATGAAAAACAGTTACATTTTGATTCCATTATAGACTTTTTCATTAACAAATGTGAAAAAAATTGCATTTTCTTTTAGTCTTTTAATTTGAAATATGAAAAACAGTTATGTTTTTATCCCATTATAGACTTTTTCATTAACAAATGTGAAAAAAATTACATTTTCTATTAGTCTTTTAATTTGAAATATGAAAAACAGTTACGTTTTGATCCCATTATAGACTTTTCCGTTAACAAATGTGAAAAAAATTACATTTTCTTTTCGTCTTTTAATTTGAAATATGAAAAACAGTTACATTTTGATTCCATTATAGACTTTTTCATTAACAAATGTGAAAAAATTACATTTTCTTTTCGCCTTTTAATTTGAAATATGAAAAATAGTTACGTTTTGATCCCATTATAGACTTTTTCATTAACAAATTTAAAAAAAATTGCATTTTCTTTTAGTCTTTTAATTTGAAATACGAAAAACAGTTACGTTTTGATCCCATTATAGACTTTTTCGTTAACAAATGTGAAAAAAATTACATTTTCTTTTAGTCTTTTAATTTGAAATATGAAAAACAGTTACGTTTTGATCCCATTATAGACATTTTCATTAACAAATGTGAAAAAAATTACATTTTCTTTTAGTCTTTTAATTTGAAATATGAAAAACAGTTACGTTTTGATCCCATTATAGACTTTTTCATTAACAAATGTAAAAATTCACATTTTCCTTTACTGTTTTAATTTGAAATATGAAAAACAGTTACATTTTGATCCCATTATAGACTTTTTCATTAACAAATGTGAAAAAAATTATATTTTCTTTAAGTCTTTTAATTTGAAATATGAAAAATAGTTATGTTTTTATCCCATTATGGACTTTTTCATTAACAAATGTGAAAAAAATTACATTTTCTTTTAGTCTTTTAATTTGAAATATGAAAAACAGTTACGTTTTGATCCCATTATAGACTTTTTCATTAACAAATGTGAAAAAAATTACATTTTCTTTTAGTCTTTTAATTTGAAATATGAAAAACAGTTATGTTTTTATCCCATTATAGATTTTTCTTTAACAAATGTGAAAAAAATTACATTTTCTTTTAGTCTTTTAATTTGAAATATGAAAAACAGTTATGTTTTTATCACATTATGGACTTTTTCATTAACAAATGTGAAAAAAATTACATTTTCTTTTAGTCTTTTAATTTGAAATATGAAAAACAGTTACGTTTTGATCCCATCATAGACTTTTTCATTAACAAATGTGAAAAAAATTACATTTTCTTTTAGCCTTTTAATTTGAAATATTAAAAACAGTTACGTTTTGATCCCATTATAGAATATTCATTAACAAATGTGAAAAAAATTACATTTTCTTTTCGTCTTTCAATTTGAAATATGAAAAACAGTTACATTTTGATCTCATTATAGACTTTTTCATTAACAAATGTGAAAAAAATTACATTTTCTTTTAGTCTTTTAATTTGAAATATGAAAAACAGTTACGTTTTGATCCCATTATAGACTTTTTCATTAACAAATGTGAAAAAAATTACATTTTCTTTTAGTCTTTTAATTTGAAATATGAAAAACAGTTACATTTTGATCCCATTATAGACTTTTTCATTAACAAATGTGAAAAAAATTACATTTTCTTTCAGTCTTTTAATTTGAAATATGAAAAGCAGTTATGTTTTTATCCCATTATAGACTTTTTCATTAACAAATGTGAAAAAAATTACATTTTCTTTTAGTCTTTTAATTTGAATTATGAAAAACAGTTACGTTTTGATCCCATTATGGACTTTTTCATTAACAAATGTGAAAAAAATTACATTTTCTTTTCGTCTTTTAATTTGAAATATGAAAAACAGTTACGTTTTGATCCCATTATAGACTTTTTCATTAACAAATGTGAAAAAAATTACATTTTCTTTTAGTCTTTTAATTTGAAATATGAAAAACAGTTACTTTTTGATCCCATTATAGACTTTTTCATTAACCAATGTGAAAAAAATTACATTTTCTTTTCGTCTTTTAATTTGAAATATGAAAAACAGTTACATTTTGATTCCATTATAGACTTTTTCATTAACAAATGTGAAAAAAATTGCATTTTCTTTTAGTCTTTTAATTTGAAATATGAAAAACAGTTATGTTTTTATCCCATTATAGACTTTTTCATTAACAAATGTGAAAAAAATTACATTTTCTTTTAGTCTTTTAATTTGAAATATGAAAAACAGTTACGTTTTGATCCCATTATAGACTTTTTCATTAACAAATGTGAAAAAAATTACATTTTCTTTTCGTCTTTTAATTTGAAATATGAAAAACAGTTACATTTTGATCCCATTATAGACTTTTTCATTAACAAATGTGAAAAAAATTACATTTTCTTTTCGCCTTTTAATTTGAAATATGAAAAATAGTTACGTTTTGATCCCATTATAGACTTTTTCATTAACAAATTTAAAAAAAATTGCATTTTCTTTTAGTCTTTTAATTTGAAATACGAAAAACAGTTACGTTTTGATCCCATTATAGACTTTTTCATTAACAAATGTGAAAAAAATTACATTTTCTTTTAGTCTTTTAATTTGAAATATGAAAAACAGTTACGTTTTGATCCCATTATAGACATTTTCATTAACAAATGTGAAAAAAATTACATTTTCTTTTAGTCTTTTAATTTGAAATATGAAAAACAGTTACGTTTTGATCCCATTATAGACTTTTTCATTAACAAATGTAAAAATTCACATTTTCCTTTACTGTTTTAATTTGAAATATGAAAAACAGTTACATTTTGATCCCATTATAGACTTTTTCATTAACAAATTTGAAAAAAATTACATTTTCTTTAAGTCTTTTAATTTGAAATATGAAATATACTTATGTTTTTATCCCATTATGGACTTTTTCATTAACAAATGTGAAAAAAATTACATTTTCTTTTAGTCTTTTAATTTGAAATATGAAAAACAGTTACGTTTTCATCCCATTATAGACTTTTTCATTAACAAATGTCAAAAAAATTACATTTTCTTTTAGTCTTTTAATTTGAAATATGAAAAACAGTTATGTTTTTATCCCATTATAGACTTTTCCTTTAACAAATGTGAAAAAAATTACATTTTCTTTTAGTCTTTTAATTTGAAATATGAAAAACAGTTACGTTTTGATCCCATTATAGACTTTTTCATTAACCAATGTGAAAAAAATTACATTTTCTTTTAGTCTTTTAATTTGAAATATGAAAAACAGTTACATTTTGATCCCATTATAGACTTTGTCATTAACAAATGTGAAAAAAATTACATTTTCTTTTAGCCTTTTAATTTGAAATATGAAAAACAGTTACGTTTTGATCCCATTATAGACTTTTTCATTAACAAATGTGAAAAAAATTACATTTTCTTTTCGTCTTTCAATTTGAAATATGAAAAACAGTTACATTTTGATGTCATTATAGACTTTTTCATTAACAAATGTGAAAAAATTTATATTTTCTTTTAGTCTTTTAATTTGAAATATGAAAAACAGTTACGTTTTTATCCCATTATAGACTTTTTCATTAACAAAAGTGAAAAAAATTACATTTTCTTTTAGTCTTTTAATTTGAAATATGAAAAACAGTTACATTTTGATCCCATTATAGACTTTTTCATTAACAAATGTGAAAAAAATTACATTTTCTTTCAGTCTTTTAATTTGAAATATGAAAAGCAGTTATGTTTTTATCCCATTATAGACTTTTTCATTAACAAATGTGAAAAAAATTACATTTTCTTTTAGTCTTTTAATTTGAATTATGAAAAACAGTTACGTTTTGATCCCATTATGGACTTTTTCATTAACAAATGTGAAAAAAATTACATTTTCTTTTAGTCTTTTAATTTGAAATATGAAAAACATTTACGTTTTGATCCCATTATGACTTTTTCATTAACAAATGTGAAAAAAATTATATTTTCTTTTAGTCTTTTAATTTGAAATATGAAAAACAGCTATATTTTGATCCCATTATGGACTTTTTCATTAACAAATGTGAAAAAAATTACATTTTCTTTTCGTCTTTTAATTTGAAATATGAAAAACAGTTACATTTTGATTCCATTATAGACTTTTTCATTAACAAATGTGAAAAAAATTGCATTTTCTTTTAGTCTTTTAATTTGAAATATGAAAAACAGTTATGTTTTTATCCCATTATAGACTTTTTCATTAACAAATGTGAAAAAAATTACATTTTCTATTAGTCTTTTAATTTGAAATATGAAAAACAGTTACGTTTTGATCCCATTATAGACTTTTCCGTTAACAAATGTGAAAAAAATTACATTTTCTTTTCGTCTTTTAATTTGAAATATGAAAAACAGTTACATTTTGATTCCATTATAGACTTTTTCATTAACAAATGTGAAAAAATTACATTTTCTTTTCGCCTTTTAATTTGAAATATGAAAAATAGTTACGTTTTGATCCCATTATAGACTTTTTCATTAACAAATTTAAAAAAAATTGCATTTTCTTTTAGTCTTTTAATTTGAAATACGAAAAACAGTTACGTTTTGATCCCATTATAGACTTTTTCGTTAACAAATGTGAAAAAAATTACATTTTCTTTTAGTCTTTTAATTTGAAATATGAAAAACAGTTACGTTTTGATCCCATTATAGACATTTTCATTAACAAATGTGAAAAAAATTACATTTTCTTTTAGTCTTTTAATTTGAAATATGAAAAACAGTTACGTTTTGATCCCATTATAGACTTTTTCATTAACAAATGTAAAAATTCACATTTTCCTTTACTGTTTTAATTTGAAATATGAAAAACAGTTACATTTTGATCCCATTATAGACTTTTTCATTAACAAATGTGAAAAAAATTATATTTTCTTTAAGTCTTTTAATTTGAAATATGAAAAATAGTTATGTTTTTATCCCATTATGGACTTTTTCATTAACAAATGTGAAAAAAATTACATTTTCTTTTAGTCTTTTAATTTGAAATATGAAAAACAGTTACGTTTTGATCCCATTATAGACTTTTTCATTAACAAATGTGAAAAAAATTACATTTTCTTTTAGTCTTTTAATTTGAAATATGAAAAACAGTTATGTTTTTATCCCATTATAGATTTTTCTTTAACAAATGTGAAAAAAATTACATTTTCTTTTAGTCTTTTAATTTGAAATATGAAAAACAGTTATGTTTTTATCACATTATGGACTTTTTCATTAACAAATGTGAAAAAAATTACATTTTCTTTTAGTCTTTTAATTTGAAATATGAAAAACAGTTACGTTTTGATCCCATCATAGACTTTTTCATTAACAAATGTGAAAAAAATTACATTTTCTTTTAGCCTTTTAATTTGAAATATTAAAAACAGTTACGTTTTGATCCCATTATAGAATATTCATTAACAAATGTGAAAAAAATTACATTTTCTTTTCGTCTTTCAATTTGAAATATGAAAAACAGTTACATTTTGATCTCATTATAGACTTTTTCATTAACAAATGTGAAAAAAATTACATTTTCTTTTAGTCTTTTAATTTGAAATATGAAAAACAGTTACGTTTTGATCCCATTATAGACTTTTTCTTTAACAAATGTGAAAAAAATTACATTTTCTTTTAGTCTTTTAATTTGAAATATGAAAAACAGTTACATTTTGATCCCATTATAGACTTTTTCATTAACAAATGTGAAAAAAATTACATTTTCTTTCAGTCTTTTAATTTGAAATATGAAAAGCAGTTATGTTTTTATCCCATTATAGACTTTTTCATTAACAAATGTGAAAAAAATTACATTTTCTTTTAGTCTTTTAATTTGAATTATGAAAAACAGTTACGTTTTGATCCCATTATGGACTTTTTCATTAACAAATGTGAAAAAAATTACATTTTCTTTTCGTCTTTTAATTTGAAATATGAAAAACAGTTACGTTTTGATCCCATTATAGACTTTTTCATTAACAAATGTGAAAAAAATTACATTTTCTTTTAGTCTTTTAATTTGAAATATGAAAAACAGTTACTTTTTGATCCCATTATAGACTTTTTCATTAACCAATGTGAAAAAAATTACATTTTCTTTTAGTCTTTTAATTTGAAATATGAAAAACAGTTACGTTTTGATCCCATTATAGACTTTTTCATGAACAAATGTGAAAAAAATTACATTTTCTTTTAGTCTTTTAATTTGAAATATGAAAAACAGTTACATTTTGATCCCATTATAGACTTTTTCATTAACAAATGTAAAAAAAAATTACATTTTCTTTTAGTCTTTTAATTTGAAATATGAAAAACAGTTATGTTTTTATCCCATTATAGACTTTTTCATTAACAAATGTGAAAAAAATTACATTTTCTTTTAGTCTTTTAATTTGAAATATGAAAAACAGTTACGTTTTGATCCCATTATAGACTTTTTCATTAACAAATGTGAAAAAAATTACATTTTCTTTTCATCTTTTAATTTGAAATATGAAAAACAATTACATTTTGATCCCATTATAGACTTTTTCATTAACAAATGTGAAAAAAATTACATTTTCTTTTAGTCTTTTAATTTGAAATATGAAAAACAGTTATGTTTTTATCCCATTATAGACTTTTTCATTAACAAATGCGAAAAAAATTACATTTTCTTTTAGTCTTTTAATTTGAAATATGAAAAACAGTTATGTTTTGATCCCATTATAGACTTTTTCATTAACAAATGTGAAAAAAAATTCATTTTCTTTTAGTCTTTTAATTTGAAATATGAAAAACAGTTACGTTTTGATCCCATTATAGACTTTGTCATTAACAAATGTGAAAAAAATTACATTTTCTTTTAGCATTTTAAATTGAAATATGAAAAACAGTTACGTTTTGATCCCATTATAGACTTTTTCATTAACAAATGTGAAAAAAATTACATTTTCTTTTCGTCTTTTAATTTGAAATATGAAAAACAATTACATTTTGATCCCATTATAGACTTTTTCATTAACAAATGTGAAAAAAATTACATTTTCTTTTAGTCTTTTAATTTGAAATATGAAAAACAGTTATGTTTTTATCCCATTATAGACATTTTCATTAACAAATGTGAAGACAATTACATTTTCTTTTAGTCTTTTAATTTGAAATATGAAAAACAGTTTCGTTTTGATCCCATTATAGACTTTTTCATTAACAAATGTGAAAAAAATTACATTTTCGTTTTGTCTTTTAATTTGAAATATGAAAAACAGTTATGTTTTTATCCCATTATGTACTTTTCATTAACAAATGTGAAAAAAATTACATTTTCTTTTAGTCTTTTAATTTGAAATATGAAAAACAGTTACATTTTGATCCCATTATAGACTTTTTCATTAACAAATGTGAAAAAAATTACATTTTCTTTTAGTCTTTTAATTTGAAATATGAAAAACAGTTACGTTTTGATCCCATTATAGACTTTTTCATTAACAAATGTAAAAAATTACATTTTCTTTTAGTCTTTTAATTTGAAATATGAAAAACAGTTATGTTTTTATCCCATTATAGACTTTTTCATTAACAAATGCGAAAAAAATTACATTTTCTTTTAGTCTTTTAATTTGAAATATGAAAAACAGTTATGTTTTGATCCCATTATAGACTTTTTCATTAACAAATGTGAAAAAAAATTCATTTTCTTTTAGTCTTTTAATTTGAAATATGAAAAACAGTTACGTTTTGATCCCATTATAGACTTTGTCATTAACAAATGTGAAAAAAATTACATTTTCTTTTAGCATTTTAAATTGAAATATGAAAAACAGTTACGTTTTGATCCCATTATAGACTTTTTCATTAACAAATGTGAAAAAAATTACATTTTCTTTTCGTCTTTTAATTTGAAATATGAAAAACAATTACATTTTGATCCCATTATAGACTTTTTCATTAACAAATGTGAAAAAAATTACATTTTCTTTTAGTCTTTTAATTTGAAATATGAAAAACAGTTATGTTTTTATCCCATTATAGACATTTTCATTAACAAATGTGAAGACAATTACATTTTCTTTTAGTCTTTTAATTTGAAATATGAAAAACAGTTTCGTTTTGATCCCATTATAGACTTTTTCATTAACAAATGTGAAAAAAATTACATTTTCGTTTTGTCTTTTAATTTGAAATATGAAAAACAGTTATGTTTTTATCCCATTATGTACTTTTCATTAACAAATGTGAAAAAAATTACATTTTCTTTTAGTCTTTTAATTTGAAATATGAAAAACAGTTACATTTTGATCCCATTATAGACTTTTTCATTAACAAATGTGAAAAAAATTACATTTTCTTTTAGTCTTTTAATTTGAAATATGAAAAACAGTTACGTTTTGATCCCATTATAGACTTTTTCATTAACAAATGTAAAAAATTACATTTTCGTTTTGTCTTTTAATTTGAAATATGAAAAACAGTTATGTTTTTATCCCATTATGTACTTTTCATTAACAAATGTGAAAAAAATTACATTTTCTTTTAGTCTTTTAAGTTGAAATATGAAAAACAGTTACGTTTTGATCCCATTATAGACTTTTTCATTAACAAATGTGAAAAAAATTACATTTTCTTTTAGTCTTTTAATTTGAAATATGAAAAACAGTTACGTTTTGATCCCATTATAGACTTTTTCATTAACAAATGTGAAAAAAATTACATTTTCTTTTCGTCTTTTAATTTGAAATATGAAAAACAATTACATTTTGATCCCATTATAGACTTTTTCATTAACAAATGTGAAAAAAATTACATTTTCTTTTAGTCTTTTAATTTGAAATATGAAAAACAGTTTCGTTTTGATCCCATTATAGACTTTTTCATTAACAAATGTGAAAAAAATTACGTTTTCTTTTAGTCTTTTAATTTGAAATATGAAAAACAGCTACATTTTATCCCATTATAGACTTTTTCATTAACAAATGTGAAAAAAATTACATTTTCTTTTAGTCTTTTAATTTGAAATATGAAAAACTGTTACGTTTTGATCCCATTATAGACTTTTTCATTAACAAATGTGAAAAAAATTACATTTTCTTTTAGTCTTTTAATTTGAAATATGAAAAACAGTTACGTTTTGATCCCATTATAGACTTTGTCATCAACAAATGTGAAAAAAATTACATTTTCTTTTAGCATTTTAATTTGAAATATGAAAAACAGTTACGTTTTGATCCCATTATAGACTTTTTCATTAACAAATGTGAAAAAAATTACATATTCTTTTAGTCTTTTAATTTGAAATATGAAAAACTGTTACGTTTTGATCCCATTATAGACTTTTACATTAACAAATGTGAAAAAAATTACATTTTCTTTTAGTCTTTTAATTTGAAATATGAAAAACAGTTACGTATTGATCCCATTATAGACTTTGTCATTAACAAATGTGAAAAAAATTACATTTTCTTTTAGTCTTTTAAGTTGAAATATGAAAAACAGTTACGTTTTGATCCCATTATAGACTTTTTCATTAACAAATGTGAAAAAAATTACATTTTCTTTTAGTCTTTTAATTTGAAATATGAAAAACAGTTACGTTTTGATCCCATTATAGACTTTTTCATTAACAAATGTGAAAAAAATTACATTTTCTTTTCGTCTTTTAATTTGAAATATGAAAAACAATTACATTTTGATCCCATTATAGACTTTTTCATTAACAAATGTGAAAAAAATTACATTTTCTTTTAGTCTTTTAATTTGAAATATGAAAAACAGTTTCGTTTTGATCCCATTATAGACTTTTTCATTAACAAATGTGAAAAAAATTCCGTTTTCTTTTAGTCTTTTAATTTGAAATATGAAAAACAGCTACATTTTATCCCATTATAGACTTTTTCATTAACAAATGTGAAAAAAATTACATTTTCTTTTAGTCTTTTAATTTGAAATATGAAAAACTGTTACGTTTTGATCCCATTATAGACTTTTTCATTAACAAATGTGAAAAAAATTACATTTTCTTTTAGTCTTTTAATTTGAAATATGAAAAACAGTTACGTTTTGATCCCATTATAGACTTTGTCATCAACAAATGTGAAAAAAATTACATTTTCTTTTAGCATTTTAATTTGAAATATGAAAAACAGTTACGTTTTGATCCCATTATAGACTTTTTCATTAACAAATGTGAAAAAAATTACATATTCTTTTAGTCTTTTAATTTGAAATATGAAAAACTGTTACGTTTTGATCCCATTATAGACTTTTACATTAACAAATGTGAAAAAAATTACATTTTCTTTTAGTCTTTTAATTTGAAATATGAAAAACAGTTACGTTTTGATCCCATTATAGACTTTGTCATTAACAAATGTGAAAAAAATTACATTTTCTTTTAGCCTTTTAATTTGAAATATGAAAAACAGTTACATTTTGATCCCATTATAGCCTTTTTCATTAACAAATGTGAAAAAAATTACATTTTCTTTTAGTCTTTTAATTTGAAATATGAAAAACAGTTACATTTTGATCCCATTATAGACTTCGTCATTAACAAATGTGAAAAAAATTACATTTTCTTTTAGTCTTTTTATTTAAAATATGAAAAACAGTTACATTTTGATCCCATTATAGACTTTTTCATTAACAAATGTGAAAAAAATTACATTTTCTTTTAGACTTTTCATTTGAAATATGAAAAACAGTTACATTTTGATCCCATTATAGACTTTTTCATTAACAAATGTGAAAAAAATTACATTTTCTTTTTGTCTTTTAAATTGAAATTTGAAAAACAGTTACATTTTGATCCCATTATAGACTTTTTCATTAACAAATGTGAAAAAAATTACATTTTCTTTTAGTCTTTTAATTTGAAATATGAAAAACAGTTACGTTTTGATCCCATTATAGACTTTTTCATTAACAAATGTGAAAAAAATTACATTTTCTTTTCGTCTTTTAATTTGAAATATGAAAAACAGTTACGTTTTGATCCCATTATAGACTTTGTCATTAACAAATGTGAAAAAAATAAACATTTTCTTTTAGCCTTTTAATTTGAAATATGAAAAACAGTTACATTTTGTACCCATTATAGACTTTTTCATTAACAAATGTGAAAAAATTACATTTTCTTTTAGCCTTTTAATTTGAAATATGAAAAACAGTTACGTTTTGATCCCATTATAGACTTTTTCATTAACAAATGTAAAAATTTACATTTTCCTTTACTGTTTTAATTTGAAATATGAAAAACAGTTACATTTTGATCCCATTATAGACATTTTCATTAACAAATGTGAAAAAAATTACATTTTCTTTTAGTCTCTTAACTTGAAATATGAAAAACAGTCATGTTTTGATCCCATTATAGACTTTTTCATTAACAAATGTGAAAAAAATTACATTTTCTTTTAGCCTTTTAATTTGAAATATGAAAAACAGTTACGTTTTGATCCCATTATAGACTTTTTCATTAACAAATGTAAAAATTTACATTTTCCTTTACTGTTTTAATTTGAAATATGAAAAACAGTTACATTTTGATCCCATTATAGACATTTTCATTAACAAATGTGAAAAAAATTACATTTTCTTTTAGTCTCTTAACTTGAAATATGAAAAACAGTCATGTTTTGATCCCATTATAGACTTTTTCATTAACAAATGTGAAAAAAATTACATTTTCTTTTAGTCTTTTAATTTGAAATATGAAAAAACTACATTTTCTTCAAATTAAATCCTTTTTATTTCGCAAATGAAAAACTCACTTCAAATTTAGCCTTTTTATTGAGAAATAATAAAAAAACTTACATTTATTCTTTTTTATTTCGAACTATAAAAATATTCATTTTAGATTTAGTTTTTTTTATTAAGAAATAGGAAAAGACATGACATTTTCTTCAGATTTACTCATTTTTATTGAGAAATAACAAAGACACTTACATTTTCTTTATATTTAAAAATATGATAAAAGTTACATCATCTTCAAATTTTTATTTTGTTTTAAAATATGAAAAAAATACATTTTCTTTAGTGCTAGTCTTTTTCATTAAGGAATATAAAAATTGCTTTTCTTCAAATTTTGTCTTTTTCATTAAGAGATTTCTCGTCCATTTTATTAAGAAATAGGAAAGAAGTTACATATTTTTCAGATTTAATCTTTTTATTTCAAAATGTGAAAAAGATGCATTTTCTTCAGATTTAGAATTATTCATTATCTTGATGTCCCAGGGCCACATCACTCCCCTACCATTTTGTCATTTTCTTGTAACTGACGCCCAAACTCCACGTTCTCCTTTTTGGTGAAGCTAAAAGTTTTCATGCAACAAAAGTTTCAACTAAGCAAGCAGTAGTAATTTAAAAAGTTTTTTTTTCTCTTATCACGCACCTGGATATCTGTGTCCATTATGTTTATTTGTTTTTTAATCTTAAACTTAGTTCATTAATTTCTTTTTTTAACTATTTTCATACTTTATCCTTCCTATTCAGTATTTTTTCGGAGTTAAATTTTCCTCCAGCGTGCTTTAATTTCTCATCAGTCGTTGCCGATTCCATTTTCAGTTCGTTTATTGAATCACTTTCAGCCAAATTTGACCTACTTTGGTAATGAACACTGAATGGCATCCCTCTCTGATCTTCATGCACACCCTTTGTTTTATTACCGTCTTTCTACGCCTTTTCAACACCAATAGTGCTGATATTATTATTGCTATAGCTAACAGCGTAGCTGACCAGCTTATTATGGTCTCAAAATTATCTTCCCAAACTCAGTTTGTCTTTCTTATTGTATTTAATTTTTCAACTGCTGAAAATTAATTTTCTTCACAGGCATTAATAACTTTAGCATTTTCTTTTTGGGGGGGTTTCTTTACTATAGGCTTCCATAATTTTACTCAATTGCTCAGACATGTCTCAAACAATTTCATAAATGACTTCTCTTAGAAATTTTCTTCAATCTGATAATACGATGGATACTCCAAACGCTGAGCAACATAGAGGCAACTTCACCATAAACAATGGGAGTATTATCTTTATTGTCTCACATACTTTCGATAATTCTGGGTGGCAACTGCACAGATTCCTTCAGATATACTGATAGCTTGCGGCAACATCGTATCTGTCAACACTTCTACCTAAAAGTTCTTTTTAATCCCATCTTTACCCCCTTTAAATAATTCTAGCACACACAACTTGCCACAGTAAATTGGACTCACTGATGTACATGTTCCTAATGCATCGGTTTTACACTTTCTTTTGTCTCTTCATTCGTTAATAGCATAAAGACTGCTCTTACCAAATTCAGGGCTATGAATTCTCTTTCGCTGTTACACTTAGCAATAGCTCCCAACCTCTGTTCTCAAAAGTACTATTCCTATCTAACAATGAGACAGACATTAACACCAATAACTTGTTACAGCCCAAAGCATTATAATATTTCCATAACTTTACAGTACGATTTACTGGCAATCTTAAATGTTAAGGTAATTCGGTTTGTATTTTTAATAATAATCCTCTCATGTGACCTGGGGTCACTATAGCCGTTTATAAATGTCCCAAATGATAACATGTCTAATTGCGTTCTGACATGCCTTAACGAGGTTTAATGACCTCGTTAAAACTAGACTGACTAGTCTGACATACCTTATTAGTAACTGTCATTAGTTGAAAATATTGCTGAACAAAATTATTGAATTCGTGGAATTCAGTCGTCATAGTCTCAATGTTTTATGTAAACCATTAACCGGTTTATATTTCTCCTGTTCTTGGCTAATTCTAACCTCATCACATTCAATATGGCCACACTCTCCCTAGTAACCTGTACTAAAACGATTTTCTTAGTTAAAGTAAGGACAGATAAGCATTTAGTCTCCACAACGACTGCCAGCATCACACATGTACGGGACCCTTCCACACATACAACAGCACCCACAACTGCGCTGAGACCTCATCCTCCTTGTGCATCACCTTGCCTATCTATCGTCAACTTCTGAAGGTGTTACTACATGTTTTACTTTAATTTAATCTTTTTATTTCAAAATGAAAAAGATATATTTTCTTCAGATTCAGAATTATTAATTAAGAAATATATAAAAAAGTTACATTTTCTTGAGATTTAGTCAATTTTATTTTGAAATAAGAAAAAAAGGTAATATTTTCTTCGGGAGAAAAACGTGCCCCACTTAACTTTATTGGCAATTCTTGCTCAAGCTATGTTAACCTTCTTCTCTCAATTATTTTTGGAATTGAGAGAGGACTATTTAATATTCCTCCTCCCACTCACTTGATTCTTCTTCCATAACTTCAGGATTAGGGTTACGAATATCGTTCTCCACGTTCCATCCCTCTGGTTCCTCACCTGAGGACCTCCTTGATTCTTTAGTAGCTTACTGGTTACTCATAATACATCTTTCTTCATTCTCAGATGCACTATCTGATTCCATTTCCTCTGGCTCTTCATGAGTTACTTTCTCATCTTTTTTTCTTTTTAAATCATTAAATCTTTCAACCTTTCTTGACATCTGATCCCAAATCACAAACGAGACAGAGTCTGTTTGTTCTACTATTCTGTAATAAGGTTCCAACATCTGGTCTAATTTACCTTCTCTGATGTGAACCTTATACAATACAAGATTCCCTCACACTTAATTCAACTTCCTTTCGTCCTTTATTTATTCCCTCATTTCGCTTCTACGGCTCCTGCCTAATTCTCCTTCAAGCCTGTGAAAATATTTAATGTTGGTGCAACAATATTATCTTACGGTGATCCTCCTCCAGATACTTCATACCAGGCTTCATTAAGTTGTTTACTTGGCAAGACGACATCATATCTGAACAATATCTGATATGGTAAGAATATTGAGCTTTCATATATAGAGAACTTCCCCGCGGCCAATGCTTGTGTCAAATATAAATTCCAATTGTCTTTGTCGTTCTCTACCAATTTTGCGATGTCCATTAGTGTTCTGTGAAATCTCTCCACCTTCGCATTGCTCTGCGAGTGATAAGAGGGAGAGGTCAAGTGTATTGTATTCATGCTTGCCAGGGCCTCTCACATTATCCTATATACATTTTTAGGCCCATTGTCGGTGAAAAACTGCACTGGGACCCCATATCGAGGAAATATCTCTGTCAGTACCAAATCAGACACTGAGTTTTCTTATCGGGTATCGCATATACCCCAGGCCAATTTTTTAGCCAATCTACAAAGCTTACTATGTATAGGTTTGGGGTATGGATTATCTCCCATTATATGTAATCTTTATTTAAGTAAATCCAATAGGACACGCTTCGTTCTAAGTTGTAAAAATTTTTTAGTTAAGTTACTTGCGTTCGTTTTCTCACTTTTCTTCAACTTAGAATCTCTAACATGGAACATTGCATGAGACCACAAAGTTTCGACGTCGACCCTGATGATACCACAGCTGCTGAGCAATGAACCCATTGGATTTTAATGTTCGAAAACTTCTTAGAAACCCTTAAAGTAGGGCACTCTCATCGACAAATGATCAAGACAAGGTTGATAACGAACTATCTTCCCTCTCTATCTACAGGATAATTTCTGACTCCCCTTCTTACTTAGGAAACTATAAACTTGCTGCACACAATTTACGTCAAGTCAAAAACGAGGTTTTCGTTAGACATCAACTAGGCACTAGAAAACAGGAAGATACTGAATCGCAAGAGCACTACCTAAGTGAATTGAGAAAAATAAGCAAAGACTGCAATTTTAAACCAAAGAATGCAGAAGATGCCCGGGACGAACATAATATGGACGCCTTTATAAACGGTCTTCGAAATGTTCAAGTGAGGTAGAGATTCTTCGAAAACAAAACCAAGACGTAATTAAATGCTTACGTGACAACCTACAGTTTAGAAGTCGCCCAGAGACAGTCTGTTTTCTTCTCACCTACCGTTGATGCATCTCATGAGTGTCAAAGATCTCCCAACTCTTCATTTTTCTCTTCAGCGTCTCTCGTGAACAAGGTTCTACCTCCATGCAACCAGTCACGGTGGTCTGAATAAAAAAAATGCTTCTTCAGTGAATTCTTTTTACCCCGATATCCCTGTCTATTTAAAAACGCAAGGTGTCGCAAATGTGAGAAACTCGGACATTTTTCTAAGGTATGTCAATCTTCACCTCCTCCAACAAAGCATCGCTCTAATACTTCTGTCATAACTACTGCTTCTCCAGACTACCTTTTGTCAACCATACTAAAAAATATGTTAACAACGTAACTGTATATCCCTCCTTCTCAATTACTTGCCATATCTGTTGCGTCTCAGAGAGCCTATGAGACAAAAGGTATACCGCTATCTCCTAAGGTATACCTGGCACTGGTCCATCTTTGTCTGGACATGGCTGACTGCGTCTATATACTGATCGCTTGCGTCCGTATAAAAAATCATGAGCTTACTAACGTCGGGATATGCCAACAGAGGTATTGCTGCAAGTTGTTCCATAAAATAGCTAAGAACTCATTGACAACCTTCTGTCCATTTGAATCTAGCATATTTCCTAGTAAAAGCTAATAATGGACCTGCTAACCTAGAAAATGCGAGGATAAACTTATGAATCTGCTTACCTGTTTGGACTCTGACATTGTCCTTATGACTTCTACTTTCTCTAAGCCAAGTTTAATCCCTACCTTATTGATTATAAAGCTTAAGTATTTTGTTTTTTACCCCAGGAATTGGCATTTTGGCAATTTCAGCTTTAAATCATGTTCCATTAGCCGGTCAACTACCTTTTATAAGTGTTTGAATTGCTCCTCAAGTGTTTTGGAGAACACTAAAATGCCATATAAATATGCTATGACAAACCCTTGCATTTCACTCAGCACGACTGACATTAATTGCTGGAAAGCACACTGGTAGTTTGCCAGCCCAAAAGGCATAACCCAAGACTGAAAAAGTGGTACGCAAAAGCGGCCTTCTCTCGGTTCGTGTTTTTTATCTAGTGTCGAGAAACATGCAACCTTTCCTAAAAGTGCTAAAATATCGTCAATTAACTGAAGGGGAACTGCAATTGTTTTATAACGGCATTTATTTGACGAAAGTCAACGCAAAACCTACGTCCGCCATCCTTCTAATCTTATACCACAATGGGAAAACCCCAAGGGGTTTTCGATCTCTCTAGCATCCCTGTTCATATAATGTCTTTCCGACTTCCTCTACTTATCCCCTCTTATGGATTGGGGTTCTATACGGCTTTAGTTTAATTGGTGGGTGCTTATCTGTATCTATAACTATTTTCACAGTCTGAGTCTGTCCAAGCTCGTTGCCCGAATTTGCTCACCAGGGAGGGATTCACTGTCAGTAATGGTTGACACTGACATAAAATCGACTCACTTCCAGGACAGCAGTCTGGTAGAGGTAGGTTGGTAACGAAAAGGAATTTTTTTCAGATAGCCTGTGTTGGGAAATATAGGAGGATGTAGCTTTGTGTGAGGCAGTAGTGGAAGGAGCAGAGATTGTGTGTATTGGTCAAATCAGGCTAACAAATAAGTTCCATTAAGCGTGTAAAATGTGATGAGCAGGGAAAGAGGTGGTAGCAGAATTGAGTGGAGCAATTGTGAAAAGAAGATATAATAGCCTCTAAGAAATTATGGCCAGATTAAGGGTCTGCTAAGAGCCAACAGAGATATGGTGGCTAACTCGGATAATCTATACCGGAAACCATGCGCCAATTAAATTAAAACTATGCAGATACCTATCCATAAGAGACCACTGGTGGAGAAGGCAGTTAGGGACATATTAGAGTCGGGGATAATTGAGAGGTCTAAGTCTCCTTGGAGTTTCCCCATCGTGGTAGTAGATAAGAAGAATGGAGAAACGACATTAAAAACATTAAAAAGCTGAATGCTATCTCGAAATCACTGGCAGTTTCCCTTCCATAGATGGGGAAGTCTAAGTATTTTCAACAGTAGATTTGAGGTTGGTCTACTGGCATGTAGCCCTCGACAAAGCAGACCGTGAAAAGTCAGTGTTTGCGTTATTCGGTTTAGTGTCATGCCGTTTGGCCTGGACAGCGCCTCTAGTATTTTCCAGTAGCTAAAGTCAATAGCGCAGAGCGAGATGCAGGGCTTTGCCATGGACTATTTGGACGACGTCTCGGTGTTATCTGAAACGCCTGAAGAGCATTTTGACCACCTGCAACAGGTTCTAAATTGGTTAAGGAAGCACGGGCTAAAGTTGAATCTGCCGAAATGTCAGTTCCTAAGTGAAGAGACAAAGTACTTGGATTTTGTTATAAATAAAGATGGACAAAATGGAATTATAAGCGCAAGTAAAGGGTTTCATAGGAGCTATAGACAATTACAGATTCATCTTGGCATTCTGAAGACTGGCAACCCCCTTAATGACATTAACGAAGAAGTATGCAAGGTTTAAATGGACATACGATTGTCAAAGAGCATTTGAAAAGGCTCAAGGAACAGCTGAAAGCGATGACCGCATTGATGTATCCAAAATTCAGCAAACCGATGATCGTATATACAGATGCAAGTGATCAATGTATCGGTTCAGTCCTTACTCAACCATGTCCGGAAAGAGATGGACCGGTACCTGGTATACAAGAAGTACCAGTATATTTCTTGTCCCATAGGCTCTCTGAAACACAACAGAGATGCCCAGTGATAGAGAAAGAAGACTTTGCTATAATGTACGCTGTACAAAAGTTGGATTATTATTTGTGTGGGACTACGTTTACGATTAAAAATGATCATAAACCATTACTGTATTTATTAGAGGCGAATTGAGGCAAATAAAAAAGATACAGGAGTGGGAATTCAAACCCACAGCGGGAGACATGAGACAGCTCCATTGATGGAGAAAGATATCCCTAATTATCCTTTTTGAAAAAGTGAGTATAGATATATCAGGCCCGAAAAAAAAAAAAAACGAGAGGAAATCTGTACATACTTTGTCAAGTGTGTAACGAATTAGCCTGATTTCTGATAAGAAAGCTCGAACAGCTTGATACTGACAGAGAGATTTCCTAAATATGGAGCCCCAGTGCAGATGGTCACGGACTACAGACCAGAGAGTGTAACTAAGATAATGCATTCGCGAGGATGAATACAATGTATGCGACCACTTCTTCATATCATCCACAGGGTAATGCAAAAGTAGAGCAGTTTCATAGGACCTTAATTGAAGAAAGATAACCCTGAAAATTGGGAGTTATACACAGGCCTTGAAATGAAACGTCCAGGTTCTCGCCATATTATATGTTCGAACGTGATATGGTATTGCCAGTAGACAACCTACTAAGACCTCGTAGGAAAGACATGGGAGAAGACCACCATGAGCTAATAATATAACCGCAGCATAAGATATTCACACAGGCTAGGAGGAGAATTAGACAGACACAAAAGAAGAGAAATGAAAGAGTGAATAAAGGAAGAAAAGAGGTAGAGCTAAGGGTTGTTGATCTTGTATTCACTTGAGGGAAGAAAAATTGGACATGAGATGGGAACCCTATTACAGAATAGTGGACCAGACGAGGCCAGTACCGTTTATAATCTGGGATTAGATGTTCGGATGGGTTAAAAAGCCGAACTAAAGAATAAGAAGTAAAAGATGAGAAAAACAATTCTGATGGAACCAGAGAAGATGGAAACAGATGAAGAATATGAGGAGGAAGGAAGAAGGGTGATGAATCAACTGCTAGTTGGTAGGAACATAAGAAATACAGGAAGACCCTCAGTCGGTGAGCAGAGGGCTCAGACGATAAAGTTCATGCTTCTAATCCGAAACTTCCAGAAGAGAAAGGGGAGTTGAGTAAATGGGAAAACAGTTAAGAGAAAAGAAAAATCAGTGGTTGAGCCATAGTTACCTATCAAGCAAAGATTGAGGCGGGCGAAACGCCCTAAATCCCAATAAGGAAAATACAAGTAAGGTAGATGGGATTGGGTGTCAGCATACCATCATGGGAAAGTCCACACTTGGGTGTGTGATGCTGTCGAGCTCATTAAAATAACCTATCCAGTGAAATAACAGTAGAAATTCATTGGAGAACATGGAAAAATACGTCGGGGTGGGGCAGACAGACAGACTTGCTTATCGGTGCTGTCGTTGGCCTGTACAAGGGCCCGTACATGTCTGTCGGTGGTATCGGTGAGACCTGATCATTGGGCGAAAATACCACACTTCTGTCTGAATCCAATCAATATGCCGAAGTCAATTAGCAGCAAGAATAAGATGAACTGAAAAAATTTAAAAGAAAGAAATAGGGGGAATATACTAAATAAATATGTATGTTACTGATAACAAGAGAAGCAAGGAAATATGTAAAGTTCATGCTTTGGTGACGTGTACCTCATTAAGTTCCATTTATACGACAGGGGATCGCAAGTTGTGTGTGCTTGAATTGTTTAAGGGGAATAAAGAAGGAATTAAGGAGAATTGTCAAGTGGAAGTATTGTCAAGTACAGTATTGTCAACAAGCTATCAGTATATCTGATGGAGTCTGGGTGGTTGTCACCCAGCGTGAGATTGACCTATCCAGAGTATGCTGGGTTGGGGTGGGGGGTACCTACCAGAACAATGAAGATAGAACCCCATTGTCTTTGATAGAGTTACCACTCCCTTATATTATCAGGCTGAAGAAAAATACGAAGAAAAAGATTTATTTGAGAAGTTGATCAAAACAGGTCTGGGTAATTACGGGAACAATTGGTAGAGTAATTCCCTGAAGAAACATTAAAGGAAATACCGGGTTATTAAAACCAGCAGAGAAAATTAGTCTGGACCAATTGAAAGACAAATTGAGTGGGAGAAGATAGTACAATTTGGAGAGATAATTCAAAGACCATAATTAATTGGTCTGCCATGTTAGGCACCTTAATAGCTATTATCACGATAATAGCAGCAATATGGAAGCTGAAAAAGCATAGGAAGAGAGGTGATGCAAGCTCCAATATGCTCATGTACCGGAAAAGAAGGACGTTTTACTTCTACTGCATGTTTAGTAGAAAAGTTATGCATGAAGAACTTTTTTGGTTAATTATTTTTCTCACCTTAACGGAGGTGGAGTTGGATGCCATATACAAGTAAATGACAAAAAGGAAAGGGAGTGATGTGACACTGAGTCCGTGAAGGGGTTAATATTAAGTATAAGCTGAACGAGTGAGCAAGCGATCAAGAGAGTATAGAGTTGTAAAACTTACCTTCCTGGCGGACGTTCGTGAGATTGTCACCGAAGGGAGTGGTTACGTCTGAAATGGGCTCCGGTGTCCTGATTTTCTCTATGTCTGGGATTAGACCTTAAAAAATTGGTGAGGGCGAAGTGCTTGAGAGATCGGAGTGGATTAAGCTGCGATCCAGGAGACTAATGCTCGTGTCCTGTCTAGCGACAGTTGTTTATTCACCATACGAGGACCGTTCGGCCAGAGGAGTTTCCTTGTTGGTGAAACCTTCCGTGCAGGGGGGGGGGAGGCGGACGGTGTCGGTTGGTCGTAGTCGATTACTGTGGTTGCTGTGAAAAGTTGTACGATTCGGGCTGGATTGAATGTTGGTAAGAAGAATAGTTTTAGATTTACTAGATTGCCCACCATTCCATTGGTTAGACTATTCGAACCAGAAACTCGTTTGTGCCTGGATGGCGTTAAACATTAACTCTAGAATGCCTGGACACTGGAAATTCAACGTGTCCTTACTGCTACAGCTGACTAGATTCGTGCAGTGGGTGCTAGTTACATGGAAGCGTGAAAATCAGTGTAGAATTGCACAAGGAGGAAATACGTCGAGTTTTCAATCATTATATTCATCAGGTCAACACCCCTGATGGGCGTGACCTACGGGTGACCAACGACATGTCCGAAGTGTTTTGAGAGCATTTCCAAAAACATTTTATCAAGGATCCTGCTCTCTGTGAGCCAAAATTTCTTTGTCTATTTAGATGAGTTTCCTCGATTCTTGTCGAGTGAAGCAGCTAACTCTGGGATTGAGACTACGGAGGGCGAAGTACACGAGGCATTGAAGAGGTTCGGTAGAGGCAAGTGTCCGAGACTTGATGATCTGCCCTACGAATTTTACTTGAGGTTGTCGCACATGTTTGTATGATTCGGTATGGTTCCGTTCCCGATCGGATTTCACGCTGTTAAAAAAAGACAAGGGAGGGAACTAGACAACTATAGGCCTATAACTGCTAAAGATTTTGGACAAGATCTGAACAGTGAGATTGCAGTCAGTTGCCGAGATTCTGTTGGGACCGGAACAAACTTGTGCTGTGAAAGACCGAACAATTCCAAGCAACCTCCATCTGATCTGCACTCTCTATGATCGTGCAGAAAACGACAAAAGTCCGCGTTAATAAATTTGAATCAATCAAAGACATTAGACAGGTTCAACCATCAATATCTGGCAGCTGTTCTGCAGAGTAGCAGATTCAAACCCGACATTTCTAAGTGACAGCTTGCTGTATCACTCCCCCTGTCCCGCGGTACAGGTGAATGAAAATCGGCTGGGAGTCTTTGTGCTGTCCCTGTCAATTTTTGGGGTTGTCCGCTGTCACCCATACTTTACGCTCTGGCGCTTGCTGTGTTGGCTGAAGGACAGTGTGTGCAAACCGGCCTTATGCGGAATCGGTCTCCTCAGGAAGGCTCGAGCCAGGGTTTCTGTATACGCAGAAGATGTACCCATTTTTATGTTGTGCCACAGCGACATTGTGGTGCTGCAGAAGGTGTTTTACCGGTACGAGAATGTTATGGAGCTCAAGATTGATTGCAACAAGTCTTCTGACTTTCGGTTGAGCTCTTCCACATTCTTGGAGTGTGGTCCGACCTTCAGCTGGAGAAGAATTGGTCGGCAAATGAAGAAGAGTCGGACCGAACTTGGCTCCGAAGGCGGTTATCGTTAACAGGCTGGGATGAGATGTGCGCCATGTATATCTTTCATCGGTTGTCCTCTCTTTCTCTGATGGTTGTGTGAAGGTACTCGAGCGCCTCTTCTTACTGTCGTAGTCAGTAGAGAGTTCTGTATCCAGCGCCCGTGTCATGGGGGCCTGGAAATGCCACATTTGACAAGTCATCTACACGCCCCGACGCTGCTTTTCCTATACTGCACGTTGACAGACGATTCGCTGTGGAGAAGGAGTGTTAGGGCCGCTTTCTCTAGGCTTTCTATCACTCCTTTTTAGACATGTTCGGAATGAATGGAGAGGCATGAGTTTTTGTGGTGATTGTTAGATGAGTGGATTTTTAGTTAAGTGAAGGATTGACATTGTTGACCTTCCGCCAAACCCTCGTCCTTGTGCCACATACAAATGTACTCATGTACTTTGTCTGGATATCATTTACACTCAATTTCGGATTGTCTGAAACTTCGTTATTGATTTCAGCTACATTGCGTGGTTAAATAATTCATGGACACCCAAATCTTGTAAATATTGTGACGCCACCAATTTAATTCCAATTATGAACGGTGAAGACAATAGGATGGCGGAATCGACGGAGTTGTTGATAATGGCTAGTGGACCTCTATCCTAGTTGTTATTCTTGGAAAATGTCTGGACGTGGTCATTGTAGAACAGGTGACTCAGTTTGCCATTTTGATATTTTTACCTGGTGATGTTTAGTATGTTTCTGAATGACGACAGTATTTAAAAAAAATTAAAATCATTTCACCTCATGCAAGGCGATAATACACTCAAGGGATAAATGAAAGAAAATAAAAAAAATATTAGCGAGGAGAAAAGTCAGAAAATGACAATTGATATTGCATTTAAAATTTTGAATATCATAGTTGACAGGAAAGCAAGAAGCCGAGAAATAGTTCCACAAGCGAGAAGTTCGAAACTATTAGAACATAACTTACGGCTAATTCTAGGTATTTCAATAGTAAAATAGTGAGACCTGTATGCTTATATTCGTGATGTCGGGGTTCCAAAGAGGGAAGAACAATATTTATAGAAAAAACACAGAAAAGATACGCTACTGCGGTAGAGAAGTGACTGAAGTCGACATGACAGGTCAGAGCTGCATATTCTTCTTTGGGTTTTTTAAAAAAATCTCGAGATATATAGCAGGAGCACTAAGACCAGATATGGCAACAATATTCAATGTACGGACTACTGGTAGATTTATAAACGTGCAAGATGGATTCCGGTGAGAAAAATTGCATAGCGTGACACAATAAATAAACCTCACTAGTAGCAATATAATCATTCCACCTCATATGAGTGGAAAACGAGAGACAGATGACGTAATTAATTGTTGACATCAGTCAGGCTGATGGAAGGCAAAATAGTTCTCTAAGATGGCTAAAAGACAGCAATATCTTTTTGGAGACGTTAATATTTATAAGCCATTTATTGCTCCATTTAGCAGATTCGAAGTCTCTATCGAGATCAGTTCTTTCTTTATTAGAGCATTCTAACTTCAGATCGAAAAACCTCGTTTCTCTTCATCAGCGGATGTCCTACTAAATAACATGGCGGAAGTTTTTGTGCATTTTTTTTAATGGCAGTCATTAATTTTGAAAATCTTGCAAAAATAAAAATAAGTCAGATTTTAATTAAACTTTCAGAAACTATTCATAAATGATGGAAATTATTATAAATATGTTTATTTTTTTAAAGTCATGGTAAAATTTGTTTTTTACATTTATTACCCCCCATAACTTATTTTATGAAGACTATTGAAATTCAAATGTGTACATTTTTAGTGATTAATTAGTTAAAAGCACAAGGCTTTGTGGAAAGCGAATCATTTTTTTTAGTTGGCACTCTTTTACCTTAAAATCTGCTCTGAATTGTAACATACAAAACTCAATAAAACAAAGATTTTATTTAATTTCAAAAGCTTTTAGTTGCTTTTACTTAGTTTGTATGAATATGGATAATATTGTCTGAAAGCAAAAAACGTTTTCGATGAAAAATAAATTTTACAACAATTATTTGTTATTTCTTAAATTATTTTTTTTTACATTAAAGTTGTTAAATATTCTGAAATTAATGAAAATGTTGTACAGTTTAGTCAGTGGTGTTAATAAGTAGATAAACATCATTACAGATTATAAAATAAAGCTGATTACAATCAGCAATCTGCAAATAGATAAAAATCTAATATAACATCGTTTTTTTGTGTCCAAAAATAGCTTAATTCAAATATACGGAAGACCGGAAGCATAATGAAAACAATAGTCCGTCACGTGGTTTGCGTTGGTAGTAACATAAACATTTTGATGATAAAATTCTGCTTTCGTCAAGTTTAAGGCCGTTTTTATCATGCTATGCTTATTTAAAAATAAAAAAGTAAGGTAAAGAAGTTGTTCACATGAAGCTAAACTGTCACTTGTGACCTTCCGTACTATAACTTTTCCTCCCGTAAGATGTCTGTGCGTGATGTCATCACGCACATGTCACTTGTCAAACAACACCGGCTTTCTCTCATTTTAAAGCACATTTTTTCAGCGCAGAAAGTAAAAAATGTTTTGTTTTCAAAATATATTAAATAAACTTTATAATTTCTAATTTTCTTAAATTAATTTTAAAAAAAAATCATAATTGATTTTTTAAAAGAATTTTCAAACGGAGACTTCCACTTTTGTAAACAAAAGTTAAAAAAATAGCTGACGATCGATTTTCTGTCAATTTTGATAAAAAAAATACAAGATTTTTAACGAAAATTTTGGACGTGCTAGAAATTATTAAAAAACGTAAAAAAATACTAAAAAAATACTTTGGTCTTTCCTCTTGATAATAATATAAACATTTAGACCATAAAATATTATTTTCATCAAGTTTAAGGCCGTTATTATCATGCCATGTTCATTTTCCAGCGATCGCATGTTGGTACCTATATTAGTAATAATAATAATAATAATAATAATAATAATAATAATAATAATAATAATAATAAGAAGAAGAAGAAGAAGAAGAAGAAATCTCTCTAAGAAATATTTATTATATTATTTATTTAGCTAATATTTTTATATATTATGCTTATATTTATATAAATTGGCACGAATTGCAGATATTAATTGTAACTTAAAAACATTATATTTGCTAACTTGATACAAGTGAAGAAATCTTATTTATTTATTTAAAATTATGATTTTTCTTAAAACTATATATAATAATATATATACTGAAACACCTAGAAAAATAGAGAAATCATGTGAGCATGCTTTTTGTTGACTTCAGCTCTGCCATGAACACGATCATCCCGAGCAGATTGGTCACAAACTTCACACAACAAGGAGTACCTCGTTCCATCTATCGTTGGGTTAAGGACTTTCTGACAAATTTTCGACAATCAGAATAGACCCGCGTATTTCCACCACTCTCATCATCGGTACCCCACAGGGATTGTGTATTGAACTCTTTTCTGTGCACCATATACACGTTCGATTACGTCCCTAACCATTCCGCCAACATGAACTATACTACTGTGGTTGTATTCATTTAGTGGGGTGATGAGGCGGAGCACAGGAGTGAAATAAAAGATTCGCTGCATGGAGCTCGGAGAATAACTTTGTTTTAAATACCTTAAAAACAAAGGATCCAGTAGTGGACATACATGTTATGGACCCTCATTTGGCCCATAAAGCACTTAATTTGTCTAATTCTTTCATTTTTACGTGTTAACAAAAGAATTATCGTCTGTTTTTTAAACTCGGCTCATTTCATCGGTTTTTGTTGTGTGCCCTTATAAATTAAATTTTACATCAAACATTTGTTTGAACTAATTGTTTCGTAGTTTTTGTTTTTACCAAATAAAAAATCCTTTATTGGTGACTCAATGCTAAATCAAATAATGAAAAGGAAAATGACGAAATGGAAGAATATAAACAAGCCAAGACATTTTTTACGTTGCACTTCAAAATCAAAAGAACATAATAGATTAGACATACCAAATATGTAGAGATATGATTGGAACTGAAATAAATCTTGGGACAAATATGCTTGCCAACGTTCAAAGGAATATCATGCGAAATCAAAGACTCTCAGATGCAGAATAAATTGCAGACAAAACTAAATATAAGACAAAGTGCAAACAGCCAAAATAAATGAAATAGGAAATAATGATTTCATAGGAATTGGAACTGAAATATCTATCTCTGACATTGATTTAAACTTTGGCGCCAATGAAGATGAATAAATGAAATTAGAGCAAAATTCCTTGAAAACAACAGAGTTGAAATCACTCAGGCTAAAAACTACATCATTGAAATAATCAGCAAAGTAACCTGCACATAATTGCATGAAAGTGACAAACTTTCAGAAATACACATGACGAATAAACATACTGTAATATATATAACGCTTTATTGTAAAAATTCTTAACCGACAGACCATTAAAAATATTATAGAAGTCAATAATATTCTAGCAGTTACTGGATAAAGAAAAAATTCGGACAACAGATAAAAAAAATGGAATATCAAAATTAAAGTGATAAATTGAGAAAATCAAAGGTGAATTATCCATAATGGAAAAGCAGGAGGGCCAAGAGAATATATAAAAGTAAAGAAGTAAATGAATCCACCTCAACCAGGGAGTGTCTGAAACAGAAACTGCAAGTAAAGGTACAGAGAACAATACAATATGAAAAGCATTATAAGTTCTATTAAACTCAAGAAATTCTGCAGGGAAATTGGAAAAATTATAGAAATCACAAAGCCACCGCCTATTGAAGAAATGCATACATTTTGGGAGAATATTTGGAGCAAAACAAAGGAATATAATCCAAATGCAGAATGGATGAAAAGAGAACGAATGAAGGACAAACCTGCATAAGAATTGAAAAATATAACCAGAAATAATGTAAGGCAAGCACTAACAAAATCCCCCAAATAGAAATCTTCAGGAAATAACAAAGTTCTCAAATTTTGGCACTATCACCTGTCATAAATTCATAAAACCCTTACGTAAGTTTTATCAATGCTAATGAATAATCACAATGAAATTCCAGAATTGATCACTGATAACATTATGTGTCTCCTAGCAAAAACGGGTTAAAACAGATGATCAAAAAAATTATATGTAACATTTCTGCCCAACAAATTAATCACGTCTGTACTGACTGGCTGTGCTTACTCTTTTCTCGATGAAAACAAGATTCTTCCCCTGGAACAAAAAGGATACCGAAGTGTTTCTGTTGCATAGCTTCCTATTAGGGTGGTCTCATTTCGTCTTCTCTCGGCCAGAGATTGCCAATTGTTTTGGTTCACCAATGAAAGACTTCAAACAAAGAGAATTTTAATGTAACTATTTTTATTGCACATGACATGCAAATTATCTAATTATTCAGTGGGGGTCACTGGAGAGCCGTTTCGGGCACAAAAAATAACTACATCGCTTGACGGGTAAAAAGCAACTCGCTGGAAGCTTCCTCCTATCTTTCTCGCGCCAATCAAAATCGATTTCCCTATTATGGCTTGCATCTGACACCGAATGTCAACCTCCGGAAGTTGGAGCCGAGATACACTTCCGCTAAAAATAATAGTCTGCTAAAGTATTTAACACACCTTACCTAATCATTTAAAAGATTCAATTATGAATTTTATTTCACCTATATTACTCTAAAACATCCTCTACTCTTTTGTGTCTGCAAGGCGCGCTCCTTACATTTTTTTCTTCATTGGGTCTCGGTCACGTGACCCCTCCGGCATGCACGTATACCATTCCTGAAAAAGAATGAACAAAAACAACAAAACTCTGACCAATTTTATTCACGCTTCAAAAACATTTTTTTAACAAAAAAAGAATATCGGACAATCCTCTGTCCATTCTTGGTCCCTAGCTCCCGTGACCCAAGGTCAACGCCTCAAACAGCAGTGAATTTTAACATCTCCAAAGTTACCTACGTCCAGGTCAGCACGTATCACATCTGCAATTAAATATCCCCGTGGAGAACAAAATTTCTTGCTTCTTTACTTGAGACTACACAAAATGTACATACAATTCATAGAAAAAACACTGGTACAAAAATCACACAAAAATGCCGAAAGCCCCTCGCAATGGCGTCAACCAATTCCATAATTGAGCCACGTCCTTGCCACCGACATTTTACACTTTAAATATATTATGATCTACATTTATTTCCTACTCTCAGCGACAGATTATACACGGTTCATTATCACCCTATTTATTCAACCACAACCAATTATTTACTTTGTCATTTGCGTATTACCAAATTCACTTGAACTTCTCTAATTTATCAATATTAATTTTCTATAATTACTATTATTAACCATCTGCCTCTGTGTACCAAAAGTCAACTTGCATCATCTCAGTTCATTCTGGCCTTTGTCCCCACCCCCATCACAGGGAAGACAACTACACCCGCTCAGCACCTCATAACTAATCCATTACTGGTTTTACTGTGGTTACACGGGGTTTCATATATCGCAACCTGGCATCCCTCAACCATCTGACCAAATCCTTTTGAACGTCATTCCTCGGCTCTGGGGAGTATCCTAGGGTATATTCATCCTCTATGAATACTTTACATATTACAGCTCCCATTTACTCCCAACATTGTCCGGTTTCCCTATCTACATATCCAAGTGTGACAATTCCACCCCCAGGATACAGAACTAACACATTCGGAAATCCGAAACGATGCAATACGAATTTATTTATTCACACAAACAATTAATTTAATCTTTCCACAAAAAATTAACTCACAAAATTCACCAATTTACAACTTAATTATTCAACCAATCAAGTCAAAAGGACACACACACGACTCTTAAATTAAAAAACAAAAGAATTCCACACATTGCTACAAATATGAACAAAACAATCATTTATCCGTTAACAAAATAATCCTAAACTTAACAACTTTGAATGCACGCAAAACCATAGTCATAAAAAATTTCTCCTAGGAATTTTTCGAGGCTTTTCTCAGTATCCTGATAACTTCTGAGATGACTTTCATCATTTTCCACAATTTTCTTAAATATCTCTCCTGGAGATATTTTCACTTTCTTCCAGATTTACTGTGTCTACTGGAACAGCAAAATTCACTCCTTGGTGTACTCTCTTGTTTACAACTGACAGGTCCTGTTTTCTGGAACGGATTCGGTAAACCGTTTCAATCTCAAATTTCCAGAGTATTTTATGTTTCATTTATACATTTTCCAATAGATCACTTCACCAATCAATCATGGCTATTCTTCCTAGATTTATCTGATACATTCGCCGATTATGGAGTTCATCTGTCGACGGAACAAGAAAATTCATTTTCAAAACATATATCGGAATTAAGATCGTTAAAGCCCAAATAATTTAACGTGGTACGAGAAGTTATTAACGACTTTTGTTCTCGCATATTATACACTACCCAGATGTGAGTTTCGTGTAAAATCAAAGGCTCTTTCTTTTGCTGTCCTGGGCTTTTTGTCAATTATTCCTCCAGTAATAGTGACGTCATCAGATGGTGACACATCTCTCATTCAGCTATTTGGTCGTCTATTTTAGATGATGATGACAACTAGAAAGACGCTAATGTTACACATTGTGCACACTGTTGTAGCAAACAAAACATTTCGAGGAGAAAATAGCATGCAGGCCAGAATAACTACAATGAAAGATTCTTTTTAAAATTAGATACTTTTTTCCCATTAGTTTCTTCAAAACATTTTTTGATTCAGGATACCAAGAGGAAGAGAGACGTTTAACATATGAAATTTGGCGGCTACTCTGATAAGCGCAGAGGCTTGACGAAATTATTTTTGCCTTTATCTCGCTGAGTCCAGTTCGTTTCTTGTTTATCTTTCATATTTGTTCATCTTTTTTTTTTACTTTTATTTTTCTCTTGTTTACGAGACAAAATCAGTACAAATTTCAGTTTTCTTTTTCTCTTTTTCTCTTTTCCTTATCTCAATTACGAGATAAAATAAACGCTTATACGAATTCTTTCTTTGCTCCAATTATTATTTTTATTTTCTTCATTTCATCCTTTTCTATTATTTTTCTATTTTACTCTTCATTCAAACTATTCGTGTTTATTCAATTCACTAAAATTGTTTGATTTCTCCTTTTCTTTCTATTTTTCTGTTCCATTCATTTTTCTTTTATCCTCTATATTCCTTTGCAATTAAACCTAGGCACATGGTAAAATACATTTTACTTAATTTTAAAGCTTGGATGCTATCATTGGCTTGTAAAACTATATTTAATGTATAAAAATGTTCTTAATTTATAATAAAATATTACGAATAATGTCATGAACAATATAGAAATTTACATAAATATATAAGAACGCACATTCCTTAAAGATAAGCACACACACATATACATATCTGTATGCAAGCAAGGATGTGTATGTTTGTGTACTGAGACTGATAATTGAAAAAGATTTGGAAAAAGAAAGTATATCTGAAACTTAGAATGGAAAGAGGAATAAGTAGAATGAATTAAAGGAGGTACATCGCCAGTCAGTGAATATGCCATATAAAAAGCTGAAGTGACGACTGCAGTGTCAGCATTAAATTGACAGGGAAGAGAAGAACGGCCTGATCCAGTTACCAATGATAAAATAGGTCATGATCACACATTCGCTGTCGAATGTCGTCATCTCCATCCCTTTCCCAAACATTTTTACCGCCGCGACAAATAGTTAAACTAGCAGCAGCAATGAAATACTTTGGGCTTTAGTTTTTGTGGTTCTTCTCATCTTGTTGATGTATTCATCAGAACATCTGTTTCAACAGGTATACAAATGAATAGAAAATTTATGATCTGTGGTCTTGAAGGGTTTGTTGAACGATAGCTTCTCTTTCAGGACATGGGCGATTATTATTCTCCACAGCTTCCTGTCTTCTTGCTCTAATTAATTTGTAATGCTTTTCCATTCTTCTTTGTCCCTGTCCTGCTATCCATTCACACAAGCCCTTAAGTAGGTTAATCGCTTTTTAGCCTTACTTATCTTCACTTCAAACAGAAAACAAAGAACTGCCTGCAAACGTAAAAATGAGTTTGGTATTAATTATTAAAATATAACAGGAGAAATTGATAAATTTCAAATATCATCCAGTTATCGAATGCTAATTTAGCTTAAATGGATTTCAGGATAATTTTCTCTTCCTATAACTGTCATACCAATGATATAACTTACTTAATCTGTAGATAGACGGTAGTCAGTAAACTGAAGAAAAACAGAGTAGTTACTGTTTTTATGATTTGACACTTGGTGAACTTTTCTTGTTCGTTTCGAAAAAGACCATTTGATTATATGTTGATGAAGTGTTGTTTCCATATTATAAATAACAAAACTGTTCTCGCTCAAACTTCTCAGAAATCAAATCTTTACTCCCAAAGTAAAAAGTTTTGTGCTATAATCATGATCAGAAAACAACAGCAGAGTTCTATTGTTGGAATTTGGAATGATGATTCTTTTGCCAACATTGTAAAGATACAGTAGTGATAAGAAAGGAGACAAAACAACTCTTCAGAGATAAAAAAGAAAACACCCTAGAAAATGGTATAATTAGGTGTTATATTGTGGATAATACGATATAAGCAATTAGGTAATTCCGAGTGGAAAGATTACGCTAAACACAGGAATTAGGTAAAACAAATAACATGGGTTTTATTGTACAGAAAGTACAATGAGTAAGAGTTCTTAATAATAATAAAGAAAACGGGAGATACGTCACGGAGAGCCGTAGTGGTACATTATTTATTGTAAAAAATACAATTATGGCACAAGGCCAAAAAAGGGCAGGGGTTGAGGCTGGCCCACACTAACTATCTTATACTTAGCTAATCCGATTCGCAACACATTCATACATTACAATTTCCACATTCACCATAAGAACTCGTCCGTCACCAATCAATCCTCCATACACCACAATACCGCATCCTCTCGAGGGGGATCCTGCAAAAATCGCCCCATAATGATGATAAATATTATACATAAAATTCTAATAATGAAGAATGAGAGGGGAGGGAGATGAACCCAACAATAAACTAAATATCAATACAAAATAAACTAAACATAACTGATGTTAGTAGGGCCCGTCCAGTCCTCAAAATAGAGAAGCCGCTGTATTCCGCCCATGGGACAAAATCAAGCCGCTCTCTCGCTAAGGGAGTGGGAAACGGATAAAACATCATACGGGCATGGGAAAATATAAAGCTAACACAGTCGAGATAAAAGGGGTCAAAAACAAACTGGGGAGGCTGGATCATAACCAAAGAAGTGGCCAGGAACAGGCCGGGAACAACACTTACTCACATTGACTAGGTACACAAAAGCTTGTCTAACCGAACCAAAGGGAGGGCTCCACAGGAAACTACCCCGATGTGACGTAGGCTTGACCTAAAAGTGAAAATCAAGGCTAGCCCCGTTCAAACGAACCAAGCTCGCCTCTTTCACCCACCTTTCGCTGAAGACTATCAGTTCTAATCTTCATCTTGAGCTGATGCTCCAAGAATCGGATTAGATCCTGATAAGAAAGACGGTTGCCTCACAAGAATTCCTCCTGTCGCGTCGTTCATATCACCATTCGCTAGCATTCGCCGAAAGGGATGCCATATTTCTCAAAGATTTTCGTTCTCTAAAAGAGAAAATGTTGAAAATTTCCCGAATTAATTATATTTGGAAAAAACCTAAAAAAGTTCTCAAAGACATCCTTTAATTAAACAAAAAATCATAAATGTATTTAAAACTTACTTTGATCACCTTTTAAATAACTTAAAATAATTTTTGAACATAAATTTTTTTTAAGAAAAAAATTTATTTATTAAAATGACATTATCTCATTCAAACACAAGGAAACTTTCTAAATATGTTTTTGCGCCTTAAAACACCAAAAATATTTCAATTAATTGTATTTTTTCTATATTTTATTTTTGTTTATTTTATGAACTTTTTCAAACATTTTTTTTTACTTTTCGTCATTTTAATGAAAACGATGCTTTAAAAACATTCAAATATTTTTATATAAAAATAGCAATATTTTAAATAAATGACAGAACCAATTTGGACGCAAATTTCTTTAAATAAAGTTTAAAATAGTAAAATATTTACTTAATTTTATTTCGTTAAATGAATTTCTATGTAAAAATATGGAAATTCTCGACTGCCGTCTCTAATTAAAAGTCTTGCTTGAGTAGTTTTATAATGTATAATTAAAATTAATGAACTTATTAAACGTTTGTTTTTTCATGGTCGCTGTACAATACACATTTTCAAGATATCCGGCCCGCGCACCGCGATAAAAAACGAATTTTGGCTCGCTTACAAAAAAAGTGTGCCCACCACTACTTTAAGTGAATTCTAAAAATTAGTAAGTGGTTATGGAACGAATACTACATGTGAAGTATCCTCAATAGCAAGCAATTTTATTTATTCGTATTGAAGCTCGTATTCAATGCAATTATGTTATGTAAACTGGCCTTTTCAATTAGTTTCATATATTTTAATTAATCTTTCATCGCAACGAACGAAAAGCAAGTGAAAACGCTTTAAAATAAAAATTTGCTCTCTTTTTTTCAATTTTAGGTTTATTTTTTGCTTTTTTTTAAAATCAGACTTTGTGTTACATAAAATTCCAAAAATAGACTGGATTTGTCAATACAAGTTTATCAAAAAAAATCATTTTACAAAGAAAGTACAGTTTACGTATTTAAATTGTCTGTCAATTCTGAAAGTAAATTTTGTTTTATAAGTTATTTTTTAATTTCAGTTGTAACCCTTATGCATAAAATGAGTAGTGCAAGCAAGAAAAAAGTTCGCCAGTACTCGGAGGAATTCTTTTGGTTTTATAACCGCTGTCAATGATGAAAAAACTCGACAGCAAACGTTCTAATTTTGGATTTCCTAAAACCGCCCCCGTCAATTCCCTCTGTATCATTAGTAGCAGCTGGTCCGGGAAATCCTGCTCACCAAATAAGGAACAGTTTAATTTCCAGTAACCAGCCAATCTAACCTTAGGCTTATCTAAGTATTCACAGACCCGGACAAGCCTATGATCCGAATAAACTATATAATGGAAACTTGGACACCCTAAGAGCCCTACATCGACTCTCCTAACTAAGACTCGGTCGAGGTAGCTAGCAAGCGTACCAGGAGCCGAGTTGTCACTATTTGTCCAAGTCCATGCTACCTCCCGAGGGTGCTCATTCCGGTACTTATCGACGAGATCAAACACATCGACAAAGTCCCGAAATGGTTTCACATCCCGGTTGTTAGTACCCTGATTTTGCCCTATACGATCTATATCGGGGTCAAGGACGGCATTCCAATCCCCTTCTAAAACTATCCGACGAGATGTCGTCAAGAACGGCTCAATGTGCCGAAACAAAACAGGTCGCTCTTGGACGCATAAACCCCAATGAGACGTAGAGCTTTATACTTTATAGTAACATCCAACACGCAAAGCCTGTCGCCGGATCTGCGAAGACAAGAGTACATGCAGCCTTCAAAGACTTGCTCACTAGCCAAGAGATCCCTCGAACGACCATCAAAACATGCTGAATAAAGGGAGAACCCCTTAGACAGCACGTCCTCACGGTCATGAGAAGAAAACCGGATCTCTTGCACACAACAAACATTCACCCCGAGGCGCTGAAGGTCTCGAGTGAGCCTCGGCCTGCGGGACTCGGACCTCATGCCCCGGACATTCAAATTAGCTAACCAGAGAGACATTATCAAACCGATTAGGGTTGCTTACCTGAATTAAATATGGACGGGGTCAGGATACCGACAGCCTCCTCCATCGACCCTTGGCCCATCTCATTCTTGATCGAGCCGTCTTGGGATATGCCACCTATATCCCACGGGAAAGTCAGCTTTAGTGCTTTATAGAGGGAGGGGTGAACAAAACCCGGGACCCTCCCAGCACAAAATTGCTCCAGTCTTTTTAGTTTATCGTGTTCGACAATTGCAATAGGCGGGGCCATTCTGACAGAGGCTATTGCTTCATCCAGCATGGCACACGCCTGCTTCGTCCCCGTTCCAGTCCTTATGACAGTGAGGAACCTTTCCAGTCTGGGGAAGGTTTTTTGGTTCCTCAATGTTCTTGTTAGGAAATTGATTTATTGATAAGAGGTATCTGAGGTCCTTAATTCTGTTGCCGTAATCACGGGCTTTTTCTGCTTGTAATGGAAATATCTTACAGACATCTTCCCCGGGGTTAAATAAGTGTTTTTGTTTTTTACTATAACCCGATAGGTCATGAGTGGGGCTTCTTAGCCTCTTATTTTGGGGAGGGAGCATTTCTTGGATTTTAATTGGAGACGAACTGGGTGTACTGAGAGGGATTGAGGGATGGAAAAATGATGTCGATGGAGAGGCAGATACGGACTTCTCTCTACAAAGAGGAGTTGAGTGCTGGGAAGAAGGTGATGAGTCAGGGGTTGTGGGGGGAGTGGTCATCTTTGTAGAGATGAATTTTGGTTGACTGGATGTAGAGGGCTGGGAAGATTGTGCAGAATGTTGGGCAGTGGAAATGGGAGGAAGAACTTTTTTACTGGGAGAGGATTTTGATTTGCGTTGGTTGTCTAATTTTTGTTTAAGAGATTTGATTTTCTCCGTTTTTTCAAAGCCAGGATCATATTTCCTTTGAAGCTCTTTTAGGGTTGGTAACGAGGTCGGGGCGTCACCCTTACTGTTGACAGAGGAAGTGGGACTGTCAATGCCTTTAGTCCTAGGGGATTCGGGGGACTGAGGACCTGCTGTCTGACGCTTCCCTCTGGTCCTGCCAGCAACCTGCCATTCCCCCTCTCCCTTCTCCTCAACTTCACTTGCAGTGGAAGAAAGCTCTTCAGGGAATGGGGGCTTTGGTGATGGCCCGACCGGTGGTAACACCACTCTGGTCCCGGTAGCCGGCATGCCCATTACAGACGAGGCGGTTTTTAAAGACTCTGTCAGAGGAGGAGTTTGGTGGACTGGGGCCTGATTACCAGGGACCTTCTTCTCTGGACAGGAAGAGGAGAGGTGACCAGTCTCTCCGCACTTCCAACAGACTGGTTTACGGCTGGTCACGATGACCGGCAGCTTCAGGCCACCAACGTCAAGACAGTTGGGGATGGAGACGAAGGCCTTTCGATCTAGCATGATGTCGAAGTTCCATCCCCCAGTCAGGTTATCACAGGAAGCACCCAGAATATTGCCAAGAAAGCTGCTAGGTTCTCCCCGATAACTTGATGAGGGCCCTCATATACTGCTATATCCTTCGCCGGCTCTGTACTCTGTACGGAGAATTAAATACTTTGTGATCAAGTCACTACTTGTGGCTTGTATGCAGTCTTCGGTAGTGGGTAACAGCACGTTCCATATAAAAAAGCCTTTGCCCTTAACTATTTGAAGTGGTTTAAGCCCCAGAGACTCCAGAGTTTTTCACCAATGTGTCTTTTGTCGAACGACGAAGACGGACACTATTTTTTTGTCGATTTTCTTAAGTTCAATTGGATCCTCCAAGAGCCCACTTTCTACCACAAGATGTGCGTAACTCTTGGCACGTTCCAAGAACTCCACAATATCGATAATGCATTTAGGAGGGGACTTCCAACAAGAGGGGACTTCCCTTGCCTCTGCATTATCACTTGAGTTGTCTTTTAATTGGTCTAAGTTGTTGCTCTTTATGGCCTCCGTAGATTTAGAAGCTTTTTTGAGAACGTCTATAATTTCCTCATTTGTAGGAACACTAACTAAGGCTGGATACTCCTCAATGTTATCCTTATCAGGCGGATCTTTTTTCGGGTTAAACAAATGCTTCCTCACCGATCTCCTGAAGGAAGCCATTTTAGGCTTTTTTTTTTACACAATTACAAACGAAGGTTCTTTTTCCCCCTTCTTATCCGTTTTTTAAAGGGGGGAAAATAGTTAATAAATTCCACCTTATAGGCAAAAGGAAAAAAAAAATTAATAGACAAAAAAAAAAAAAAACAAAGACAAAAAAAACAGCAGGTGACAGACAAATATTAAAAATAAAAACACAAAGCTTGCCCGGAAGTGAGACAGCAAGCCAAAAAAAAAAAAAAGAAAAAGAAAAAAAAAAAGAAATACAAAAAATGAAGAACACAAAAAACCACATGAGGAAAGAGAACAGATAAAACAAGGTTTACCTAACGCCAAGAAAAAAATTAAAAAGTACAATAAAAACATAGCGAAACAATAAATTTAAAAAAGAAAACACAAATAGAAATATAAACAATAAAATTAAAACGCTAGACAAAGAAAAAGGAAAACAAAGAAAATACGAAACTTTCAACAATAGACGGAGTTAGTTACAAAAACAAAATGTCTGACGCTATGAAAGCGAGTCAAACAAATAAACAAAAGAATATAAATAGAGAAATTAGACAATACAAAGATTAGAACAAATCTGGTACAGAAAAAATTTAGAAAACAAAACACGAAAAGCTTAAAGGATATTAAAAGGAAAGAAACAAATAAAGAAATAACGCGTAAAGCAGATATAACGCGTAAAGTTAGTCGTAAAAAAATAAAGCGAAACACTGGCTGGGTTTACAAAATAAAAACGAAAAGTCTAAAATAAAAGAAAAAGAGCAAAAATAAAGGGGTAAAAATTATAAAAAGGGGGAGAATAAAAAAAAGGAAAGGAAAAAATCAAAATCTTTTTCAAAACAGTCGTAAAAGGCACAAAAAGATGGTAATAAAATCAAACTCAACCAAAATTGTACTTCTAACAAAAAGCGTAAAGTCTCCCCACCCCTCCAAAAAAAAACAGTTGGTGGCAAACACCAGTCAGAAAACGTCATATTGGATGACTAACTCAAACTTCGGTGGCTGACTGATCCGTAGTGGTACTGCTACTACAATACTTCGTCACGTGTTTTATTTTCTCCTCATTCACGTCTCTTTAGACTGACCAATCACTGTCGGGGTGTGATAGGTTGTTCCACTATAACATTAGGCATCAAGGCTTTGTTGCACTTCCTCGATTTATTAAATCTTTCATCTACTGATTACCACATTGGCCTTAGATGCACATACGCATCAGAAGATGTCAATTAATGTGGACCCGTTCTAACATTTCTTACAGCAGTTTGTCATTTTCTTGTGATACAAGGCTTTATTGTGATGGAGTAAATTCACTACCCGATTGATGGTAAGATTATGGCTATTTTAATATAACTTACTTTGACTAATAAAGTTGTGTTTTAAATTTTGTGGGTTAAATTAGTAGTTTAATTTCTTCTATCCTAATAATTTGTCAACCTTTTGACATAATAAAAGAAACAAAAGTAAATACTTATGATATCACTGGTGAAATGCATAAAAACAAAAAACTAGGATCTTTAAAAAGATACCACAATGAGAAACATGTGAGTTGAGTGAAGAAGTGCATGAAAGCAGATCTCTCAACCAAAATTTTCAGTGATTAATGAATAGATACACCAGATCTGAGAGCAGAGCTAGAAGTTAGATCAATCATGTGAATAAACAATATTACAGTAGAGATATTCGGGTATATTAATTTAGGCAGTAAATTTTTTAAGTCTTAGTTAATTGTTTTTGTACAAGAAGTTGTTTTTGGTACAACAAAAACTTTAAGCTAAATACATTTTCACATCTCAAATTTTTCCCAGCTTGCTAAAACGGTTTCCAAAGGTACCAAATTAATGGAATGATCCACAGCTTCTCCAGATAGTAATCCAATGCAATATACTGATGGTCTAATAGAAAACTGGTGGAAGCAATAAAAATCGAAATAGAAGAAAATTTAGAATATTCAATGAATAAAAGACTGATGTAGGTTATAATATCAAAAACTCATTAATATGCAAAGTAATAAAATAAATATATACAGATATATGTGGCCTATATTTTTTGAATTTATTTATAAATAAAAGTTTGCTAACATTTATTTGCATAGAAAAACCTAGCCCTTCCAAACATAAACAAGTTACTATTAGCATTTTAAATAAAGATAGATGTGATATTATTTGTCGTTGCCGCAGTAAAACGAAAGAAATTTTTGTTAATATTACGAATAATGTGGACAATATAGAAATGAACGTTATGTGCTGAAAGACATTGAAACGAGAAGGGTTAGTACCAAAAACCCGTGAAAAGAATTGAAAATTTAATTCACACATAAACGACTTGAATTGTACGTCGAGCAGCTGTAAAGATGCAAGCTGTAAAGCGAAAATTTAATTTTCGCTAAACAACGAATTTGGAGTTGATTCTTCTGACTGAAGTTGATTCAATACAGGAGGGGGTGGATATGCCATCACGCTCACTGAGGAGGTTTAGCGTGCGATATTGACAGGGAGAAGAGAATTACCCAAAAGTATGTCCATAAATACGAATGTGCGAAGCGAATTCGCGAGTAGAAGAGAGAAGAGTCGGAGCAGAAGAGAGACTCACGTGATTATCTGCCGAAGAGAAGCCTCCGACTTCAGCCTTGTGCCAAACTTTACCAACAACAGTAAACCAGATTGTTGCCAACTCGACGATAGTATCACTTCTGATTTAAATGCGGACTGGGTTGAAAATTAATTGCATGCGAACCCTGATATAAACCAATTATTGTATAGAGACTGACATAAAAATAGTATTTACTTTTGTTCAACTTATTCAAGTCTTATTTTTTTTCTCTGTACGTCATCGCCCTGTTTGGACCAGCCCAACACGTAGATACCTGCAACTATTCGATCATGGCTGCCTTATGATTTAAAAATCACAACGTGTTATAGGGTAGCTCTGGATTGAAGCGGTCACTTCAGCGACCAGCCGCGGTGTTGGAAGTCTTGATTGGGAGAAGGAAATTCCGCAACCATTGTGGAAGAAGATGAGAGGATCCTTGCCTTACCTGACGTTAATGTTTCTTTTCTTCGTTTCATGTTGGCGAAGCAGGGGCAGTTTGTATCTGTGTAATTTCCACTGCTTTCTCTGCCCTGTTTAATCCAGTTTTGTTGGTACAGCCCTCGTCAGCATTATCTTCCCTCCTTCTTTTAAGTGATGAAAACCTTTGGGGGGGGAAGCATTTCCTACACATTCATCAACTATTGTTGTTGCAGCTACTGTTGCTGTTGCAGCTCCTGTTGCTAATGTTGCGCCTGCTACCGCTTCTTCTGTTGGTGCTGCTGCTTTTGTTGCAGCTGTCCATGAGCACCCCGTGTAATGTAACCCTGGTCTTCCGAGTGTCTATGTATTTGGCCTGTATCCTTACCGGTATAGGCGAGGATGCTTCCCGCCAACTTCTTGACAGCCTCTTCCTTTGCTAGCGGCCAATATTCAGGTTCTTTAGAGCCTTCTCCATCGTCTACTATTCGTATTTAAGTTTCAGTCTTTTAAATTTCCATGACGTGTTTATTTATTGTCTTTTATATATATTAATGCTTTATGTATCGTCATCAACTTCAACATCAATGAAGAAATGATTAATATAAACTCTTTCTGGAGTGAATGGCGGCGACACAGTCTTTACCTTTTAAAATCTTTCTTAACGCAGGTATATCCTTGTGGTTCAAAAGAGGTAAAGAACGAAGAATAGAAAGAATTACCTGTCGATACTTTCAGTAGATAAGTCCAGGCGAATATTTATGCAGTATCTCTGGATATTCCTGGTGTATGCCAGGGTGGACTATGTTCTCCTTTGTGCATTAATTGGTCTTAGAGGGTAATTCTCCTTGCGTATTTTTTTTATTCATTCTAGTTTTTTTTATCCTTGTGATATATATATATATATTATAGATATATAATTTATATCTATATATATAAATTAGATATATTTTCATGCTCTTCTTCTGACCTGTCTTTCTATTATATCAAGTGATAGATTTAGAACTGACCAATTCAAGCGGCAGTTATTTCCCTTCACTAAAACTATACACCAAAATTACACCAATTTCAAAAGTTACTGATACCAGATAAAAGTTAGAATACTTTAGTGCATGACAAGTAAGGTTTTTAACAATATCAAATAATTATAAACCAGACTATAAACTATATAAATTACATAGCAGCCTTCGTTTCGGAAAGTCATCACGTAAAATATTGTTGAAGTAATATATATTATTGTGTAAAAAGTCAAGAAATCTTATGCGACGAAGAGAAAAGATACAACAAAGAAAAGCAAAGGGCACATGTTCCTGTGACCTTCGATATTAATTTTCAATTTGTTACCTTGTATAAGGAAACTTTTTTCTCATAAAATTTTAGTTTAAGTAGTCTAATCGCAGTTGGTTTCACATTTCTCAGAGGATTATCTTGTATTTATACTTATTTCGAAGATGTTCCTGTCATTTCGTCTGTGATCAGTTTCTCACTTGTTCTCAGTTTGAAATGTCATAGTTCAATGTTCATTTGTCAGTTGCAGTTGTCACACTCAGTCTGTTTTGTGTATTCATAAAATATTTTGATAATCGGGTCGACACATTCTTCAATGCTGACAAATTCTTTTCATTAGTCATCACGTTTATTTATAGTTGGTGCTGAATTCAAAGTGGTAGCAATAACAAATAGTTATACTTATTTTGAAACGCTAAACTGTGTGGATTCGGGCAAAAAGCTCCCGTTTATATATGTGCGTTGAATCTAAAAAGAAAGTCATGACGATGACATTAGAATTTGACCTTGCCCGTCATAACATGATATATTTAGGTATTGCTTCTATATTTATTCAGAATGGTAAGATTATGTACATGTTGAAGTGATGACTCTTTTTGTAACAATTTTTATTATTCTTCGTACACACCTAACCAAGACCTTTGGATAGATTTCGGTCTTAACACAAGAAGTTGGATATTTATCCATAAACTGATATCTTTCAATGCTGTAACTCGTTGGTTACATCTCGTCAAAATCAACCTACATATCATCACAGATCTACAACCAAATTAAACTAAAATGTTGAGCTTAAAAACACTTTCTCTTACATACACCTCAATAAACTATATATGCGTATAATAATTCGCGTAAGATGTTCATATTCTTGCATTTGATAAATGATAAATAAGTGCTGTGCTTTAATGTGTTAATTTCCCAAAATATCTAAAATCATATTGTTTCATGGAAGATTTTTGATAAAGATTTTTCAGCATTATTCATGTGACTACAATTGATGTTTTCCATTTGAACAAATTTGTTGACAAATGAACCGAAATTTGTGTAGACTAATTCACTAGTTATAACTCCAATTTAACATTAACGACGAGACTCTTGCATTGAAGGTGTATTGCTACGTACATACGATGTTAGAAAATACTTTTTCAACGATAAAAATAACAACAATAGCAACAGAATAATCGAACAGAATTACAATAATCACCTACAGTGTATGTAAGGACCGGACACTTCTTTTAAAGTAACGAAATACATAACATTTTAATAAACTCAATTTTAGTGATATCGATAAGACATAATAGCGAACACATTGATTGCGAAAGAAAATCTTCAAAACAAGCAGGCAGTTTCACGCTGTACGACACAGAGATGGGCTGCTATGGAAATTTTTCGGTGATTAATTGTCACCAATAATGCTGTATCGGTTGATAATGAATCCTCAACAGCAACAGTGCAAACCGCATATAGGACGAGCAAAACGTAAAGGCAATGTTGATGTATCATTACTGAATAAGATGTTAGCATGACATCAAACAAATCTCCGCAATTTTACTGGGAAATGGTGTATAGAAAATGCGTTGGTCGAATGAGGCCTGAAGGTTGGTCAATATGTATTCCATTTAATGTCGTTCCATTCGTGCTGCTAAGTTGAAGAGCTCAGAATTTCAAACCAGCCTCGATCAAAAATCGAAAGATTAGAGAGTATTCATCGATTACTTTAAACCTATTTATGTTATAGAGAATTTCGTGGACAAGAGGGAACAGAAGACCAACTATGCTCATGTATATGTTATGCGCATATATAATTCTAATATATATATATATATATATATATATATATATATATATATATATATATATATTGTTACGAAGCCCCATTTTGTCCTACTTCTTTACACTTATACTAAAATACAAAATCTAACTTAAAATGATGACTTAAATCTGTAGCTACTACATGCCCTTTTTACCTTACGAAAAGCTCCCATTCACCAAACCCTTTAGATTTCATAATAGAATAGAACTTTCTAGAAGTCTCTAGAAACTTCTACTGGGTTCTAGAGGGTACTAAAAAACATATATAAACAGGATTTCGTACCAACTAGCCAGTTGCCTCCTGAACCCAGAGTCTTTGTAATTTTTCTGATCAGGATCGATCAGTGTTTCCAAATGTCTGTCACTAACGTTCCTGTTTTTTGTTTTACAGATTACTGACGCTAAGTTCCTTTTTATTTTCCATTTTCTACGTTCATTTTACAGACCTATTCGCCAAGTTTTGATTTTTTTCTTTTTTTCTCTCCACCTCATTTTACTTTATCCAATTTTGTTTCTTTTCTTTTGTTCCTTATTCTTTTTATTTTAAAAATCTCCTCCTCAAAATCTTAATATTTCTTTGTTTCTACGTGTTTATTTTTTCTTACTTTTTCATTCTCTCTTTATTTATTACGTGTTAATTTCTTTCTTGTTTTTGTTTTCAAATATCTTTTAAGTCTGTGTTTTCTCGTTAATCGTTCTGGTTTAACTTTTCACGTTTATTTTTTTAATCTGACTTTGTTCGTGCTTCGTTCATTTTTCGTTGGCCGTACGCCGGCCATATTGAAAAAATTGTTTATTTTTTTACGTGTTGATTGTTTCGTATTTTTTGTAACTTACTGTTTTTTTTAAAATTTCTTTATTATTGTAAAACGTTCTTTTTGCCTGTATTACTGTATGTATTTTTTCTTTGCTCGTGTAACCTTTGTCTTTATCGTTTATTTTCAATTTCCCCATTTTTTCTCGTCTGTCTTTTGCATAATCTTTTGTACGTGCTACTGTTTTGTGTATTCTTTTTTATTTTTGTCTCGCCTCTAGGCGAACTTTGTTTATTAAGCCTATTTATCTGCTTATTGTTTATTTGTTCCATAACGTTTATTTCTTTTTTCCACCACCCCTCCTCTTCCCTTTCTTCTTATAAATTTTAAAGAGGAAAAAATTCCGTCTATCATTAAAAGAAAAACAAAATGGCAGACTTAAGGAAAGCTGTAAAAAAAAAACGTATATTTTCTATCAAAAACAACCCGCCAAAAATAATACCGAAGAATATCTGGTGTTGACGAGTTCTCCCGTGAATAAGGAAGTCATCAACAGACAAAACCAGACCCATATTAAAAATAAGGAAGCCAAAAATGTTTCAACAACTAAAAGTATGGAAGACAATAATGACAAGCTTGATAATGCGGAGAACGGGGAAACACTCTATTGTTGGAACTCCCCCCCAAAAAAATGCATAATCGATATAGCGGAGTTCTTCGAGCGTGCCTAGAGTTACGCACACCTTGTTGTAGAAGGTGGTCTCTTGCAAACCCCCAAGAATTAAAGAAGATTGAGAGAAGAATAGTGTCGGTCTTCGTCGTCGACAAGCGTTCGCGCAAAATTTGTCGTTCGATGAAAGACACAGTGGTAAAATCACTGGAGTCCCTGGGGTTCACTCCACAAAGAATTGTGAAAGGTGTTGGTTTCTTCATGTGGGACGTATTGCTACCCACACTGGAAGATTGTATGGAGGCAGAAAGTCGAGATCTTGTAACGGAAGACTATATACTGAGGACCAAGTACGAATGCGGGCGGATAACCGTTGTAGCGATATACGAGGTCCCTCCTCAAGAGATCGGGGAACACGTAGCTGCTTTCTTAGCGCAAAGATAATGAGTACTTTCTGCGATAATCTGAACGGGGGATGGAGTTTCGATATAATGTTAAAGCGAAAGCATTCCTCTCTATCCTCAACTGTCTGGAAGTAGGGAGCCTGAAGCTGCCGGTCATTGTGACTGGCCGCAAACCGGTGTGTTGGAAGTGTGAAGAGTCACCTCTCCTCTTCCTGCCCAGAGAAAAAGGCCTCTGGAAGTCATGCCCCAGTTGACAAAAATACCTCTCTGAGTGCGTCTTTAGATTCTGCTTCATCCGTAATGGACATGCCAGCTTCTAGGACCGGTGTCGTAAAACCCCCGGTTGGGTCTAGTTCTAAGCCATCATTCCCCCGAAGAGCCTTCGCCCGCTGCTAGTGCAGTTGTAGAGAAGGGAGAGGGGGAATGGCTGGTTGCTGGTAAAGCCAGACAGCGAGTCCTCAGTTTCCTGAAGCTCCCGGGCAAAAGGTACGAACAGTCCCACTCCCTCTATCAACGTTAAGGGCGGCGCCCCGGTCTCCAAACTGACTTTCAAGAAGAGAGACAAAAGAAATTCGACCCAGGATACGAAAAAACAGAAAAAAGTTCTAAAAGATAAACTGGACAAGCAAAGACAAAAATCCACTCTTCCTAAGAAGGCCATTCCCTCTACATCCTCTGTCTCACCCCCACATTCTCCACAATCATATTCTTCCCACCCCTCATCCCTTCCCAGTAGAGATCTCAGCCCATTCAGACAACCCCCCTCTTACACTCCTTGTCATACTCCCAGTCCTTCCACTACCAAGAAACCTAAAATGCCACCCCCTGCCACCAAAAGACAGAGAAGCCCTTCTCTAGAGACTAAAGAAAAAAGAAGAAACCTGGTAAACATATTTATAATTTAGGAAAGGATATTTGCCGCATTTCCCTGGCTCAGGCTGAAAGAGCCCAAGACTATGGAAATAGAATTAAAGATCTAAGGTATCTCCTGTCAGTTAAGCAGTATGCTGACAAAGACGTAGAAGAGCCTGAAAACTTTCCAAAAGCTCAAAGAGTTCTAACTATTATTAGGACTGGAACGTGAGCACGGCAATTTTGGTCGATGCTTGACGAGGCCATCATCTTATTTAAAGTGATGCCCTAGATCGCAATCGTGAAAAACAAACAATTAAAACATTTGAAACAGTTTTGTGCAGGGAGGGTCCCAGTTTCGGTTCACTCCCCTCTCTATAGAGCATTAAAACCCACTTTCCCACGGGATATAGGCGGTCTCTCTCAAGACTGAGATGGGCCCTGGGTCAATGGGAGAGGCTGTCGGTATCCTTACCCAGACCATGTTCAGACCAGCGTCCCAACCCTAATCGGTCTGATAATGGCACTGCGCAAGTTGAAGACGAATCCGGTCCTTCGCGGAATTTCCTTACCTGGTGCTACCAACTCGGCCAGGTACTCCGCCTATGCTGATGAGGTTTCGGTTCTTGTGTCGAGCAGAGCCGAAATTGACGAAGTCAGCAAAGAAATCAAATAATATTGGATGGTGACAGGCGCCAAAATCAACCGCGATAAGTCGGTTGGCTTGCGGTTGGATTCGTAGAAGGGAGTTTCTCTTCCCGGACCTTTCCTCTTGACTGACGGGCCGGTCAAGATACTCGGCGTCTGGTTCGGTCCCGACCTCCTGTTGGAAATGAATTGGTCGGAGGTGCGAGAGAATGCCGATGTCGCAGTTCGTCTGTAGGCTCGGAGATATCTTTCCTTGAAGGGAGTGCGGAAGTATGTGCCTCGCACATCTACCCGATTCTCCTTTACCGACTCTCCGTGCTTCCACTCACGTATGACACTTTATTGGCATTTGTAAGGTTCTTGTTCTCCTTCTTGTGGGGAGGCAAGGCCGCCATGGCTAGTCGGGGGATCTGTTACCTCCATCCCTCTGATGGCGGTCTGGGGGTGCCTTGCGTTGAGACTCGTCGACATACGCTTCGCATTGCTTATCTAGACCGGATGGGTATGCAATTGGATGAGAACGGCGAATTCTGGAAGGAAGACGCGCGTAAAAATTATCCATCCTTGAGAAATGTGCGAGGGGGAGGCCGGCCGTATGCCTCAAGGCGAGGGCTCTTTCTATCGTGAATGTCGCCTTGCCCTCAAGCAACTCTTACGGGCGAAGGATGGCCTCTCTGACGTCCAGTCGTTGTCCCGTAAGGCATTATATCAGGTATTAGTTAGAGGGGGGGACGTTCAGGATGCCTTGATAGGTGAGCTCGGTCTGACGAAGCTGGAGGCTCGCTGCATATGACCTTGGGCGCTCGGGCTGAAATGTCTCACTAACACTGAGGCATCACTCAACTGGCTGATGATTCAAGGGACCCTCTGGGTATCCAAAAGTCTTTGTTCGGCGGGTTTGGCAAAGTCGCCAAACTGCGTTCGCTGCAGTGGGGAGGTGGAGACCCTAGTTTCATTGTAGTGTCGTAGCTCCTTTGTGCAAGGCATCATGGTTCGCATGCTGCGTGGAAAGTTTTTGGTTATTGAGACCAGTTCCGTCTGTAGCAATATAGTACCGCCGTTCACTAAGGCTGAGCACTATGTGTTCCTTTGCTTACTGGGGGTTATCCGAGTCGTTATATGGACGACGCGACAGAAGGGGCCGAGAAGTTTATCTCTTCCGAAATGATCCTGTTCTTTAAGCATCAGCTTAAAGTCAAGATCACGACGGGAAGGAAACGACTCCATCCATTAGAATTTGGCGAAAGATGGGTGAGTCTTGCGCGTCTCTGTCGAGTAAAAGGTGCTGACTTGGAGTGGCATTTTGATGCCGGTTAGTCATTAGGAATTTTAGGATTGTTGGGTTGAGCATTGGCAACCCTTCCCGTGTATAGGTTAGTGTAAGTCGTTTTTGTTTTAGTTTTTTTCTCTTTTTTCAAGTTAACTTAGTTAGAGTATGTATGCTTATTGGCCCCTTTTATTTCTGTCCCTATTTTCTTTCTTTTCCCCATCCCTTCCATCGTTAGGTGGATAGTGATATCAGTTCTCTTTCGTTTCGAGTGTGTTTTTCGTATTTGTTGTTGTGCTTGAATGAGTGTATCTTTGTAGTGAGTGCTTGGCTTGCACGAATGTTTTATATTTTTAAAATCCAGCATTGATTTCGTCCAGTTAACTGATGTTTCTGCCACAGTTAGGGCTGGTTTTTTTTTGTTTGTTTTTTTTACTACTAACAAAATTTTATTTAGTTTCTTGTATATAGTTTTGTACACATATGTAAATACTCATTGGGGTTTTTAGATTTTAAATTGTTATTTTTATTCCCCCCTCCGCAGAAAATGAATTGTATATATGGAAAACATAGAGTGTGTTCCAATCACAGCTTGTGTTATTTCTAATATACCTAGAAAGCGATAGACGTAAGATTTCTAACTACTAGAAGTTAAATGCGATTTTCTTAAATAAGTATGATTTTCGAGATAAGCTAAAATCAATAATAAGGAGTGGGTTTGGGGATTTTAAAACGGATCAGGTAATCTACGACTGATTTTATTAAGTAACTCATTTGAAATAATGGCAAAGACGCAAATGAATTGGCTAGAAAAGACCGAGAAGGACGTAAGATACTCATAAGAGAACTAGCCGCTTTGTTTATCAAGAATTATTCGTGTTTGGAATTTAGAGCTGGTAAAAATTCTGATGAGGAGATGAACATAACGTTATAAATGCGTGCATTAAATTTCTGAATGATGGCTGATCGATCTATTTCCAGCTTACATCACCGTCGATTTATCCTTTATTTCATGGTTATGCATGAGTGGGCGACAAAAGAGGAACATATATGAAAAGTACTTAAGATCGTCAGAATTGACAAATCTCTTGAAATAGTCGGTCTTTTTTTACAAACTATGTATTTTTGCGCATGTTTGTACTGGTAGCGACCTGCATCAACTGATTGTCCCAGGATAGTATTCCTGAACACTATAATGACTGTGGTATAATTGCTGCATGTAATTGTTAATGCTGGTGTTACTTTAGAAGTCTTGTGCTAATCAGCTTAAAGTCAAGATCAGGACGGAAAGGAAACGACTCCATCCATTGGAATTTGGCGAAAGATGGGTGAGTCTTGCGTGTCTCTGCCGAGTGAAAGGTGCTGACTTGGAGTGGTATTTTGATGCCGGTTAGGCATTAAGAATTTTGGGATTGTTGGGTTAAAGATTGGCAACCCTTCCCGTGTATAGGTTAGTGTAGGTCGTTTCTAAAAATAAAGATAACTTATACTTTGTTTTGCATGATCACGGAGTAGACTTAAGAGTCACACAAATTAATTTAGATTAGTTCCAAACATTAGGAGCCATGGTTGATGTGTAAGATTGAAGTCTTTCCTGCCGTTTTACACAATTCGTGAGGACTTATAGTGACGTGGGCCTTAGGTGTTAAAATGAACAGATTAATGAAGGATGGCAATAACGAGGAAATACACTGATAACTTTTAACAAAACAAGATGAGGAAATTATTACTAATTTACACGTTTGAATTTGTGTCAGTGGCTCATTTGAGGAAGATACATAAGAATTTTTTAAAGTCTGTAGTTTTAACGAATTGTCATGAAGAAGAAACGTTCATACAACAGATTAAATGATCTGACACAAGATAATATTCAAAACTGTTTAAAACAAAGGTAAGATAGTTCGTGCTCACCAAAGGGATATATTGTTGCATACTTTCAAAAGTAAACGGAAAGAGATAGTTTGAAATATTTAACTTCCTTGGATTGTTGAGAGAAATCTCTTTGAAGTGTCCCGTGCTTGGTAAAAAGCTGACAATGTAATTGGTGAGTAAATTAATACTGGCCAAACTTTACCGCTGGATGCGATGAATAGAAACCTTTTACATGACTTCACATACTCTTCTCTTATTAATTTAATTTTTCTCCTCATTTTATGTCAAATAATTTCGCTACTTTTTTTCTTTTTCCTTGGCTCAACGGCTAATTTCTGTGAAGACAAGGTCTTCATTGATCCAAAACAATTTCAGATATGCTCGCGAATTTACTTCCTCCACCTTTTCATCTCACGAGTCAATTTCTGTAAGGTGCAATTTTTATTAGTCCAAAGAAAATTTCACATAGGCTCGCGAATTTCTTTCCGTCTTTTCCCTCAGTTCTCCGAATTTGAAAGGAGTGGATATAGGGAGTTGTTATTATTTCACACTTGCTACAGATTGTCCACTGTGTTTGTATTGGAACCAGACTGTTGCTTCCAGTTTCGTTGACACTATTTCCTTGTTCGTAACAAGATCGTCAATATGGCCAAAGATTAACCGCAACATTAGAGTAGGGTTGCAACTAAATACGTAGGTTTTCTTCATTTGGAGTGACGAACAGTGAAAGATACTGTTTCAAGATCGGTTTCTGTTTGGAGAAGAGTTGGCTGGAGATGCGTGAAAAGCGCTAAGTGTCACATTCATATCTCAGGAAATCTGTCTTTAACGAAGAGTACTAAGCCTTACCATACACGCTTTTATTATTTGACCAATTAACTACATTCAATTCTTCTCCCGCCTATGCAGTAAGACTATAAAGAAGTTTATTTAATTTTTTGGGGATAAAAGGGAACTTAAGATGTATTGATAGATTTATTACTTTTAATTTGAAACAGAAATGTTGTTCTACAGAAGTATGCTGAGAATCTCATGGACTGAATGTGAGGAATTCGGAAGTTTTAAGGAAATTTGAAACAATAAAATGTTACGGCAGTTTTTATATACGCAAAACCCTTTCATAAAGAAATAAAATAAAAAAATAAAAATCTCCATAGACATGTAAACCAGACTAGGCGAAAACATCTTCCGTTTTAAATTTAGACACCCCCACCTTAACCTGACTTGACATCTATGAATGTAACTCTATACTGATACAAATTATTAACACCCAACACCCCTCCCTATTTAAACAATCGCCCTGGCTGTTACCATGGAAATTTTGATTTCAATTATGAATATGCTATTAAAACACGTAAATTTCAGAAATAAGTTATTCCAAAAAAAAAAAAAAAAAAAAAATTCGCTTGAAGATGGAACAGAGCTTATTTTAATTCAATTTAATTCAAATAATTATATTGAAGTTTTTGGCTCTTGTTTTGAAACATGAGACATCTTATGTAGCGTGTTGGAATCATATTTTTAAATAAATAATATATATATATATATATATATATATATATATATATATATATATATATATATATATATATATCAGAAATAGATAGTTAATTTCTAAGGCACTTGGGCTTGGAGAATTTGACACTAATAGGACATAATGAAAACAGGAGGGACAGAATAAAGCAACGTATAACCTACCCAACGAGCTTGGATGATAGAACAGTGACTGGGAGAGATAAGGAAAAGACAATACTTACTAAGAGTTACAAAAGATAGGAAGTTGTGGAGAGTCCTGATCGACCACGTCCTGAAGGGCATATGGCATATAGTAGAAGAATGAGACGAAGGCGGCAGTCTAGGACTGAAGACTCATCGGGATGATCAAGTATTCTTTTCCAGATTTCGATTAGCCTCTTTGATTAGCTTCTTGGGGAAGGCAGTAAGTGGAATCGTTCGAGACATTTTCATAGAAAAACTCAGTCAGACGAAGGAAAAATACCGCTCTTTATTGACAAGTCTAGTGATTTTGGATGTCACTCATTTGCTCGTTGGATTGGTAGTTTTGTCATAATGCGCTTGCTGTAGTAACATAGAGTAAGCAGTTGAACACATTTTTCTATACTATAAGATCGTAAGTTTTTTGAGAAAGCTTATTGAAAGATTCATAGCTTGTCGTCTCTAAGGACGTTTTTTTTTTAAATTGTTTTTTATTAGATACAGCCTAGATAATTCTCTGGTTATATACACGTTTGAATGAATTGCACCAAGACAAATATTTCTCTCTCTCAACCAGCTGACTCATTACTTTGAAAATAAGAGTAAAATTTAGAGATAATTTTCTAAGTAATTTGGTAAAAACATGGGTGTATATCGCGTATTTTTGCAATCTGAAGAAAGGTGATTTAAGGTAGCTTCTTGAACAAGCTAGGACCAACCATGCCATGTTCCTGGTGGTAAACTATCTCCATTTCTTCCGGGTTCCTTTGATAAAAAGCAAATTCCATTTAGACACCAGAACTGCTACTGTGTAGAAAAAAAATCAAAAAAAATCTCCCGAACAACTTCCCTAACAACTACAATCTTTCTCTCTTTAAGTCCAGGGTAAGCTGATATGATCACAGTAAATAAATAAATATAGTGAAAAATAGGAAAGACCTGTCATCCAGCCGATAATGATGTGGTTTGAATAGATTTGTCTATTTTTATTAGAAACAAAGAAAGAATTCTGAGCTGTTATATAATATCAATCCGCGTGTATGACAGTGAATGCTGAGCAATCTCCTCACAGATGAAGAAGAAATATGGTTCTATAGAAGGACGGTGAGAATTCCATGAAGCAATGAAGAAAAGTTGAAACAAAAAGACATACTCAGAATAAGAAAGAGATAGTTGAAAGTTTTAAGAGACGCAATGAGAAAAGAGGGATTGGAGAATATGACACACATTATATTGAAGGCAAGCTGGCAAAGGGGAAAACGTTGTTAAAGGCTACAAGGGATAAAAGTCTGTGGAGGATGATACTCACCCACATCTTGAAGCAACATGGAAAAAACATTTTAATTAAGGTGTAAGTTTTCAGTATCTCATTTTTTTAGTTCCGTTTCCTTTTCAGTATCTACTGTTAGATGTCAGAAAATGTTTAGACAAAATATTAGGAACTTTCATCATTTAATTGTTTTGCATTTTAAAACAAAGTAACTCAGATGCTCATCATTCAACACAATACATACAACTGAATCAACAATAAACTCTAAAATTCGTAAATATTGTATTTCAATATGCTCTATTAATTTTTTGGGCTGAAATTGAATCTGATTCTTTCATTTCAGTCTACCTACCGGATATGTTGACATTCTGTGTACAAACAACATTTAGGATATAATATATATCAGCAGGAAGAGGGCATAGCTATGGGATTGCCGTTATCTCTATTAGTGACAAACATATACACGGAAATAGCTTTAGGTGCAACGCTATTGAAACCAACGATCTGGTTAAGATGCATAGATGAAGCCGTCAAACTCTTAACACAGTGGCAATTAAAATTTACGATAAAGCGCACTTTCTTGTGTAATATGGATTCAAGTTATTGTCAGCCCAAATTAGCAAACAGCACCCGAAATTCGATTTTCATTATACATACAGCATAAAGAAAGAGATTTTCCGTTTTGACAAAAACGCATAAATGTCAGACCAGACACAAGAAATATATATATATAATGATTACTTGTCAGAATAATTATCTTGTAAGCATAGCACCGAGTCCGACTAGCAGGGGTATAACAAGTAAAAAACTGCCACAACCCTTTTGCATGTCGGGAAGGATTCAGATGATCTGCAATCCATATAGTCAGGACAGTCATAATATTCAAGGGAAGATCCATGCTTCGTGGTCAAAACACTCTGCGTATGCCATTCCATGGTATATGGCATATGTAGGTACGAGACGAAATCATCTACTCTCTAACTGTATAACAATAACAAAATTAAAACCACGGGGAGACTATGAAATCAGATATGGAAGTAATAACAGCTTCTGCAGGTCGAAACAGAAAGTACGAAGAGGAGGATCGGAAAACTGTCACCGTCTGTTACGTTAAAGAATTTTTGGAAAATCCTTTAGTCCATACTGTGGCTGTCGCCAATTATTTTTGTTTCTTTTGGTTAAATAACCAGATGCCTTTCAGTACCTGTCCAAATTTTGGTAGTGACGGTCAAACTAGTTCATTCCCTAAAATAGTTCCAACAGAAATCGTGAGTTTTGGTCACTCCCTAATAAAAGAGAACCCTAAAGCCAAAACAAAGTAGTTCCCGTTCTTTTTCTTAGAAGCAAAATATTTGCTTTTTGGTATGCAGAATATTTTTAGGCAGATAGGGTGACCCTAAATTTATTTTGAGTTTTTGGTTTTTAGGTCTACCTTTATTACTGTGTGCCTTTATATAGCGGAAATTCAAATCTTAACCCAGCTATTTTAGCCAGTCTTTGCCCAGGAGACTCATTTATTGTCTTGGGGTCAAACACGAGAAGATACCTCTGTCGGTATTTTTCTTCGTTTTTTTTTTTTTTTTTTTTTTTTTTTTTACTCGTTGGCAAGTGGCCGGAAATCAAATTAAGAATTATTGCCAACGAGGTAAATACGATTTTCTTCTTATTTTAAACTCACTAGTTTTTTTTGTTGTAATAAATTGTAAATTTACTATTTTTAATACTTTCCTTTCTTGTAAAGTGAAAATTTTCTTAGTTTTTTTTCAAAATCTTATTTCTTTACTTCTAATGTATTTAATATTAAATCTATGGTTTCACGCCTTAATTGTTAGAAGTTAGCTATCAGACATTTGAGCGATACACACATCTTTATTAACGTTTAAATATACCTCTCTTTTGTATTTTGACTACTTTTCACATTTTTTGGCTAATACTGTGTGACATATGTGGTTTTGAGATGTATTGTTGTGATATTCTTTGAATATTTGCATGTTTGTAAATGATATTTTGTATTATTTTGTATCTCAACGCTTGTTAATGTCTTTGTTTTATGTGCTATTTTGGGCTATTTAATTCATAGCAGTTGATATACCGCTAAACAAAATCAGCCAATCAACATGAAAGAACATTAATCCATATAATATCCTGCAATTTCTTAAAGAAATTAAACTGCACTCCAAAATATAACTTAAATAAAAACTACAACATAAAACTCATAGCAGTCTAGTAATTATGTCCACACAAACATGTATAAGCACAAAAGCTGAGTATCATCTACCATGTATTCAACTGTAAAAGCAGAGTAACATATCATAGTTTTATTACTTCAGATCTCCCAAGAAAATTAAATTTCATTATTAAATGACCCACAAAATACCGTTAAACAAATCAATCATAAGAACATTAGCTTTCCTTTAAGATTCCAACATCCAGCTTTAGGACTGTTCCACAAGGCAATAACTTAGAAGATGAAAGCATTGGTTCAGGAATTTGGTGGAATATTAATTATGAGTTCAATACCTAGAATGGTCAGTGTAGACTTAAGGGCAGTGGAAACAGGACAAGCAATAACATCAATGCTAATGACGATGCGATATGACAAGATATTCTTGGAAATAACGGATGAGAACAATTTACTTCTGTAGATTAAATAAACGATTCAGTTCAAAATTCCTTGAAGTTTACCTAAGATAAACTAATGACTTCTTTTGCTATTTGTCATATTCTTGAGACCAACTTTTTTCTTTAATTAATCAGTTATCGAAATTAATTTCGGATCATATTGTAAATTATAATATTTTGTATAAGAAAATGTTTCTAACTTTATAGTGGCATGAAATCTGCAAAGAAAGTCAAAAGAATAGCTAATAAGTTTATAGTTTTAAACAGGATCTGTTATAAAATATTTAATAAGATCAAAGAAACAAAAAGGAAAAAAGAAGAAAAAAAGTCAACTGATTTTTATTTTCTTATATTGAGTAAGTTCAGTACAACTAGTAAAGATCATTTGGTATCTCGAGGTGTATTGAATCTATTGTTCAAATTTTTTTATGGTCATTCAGATAGCTAAGATAACAACAACTATCTTATGTCAGTAACCATTAAAAAGAAAAATGATTTCTGAATGTTTTGCACATCATAACAAAATAAATATTTCGTATGTGATTAAAAGAATTTCTACGTAAACCATCAATCAGAGCAATAATTCCCTCAAAATATAATTATAAAAATAATGCTTCGCAATTAGTCTTCTAAAATTAGATTTGTTTTACTGAAAGTCGACGATAGAAAATAAGCACGTGAAAGATTTAACATCAAAATGCTTAGAAAGTAGGGGGAGGGGTCAATAAATACATCATTTTTGTTTTTGCTTTAAGATCTTTCTCATAGTAATAAGATGAAAAGGAAAAATCACGGAAAAATATTTTATGTGTTCATTAAAAGAACGGATATATTCCTGATCAAATCCGATGTATTAACACTCAGTAATAATACGGAACACATTTTTCCAATATATAAAAGTGCTTCGTGAACGTTTGTGTTACAACAGAGGTGTTTCTAATTGAAAGATTTTCGGATGTTTTACAGTTTTCATTATTATACCAAGTTGAGAATTGGGGCGATCAGTTAACTTTTAATTTAATTTTTCTTTTAACTCAATCAATTCATAGATTGAATGAATACTCGGCATGAGGCTGATATTCTGCAACCGTTATATTAATTAACAAAAGAATTTGGTGGGTATTTCGTCTTGGACTTGTATTTCATGTGTAATGAGTTTGATTCTCACTGGGTGCTTCACACTTGTAACCTTCATAAAAAATCTTATTCTGATAGATTTTTTCAAGATACTTGGATTTTTATTTAAGTCTTCTGTTCTTAACAAAACACTTTTATTTCTAAGTATAAAAATACAAGTAAAACTAATATCATTTTATGCTTTTTCGCATAAGATAAAAAAAATGTTTCCATGCCTTATCAAATAATACAAGAATATTTTAAAA